>JAQJVL010001181.1:32500-237060 GCA_035578905.1 Stictocephala bisonia | reverse complement strand
TATTTTGTATCCATTCTGCTTATTACCTTAAAAGGTTCTTACAGTATCCTCATTCCTTATATAATTTATAATATTGCAAAGTTTACCAAAACAAATTTGTAACTAACTTTTAAAATTCCTACATATAACCAATCTTTCAATAATTAGTTACATATAGTTTCTTACAATTGTAGTTTGCAAAAAATTCTTTTTCTGTAATGAAATAATATGTTGTAATAAATAGTCCTATTTATGAACTCTATGATTATACTGCTAGAATATTTTGTTATTATTAATTTATTAGTTACTTAAATTTAGCAAAATTAAATTAACATTACCATTGTAAAAAGTATTCAAAAAACTAATATAGTGAGTAAAAAAGTAAAATTGAATGTTTACGTGAAATAGATTGTAAATATTGTAAAACAAGAAAAGGAGTTAAATTATTTGTATGTACTGGGTGTCTCATAAAATAATTTAAAATACGAAACCTATTCAATATAATCAACAATTCAAGGATATATTTAAGGAAAATACACCTCTCTCTTCAAGTTCTTCTGATTAATAAAAGTATACCTTCAGCGGTTTTAAAAGAAGCCGCTATTTTCCAGAATGGTTGATAATTTAATTTTTTTTCCTATGACAAATGTTATAATTCTACATTTTTGGAAAGTTTACTGTAAACCTCCCAAGTTTGCTTCATTCCAACTAGAATTAAATTCTTGTTCAACCGAACCATAGTCTTTTTCCAATACAGGTAAATGCATCAAATTCGACAGTCTACGTTGACCACACATCAAAGGGCGCTATTCCATTTACAAACGAGATTTTGCAACCCATCCCAGGGTAATTGGATTTCACTTAAGTACTGTGATCAAAAATATTAAAATTAACCCATTTGTTATAAAAATATTTTGTGAAGTTTGATTTAATTTGTAAATACAACATTTAATTAACCTTAAAAAAGTGAAATTATTTATGTTGTAATCTATATTTATAAAAGAGGATGTTTGTATATATATATTTATATATATATATGTTTGAAGTTTATGCACTGCCAAACCATCCAACCGATCGCCATGCAACTTTAGGATCTTGTCCTGTATACTCTCGAAATGGTTTCTGTGAAGTTTGATGCAGATCCGTCCACAGAGTCCCGCCCCATGGGCTCCTAAGGATCCCATGTTATTCAAATGGAGAATCTGAATTGTTTACAAAAAACATATGACTGTGTGGTTTAATTTAGTTTCACATGCCATAAGCAGATTGAAGTTCTCACAACAACAGTACTGTATATGTTTTGATTTATTGTAGTTCTACATTTCACCTTGAGAGTGTAGCATGATTTTTTTCTATAATTCTTTTTATTGCTTTATTTTGGTATGTCAATGAAAAATGAAAGGGGAGACAACGTCCGCCGGGTTCAGCTAGTTTATAATATATTTTACATTTGGTGACCCCTTTCTGTAAAATTAGACTGTTGACATATAATATGACTAATAAAATAGTATAGTTTCTTATAAGATTTCTGGAGGACACTCAAAATTCAAACGATACTAATATTTGTTCAGTTAAGCTACAGCTATAATTATAAACTATAATTTCCATACCAAAGAAATTATTGTTGAAAGTACAATTTCAAACTCACCAAGTATAGTATTTGACAAAGATATCTTTTTGATCTAATAAATATAGATAGTGAATCGCTATACTATCACACTACGACAACTTGTAGTAATATATAACAGACAAATATTTTTGAGGTTTGTGAACTAGTATATTTAGATTATTTTACTAACCAATGTAACAATTTGTCTTAATTATTCTGTTTTATTTGGAGTTTTAAAAATAAAATATAAACATACAATGTGTAAAGTTAACATAATACTAGGGGACATCCTTGCACGCTTCGCGTGCCAACACCGTCGCTCACTGCACACGATTCACCTCAGCCTGTGGTTGTTTACTGTAAATAATAGTAGGTTTAAGTGAATAACGTAATATCAAAATATTTATTTATGGTATTTCACTCACATTTCTTGCTTTGCTACCTATTTATTATTATAAACACCTGATGATACTACTTAAGCTATTTCAAACATGTTCATTTCATTTATTTTTGTTATCAGCTTAAGAGTAATATAATAAACTAGCGTACCCATCGCGCGTTGCTGCGATTTCAGAGGAAGACATTTTAAGATTACATCCAATCTATTTTACATTGTTTTATTAAAAAAACCAGTATCTAATTAGACATAAAAATTGTTTCGCTTTCAAACATTTAATAGAGGGCTTTTTTATAAACAATATTTTTTGTTCTTCCGTTTTGTGTGTACACAAAAAGATTGGTTGGTTTTCCAACGCGGGAGGAGGCCACATAGAGTTGTCCATGTGAGAAACATGGATTTGTTAAGTCTAATCCACACCCTTTCAGTGATTGTCCTTGAGATTTTTTTTTTTTTTTTTTTTTTTTATTGCGAAGGCAAGTCGCACAGGAAAATGCAAGCGTTTGAAATCAAACGGAATATCTGTCGGGATCATTGGAATCCGTGGCAATAAGACTTCTTCTCCCTTGAATCTGCCTTTAACATGGACGCTTCTATTACATTGTTCATCGGTTTCTTTACTATTAGTCTTGTGCCGTTACATAATCATGGAGGGTTGATATTTCTGAGAAGAAAGAATTTTTAATTTTAAAATATGTGGTGGTACCCCTGGCAAATCAAGTGAATTCAAGAATTCTGTTGGATAATTTATCTTCGTCTTGATTCATCACCGTATCTATGGACATATACGTTGTTTCTTCACCAGGTATTAGGTTTAGGATACTGTTATTGATCGCATTGACATCGTTGTTAGTTGCTGCTAATATAGCACGAACCTAAACCACTGGTGATTTTCATGATTTTGCACAATATTTGGAAAAACGTATTGTATTAATTCTTCTTTGGTTGATGTAAGATTACAGAAGTTTGTTGGCAGTGTGACACATTGGGTGGATCTTTCAATTGCCATATTTCCATTCCCAATATCTAGCAATTGCTTTGATAATAGTTTGGCGGAAGCATCTTCCTGTAGCTGAACTCACATGTTTGTTTTAAGAGTTAATTTATTTGCATAACGCCATAACACCGATGATTTTAGGCATGCATTCAATTCATCTGCGGGTTTAGAACGTGGTATTACTGGGAGAGTTTGTCGAAAATCTCCAGACAATAAAATCAATGCTCTGCCAAAGGGTTGTCCATTTATCCTAAAATATTGTAGTGTATGATCGAGCGCTTCCAATGCTTTTTTGTGAGCCATTGTGCACTCATCCCAAATAATAATCTCACATTTTTGTAGAATGTTGCTCATTCCGGAATTTTTGGTGACGTTGCATGTTGGTGTGTCATTGTTTTGCAAATTCAATGTCAATTTCAATGCCGAATGCGCTGTTCGACCACCATCCAAAAGTGTTGCCGCAATTCCTGATGATGCAATTGCCAGTGCAATTTTATTCCTTGATCGGATGGTTTCAAATATGACTGAAATAAGAAAGGTTTTTCCTGTACCTCCGGGTGCATCCATGAACTATAACCCACCACTTTTATTAGTAATAGCTTGCATAATTGTGTCATATATATAATACGTTGCTCAGGAAGCAATTTAGGAAGGTTATTCTCAACAAATGTACTCAAATGATTGACATCGAAGTGTGTTTCACGATGCAAATCACGATCATAGCGCCATTTACCAGTCGATTTGGTGCACTCATTCCAAAATCCACCAATCCTTTGTTAGCGATAGCTAAACATATATCCTCGACCGAAACCAACGCCTCATTATATTATATTAGTTTGTCTTCTAACAGCTTCTAGTCTTGCTTCCCGTTGCTCGTTGGTTTCATTAGCTCGGGCTTCAGCAGTTTGTCTTCGATCAGCTTCTAGTCTTGCTTCCCGTTCCTCGTTGGTTTCATTAGCTCGGGCTTCAGCAGTTTGTCTTCTAACAGCTTCTAGTCTTGCTTCCCGTTGCTCGTTGGTTTCATTAGCTCGGGCTTCAGCAGTTTGTCTTCGATCAGCTTCTAGTCTTGCTTCTCTTTGCTCGTCATTTTCTGAAGCAGCCCTTTTCCTTCGTGCTTCAGGTGTGCATCGCCCTATACATTTCCTTGGGTGGCATAATTTTTATAGAAGACCCATCAAGAACTAAAATTAACATGTCGTGTAGGTTATTTTATTTACAATAAATCAAAACATAAAAATATAAACAGTTTAAAAAATTAACACATGGTTTAATTTAATTTTGACATATTTAAAACCCACAGCTGATATTCTTTTTATATTTGACTTATTATACCTTCATGCACCCTGCTATTTGATTAACATTGAAACTTTAGGAGTCCAAGGGAAGGAGCCCTGAGGGATAAAAAAAAAAAAAAAAAAAAAAAAAAAAAAAAAAAAAAAAAAACGGGAATAGGACAGAAACATTCCCTGGGGTATATAGAACAACTTCCCCAAGTTTCATGGCGATCGGCTGGACGGTTTGGTAGGGCATAAAGGACAGACAAGCAGACAAACATACATTGGATTTTATAGATATAGATAAAATAACTGCATTTGATTACCGTTGAAACATTTAAATCCAGTAGAGCGGAGCCTTACAATCGAATGTGAATACAACCACGCTCACGGCCTTCCTTGGTTTACATTATAAATAATATAGTCTCCTCAATATTACAAACAACATTATTTACATTTTAACAGCTGTTACTTTTCAATCCATTTAAATCTCTTTCCACGTTATTCTTATGACCTAAAAACGTACTTGAGGGCTTCTAGTGCCCTTCAGGGTAACAATATTGAAGAATCAAGACCTTATTGCACAACTACAAACAATGGCAATTTTTTACATCTAAACCATTTAAATTGGTCAAGAAATAAGGGAGGAGTAGCATTGACAAAAAACGGCTTCACGTATTATATGTACAAAGTGGGTTATTGGCAACAAAATGAAATAAAAATAATATTAAAATTCCTGATTAATGAGTAATGGTGTAAACATGAATAATTTAGCATTAGACCTGTACGTACAAAAAATATAATATCTTGAATTTATAAAATACAATATAAATGATAAAACGGTAAAATTAAGATAGGAATTGACTGTTTTCGTCTTACAAATTGTTAAATAAAGTATTCGAAATAAGTCATTGGTTAATTACATAACTAAAATCCAATTGTTATGACAGATCAAATACTGTATAAAGCAATAAGAATGTCACCTTGACACTTAAATTAAACTTTACATATATGAAATTAAATAAAGAAGCTATCCTGATCGAATATTTAAGATAAATCTATTATGGAGCTTAATTAAACAATTATTCTATTATACATTAGTAATGATAGGTAAATCAACTACAAACTTTATTTAGTTATAAGCAAATGGTTATCCTATTATTAGTATTAAATAATCCTTCATTATTAGTTATGCCATAAAGACCAAACTCAAAATACTTGTTTACTCATTGGGCCGCTGTTGAACCACATTCTACGCGTTACGGCTGTGGGAAGAAGATATTAGTTGTAAAATAAACATATAGCTAAATGTCTTTAAATTCATACTTCAACGGTTTTTCATAACTAACTAACCTAGTGTTATAAAAATAAAAACAGAAAAAGTACCGTACAGTAAGTTGTACCTTATAAGAACAGCTGTTAGCTGGGACAAAGTCCTCACAAAGATATTGTTTTACAAATTTTAAAAGGACCCAATATTGTTCTTATTTTAAATGAAAACTATAAATGAATTGAAATTTACAAAAACAAATATAACAAATTTGAACTTATTACAGTGTACTTTCAAAATTACTCTAGCTAAAATCCAGTATTTAGATAAACTAAACAATCGTGGAACACTGTTACAATGGAAAGAATTCAGGAAAGTTGTACAGAGAGGCATAGTATCATTGGTGCGTGAGGAATGTAATATATAAAGGATACAATGAGAGGCCCGCTTTAGCTACCTCCCTGGCTATCAGATATACGGCTTTGTAAAATGAAACTACACTTGGCAAGTGATGTAGCTTGTTACTATTTGTTTTATCACTGTATGTAAAATGTAAAAATACAATTCTACATCATACCAAATCCATAACTTGCAAAATCATAACCAAATCATTTCCACCTCTATTATAGATAATTGTTTTATCTGTATTTTTATATAATCCATTAAAATGTTACTTAACACCAATTACTGTTTTATTCGTATTGAATTATTTAAATCACTAGTAATATATGAAATGTTAATTATGTAAATCAACTACTAGTATTATTTATCTTACTAAAATAGAATATTACCATTGTACGTGTATGGGTGGGTAGGTGAGTCAACACCACTGTACGTGTAGTATTGTGTCTAATGTATATGTGTGTTTAATGTTTACTATTTACTATTTCAACATGTGAGTTATGATTTTAATTTATTTTTTAAATAACACGTTTTTCTGAATCTGTTAAAATGTAATCAAACCAATTATTATTGTAATTTTCTTACCTATTGTCTAATACACACAATTCAGTTCTTCTCAAACTCTATTTCATTTTTATTATAATTTCAACGCACCATAATGCTTAAATAATGCATATATATGGTCCTTCGATAATCGGATTAGAGCAAGTAAGATAAATTTACAGTTCATATATAAAATAACAACAACATAAATGTCTGAAAAGTTAAAGAATGAACTCATTGCATTACAGTACAAACAGAAGTAATTAATCAAAAAAATAGAATGTTTACTAAAACTAAGTGAAGGAATAATATCATATTCTCAGGAATACTTTCAATTTAAACTTCGATTTGATAATTTAGAAAAGGACTTTGAAGAATTTGAAAGTGCACATAAAGAAGTCATCAAAGTAATAATTGGTATAGGACAAACATCAGATTTAGAAGAGGAAAGGAAAAAATCGAACACGTTGAAGAAATTTACTTTCAAATCCTAGGTACCAACCTCAAAATGCAACACTGACGCCCCCGTCATTTTATAATCAATCTTTAGGACAAAACCAGTCTCAGGTAAAACTTCCTAACATTGATTTAACTAGCTTTGATGGTAACTTAAACAATTGGCCACATTTCAGGGATTTATTTTTGTTCCAGCAAACATAGCAGATAAATGGATGAGATTTCTTGCGCAACTTCCAGAAGTGGAGAAATTATACATTCCTTGCTGTATTTTCTCGAAAACTTCAAAGGAAATACAGTTGCACGGATTCTGTGACGCTTCTGAAGCTGGATATAGCGCGGTTGTTTACGTTCGCGTAGTCTATTCAGACAATGAAATTAAGACTTACTTACTGCTTGCAAAATCTAAAGTGGCTGTACTATAAAAAATATCTATACTACGACTTGAGCGTTGTGGAGCTCCCTTGTTTGCAAAACTTCTTAGCTACTGCACCAGTGTCATCACAAAACATTGTCAAATAAAGTCCTCAACTGCATGGTGTGACTCAACTGTGGCCTTGTCATGGATTCACACTCCACCTTATAGACTTAAAGTCTACGTTGCAAACAGAGTAGCTGAAATACAAGAATGGGTTCCAGCTCACTCTTGGTTGCATATTTCTACAAATTGTAACCCAGCAGACTGTTCTAGCAGAGGCGTGTTGCCAGATTTACTTCGAACTCATGATTTATGGTGGCACGGTCCATCGTGGCTACAATCTTCAGAAGACTCTTGGCCTGTACCACCTTTCAGTCAAATTGATGGAAAGGAATTACCTGAGTTTTAACTACTATGGAAGAACTAAACCTGTTTTCAAGATTTTCTTCATGGACTAAATTGGTAAGAACATACTACGTTTCAAGAAAAACACTTTACACCAAGAAAAGGAAACAGGCCACTTAAAATTTGTGAGCTAGAAACGGCAACAAAAGCTATTTTCTAGGTCATACAACGGTATCATTTTATCAAAGGCTTCATGCTTTCAAAAGCAGGAAAAAATTTTACAAGTCGCTTGCTTTCCCTTTCACCTTTTATTGACGAAAACAATTTAATTACAGTTGGAGGTACAGCAAACAGTCGCACCTACTTTACAATGCAAAACACCCTATACTACTACCTAAAAAGAGTCAAGTAACTTCAATGATTGTTAACTACTATCGTTTAAAACATTTGCATTGTGGACCGCAGTTTTTACAGTCTATAATTTCACAAAAGTTTTGGATAGTAAATGCCCGCAGTTTTATCATAAGCAGAATCTTTAAATGCATTCGTTGTTTTAGATGCTAACCAAGAAATGTTACTCAAAAGATGGGAGATTTACCTCAAAACCACATAATTCCATCAAGTGTGTTCAATAAATATGGAACTGACTTTTTAGGACCTTTTACTGTGAAACCTCACGCGTTTGTAAAAATTCTTCAAATTCAAGTTTACTTATGTGTTTTTTTATGCTTTTCAGTTTAAGCCATCCACTTAGAAGTAGTGACCAGTCTTACCACCGAAGCCTACATTGCAGCTCTAACTCGATTCGTTTCACGGAGGGGTCTTTGCAATGATATCTATTCAGATTGTGGGAATAATTTTACAGGTGGAGCTTCAGAAATTGACAATATTATTAAGATATTAAGAGATTTTTCAAGAATGAAGAAGTTCAAAGTTCAATTGACCAGTTTTGTAGTGACAAATTAATAAACTTTCACTTCCTACCACTATCAGCACCACATCAAGGATGTCTATGGGAGAGAACTGTCCGTAGCATCAAACATCACTTGAACAGAGTCATAGGTGACCGAATTCTTACTCTCGAGAAATGTATCACATTGTCAACAAAAATCGAAGCAATTCTTAACTCAAGACCCATCTCTCCACTCTCGTCTGATCCGGCAGAAATTGATTATCTTACACCAGGTCATTTCCTCATTGGCAGACCCCTGATAGCTGTACTTAAACACGGCTAGAGAAACATGCCAATTAACTGCCTTTCTAGGTGGCAGTTGGTGCAATCTATGACGCAAAGTTTTTGGAAATGATGGATTCAAGAATATTTAAACACCCTACAACAAAGAATGAAATGGAAAACTACTCAAAACAATGTTAATGTGGGAGACTTTGTGCTAATTCATGATTCGAATTTACCACCTTTATCCAGGAAGATGGGACGTATCTCAGAGACTTGCCCTGGCTCTGATGATTTGGTACGTGTGGTGAAAATCAAAACACATTCTGTTCAGACCAATAAAAAAATAACAAAAAAAGACTCCATAGTAAATAGATACTAACAAAACAAGAAGAAAGAAGGAGAAAAATCTGAAAAAGATATATAAAAATGCAATACTGTGGGAAAATCAATAATAGCATTAATAGAATATTTAACAATAACAATACTGTTCTTGCACATACCATCAACAATACTCTCTAAAAATTGTTACAAAACAATCCAGCCACCTCAAATAATTATGAAAAATCTGGTATTTACAGTATCAAATATAATGAATGTCCCAAATTTTATACTGGCCAAACTGGGAGATATTTCAAACAAATATTTAAAGAACATATACCGAAAAATTCCCAACACCAACAATCCACTTACGCTGAACACCTAATATCCGAATCTCATAGTTATACATCTATTGAAAATAATATGGACATTATTCAAATCTTACCGAAAGGCCTTAAACTCGATGTCAAAGAGGAATTAGCCATCTATAAAGCAAAAAAAGTATACAAATAATTTACTTAATAACCAAATATCTTTCCATTCTAACATTATACTATTTCATACATATATACAAAAACAAAGAAAAGGTACATAACTAATAAATACAACAGGAATATATCTAGAAACCTTAAATTGCAAAAAAACTACAATATTTACATTTAATATTACACCATCTGTGAAACTAACAACTATCTAACCAAAACAGTTTATTATTTTTATGTATTTTCAGGTTAATAAGTTTTAACTAATTTAAATTTTTATTGATGCCTTCAAGATTTGTTGCAATATATACCTGAAGATGATCTAAGGATCGAAACATTTAGTATATTAAATAAAAGTGATTGAACAAGGTAAATTATTTTATTTCTCAATTATATATTATTTCCAATCCAGGGCCAATATGATTATTCAAAATATCTCTTTTGCCTGTTGAAGTCTCATGACATTAACTACTTATGTGTTTCTCCATCCTATGCTTTTTTTTGTTTGTTTTTTGTGAAACCGTTGAGTTTTCACAGACGGGGGAATGTTTAGTGTTTAAAATTTACTATTTCAACATGTTAGTTATGATTTTACTTTATTTTTTAAATAACATATGTTTTTCTGAATCTGTTAAATGTAAACAAACCAATTATTATTGTAATTTTCTTACCTATTGTCTAATACACACAATTCAATATTTCTCAAACTTTATTTCATTTGTATTATAATTTAAACGCACCGCAACGCTTACATAACACATATTTACTGTGTGTAAAGCTGTTAAAATAATTAGTTATTACTACTGTACGTTTATTGGTAGACGGCCGGGATAGGTTAGGTTAGGTTAGTCATCTCTTCTTAGGTAAGTATGCTGATCTCTCATAATACTGTATACTATATGTTGTTGCTAAAAATATATTTATGTTTTTTAATTTGTTTATTTATTTTGTTATTACTAAATCATGTCACCGACCAGTTGCACTATTTAGTGTTGTATGCAGCCTTCAGGCACAAACATGCAACATTTAGGATAATGCAGGACATTTTTCTATAATTCACTACAACTACTTTATCCGTTACTTCACCACCACTACATTTTATTGCAATTACGGTTAAGTAGGTTAGGTAAGGTTATGTTAGGTTAGGTCAAGTTAGGTTAGGCTAGGTGGCTACTAAAGTTGATCATAAACTTGTAAATACAATGACTGACTTTACGCCGTATGCGCTCTCCGTCTGTAAGTTCTTGGAAAGCGATAAGATTCGGCCAGCGATATCTGATTTTCATCGGGAAAGGAATACCACAGTGAACGTAAAAATTATCGGGGAATAGTTTTTAGAGCAATAGAATATTTATCATGTGATAGTGAACTAAGGGAAACAAAAAGATGTAGTGGTGGTGAATTAACGGAAAAGATCCGAAATGGAGTTTACTGGCTGCGTTTGAGTTTAGCCACTAAGTCAATAATCATATGCTGCTTTCAGCAATATTAGGAAGATGCCATTATTGATGTCGAAAACATCTATGTGGTGAAGCATGTTTGCAATACTAGCAAATCTGACCATTGGATCACACACTCCAAAGTATGAACAAACAAATGAATCGCTTAATCAAATTGTATACTCTGGCACTTTTAAACCAATTGGCTCAACGGTACCAGCGTAGCCATGAAGCACTCAGTCACAATTCTACGAGCTAATAAGGTTGATCATTTCAGTTCTGCAAGAGTTTCCACTTCACCAATCTCAGGAAACTTCTACTCCATCCATGCAAGGAATTTCCTCTGAACAGCCTCGGAGGCTACATTTGCGTACAACCTGTCCCTATTAAATATACAGACCGTTTATTATTCGTAGCGTAACAATGAGTACAGATTTACATAAGCAAATTATATTCCCCTGCATAACATTAAATCAAATACAGTGTAATATATTAAACAATGAAGTGACTCATGCAGAGGTACTTTGTGTTCGTTGTTGGGCCACTGATTTATCATTTTCAATGATGATACATTAAACTCTACTAAACATTTGCATGTGTTATATATAGACATTTATCTTTAATATTAGTTACCATTGGTCTTGTACACATACATAAAGAAATATATGGTTCATAAGGTAGATTTCGTAGCAAAAATCGGTATATTTATAACAGTGGGATATTTCCCCCAAAAATATATATTACATAGTTAGTTGATATATTGAGAATGCAAGACAATAGACTAAATGGATCAAACCAAAGATAAAATCAATTTGGCTATAGGTAAGACAGAAATACATGAAAAATTTAATTTAAACACTGAAGTCCTTATCAATAAAGGACCCAAAAACGATTACATTTTCTACAAAAGTGTAAGTGCATTTTCAGTAGAAGACCTAATTAAAGATGTGATAGAATTAAGCAATAATGGGATGGAATAAACATAAGTATTACCAAAAGACAATCCAATAGATTATTTTAATACTACGACGAGCTTAAAGCAAAATATAAATGTCACTAGATAAATATTGGTTTTATTTATTGACCTAGACTTCTCACTAATCTTTTAAAAACAAAATGGTTCCTGATCATAGGAAACATTTTTTTTTTTTTTTTTTACAAGATTATACAAAAAGATTATACAAGATTATACAAAAAGTGTAGTTTTTATTTTAAAATCATCTGTTTGGATTTAAAAAATATAAAGTATTGTTGAATGTCACAAAATATAAAACAAAGATAAGTAGATAATAAACGATGTATTAACCAACATCCATAATTTCTCTAATATTAAAATAACTATTTTCAATGTAAATTATATATTTATTACATTCATAACTTTTACCTTGTAATACCGTCAGTGTAAATTTATAATGCAATCAATAAACGTATTTTTATCTTAAATTATAGTATATTTATTTAAAGTGATACCACAGTGTAATTCTATGAAGGGAACAGGAAATAGTGGAGGCGAAACATTTTCAGTTAAGCTGCAGGCGTTTATATTTCCATTTCTTCCCATGTTTCATATTCGAAATAGGTTTACTCTCCTGCACAGAAAGGTAAATATTTATCTTACAATTCATGCTACTCTGAACATTATACTAATGTTTGTTTGTTTATGTTATTAAATTGCTTATTACTGGTGAGCAAATGCACTAACAAATAATGAAAATAATATAAATAATAAGCCATATCTCCTGTTATTTTATAAGTAAACAAAATATATAATTTACTTTAAGACTTGTTGTTTACTACAATACGATTCATAGTATATGTAAACACTCATAATTTACACAACTTTCAAAAAGAAATTATAAAAAAACAGTTTTTTTTCATTCCTGTTAAAAGTAAATCCGTACGGCTTATATCACGTTTTTCCTAAAGCTAGTAGTATTTCAACTGCGTTATAATAATATTTATTCTAACATACTACTGCCAATGAACATATTAAAACTAAATAAATTCAAATTGAAATAAAATGTTATTACGAATAGTTTCATAATATTTGTAGTATTTGCAAGAGGGATGTAAATATTTACTTTCAAAGCTTCAAAATAATACGTTTACAACCAATGATTGGTTTAATATAGATATAGTATTGTGATAATATAGAAAAAAGCACAACTACTATGAATTAAAATTGGAATAACAACTGTAAATTAAATATAGTACTAATTGTGTTTATCGTTAGACTGATTACTTAAAAGTAAATAACTGGCAATCCTATAATAGTTTTAAATGTATGTTAAGGGGAGTCAGAACACGTAATTTTTATTTTTTTACAAAATTATGTTTTAATTGAACTTTAACCTCCAATTCTTCCTCTTTCCAATGATATACAATGTATAACATTATATGTATATATATACAACATATAAAAAAATAAAATATGTAGACGTGCACGAATGGATTTTGCGTTTTTAATTTTTTAATTTAAAAAAATCCAAAACGGATTTTGGATTTTTTTTTGTGATTGATTATTATTTGGTAATTAATTATGCTTGTAATTATACTGTAATTGAACATTACTATTGAATAATTAGTAAGTTTCAATAGCTTATTCATTTTATTTTTAGTTATTGTTGATTTTCTGAAAGTTAATATTTTTACAATTTGATGTCGTATATCTCAGTAACCATAGGAGATAACTTCACCAAATTTTCAGGATAGGTTCATAACAATATAATGTAGTCTACTGCATGGGGGTTTAAAGATTTGTTATTTATTTCTCAAGAAAACATTTTTTAAAAGAAATTTGAGGGTAAAAAAAGGTATATTTGAAAAAAATCATTAAAATTTTTGTTTTTGTTTTTATACTAAAATATTCTGCAAGGAACTCGATAGTGAACCCTTATTTTGTACAAAAAAACTGTAAAGCTCTATGTCTAATAGTTTTTGTGTTACATGACATAAACTTAGCTTTGCGGTCTTATGGTGTTCGCACTCCCCTTAACATAATGGTTAAATAAAGTAAAATTTAACTAGTATTTATTTACCTTGGGTCAAATAATAAACTAAAATTGTTTAAATTTAGTATTAACTGATGAATAATAATGGAAACATTATGGTACCTTAAAAGGTCACAATTTTAATCGATAAATTATTCCTAAGCTAAAAAGATTTCATCAGTTGCTTTGAATGTCAGTTTGGCAAAATGCCGTTTAGTAAAAAGTAATTTTCTTTAGTGTTTTGTAATGTACTATATTTAATAAGGTTATTCACCATTAATATACAGCAGGAAAACATAAATAACTAATAAGTTTAAATTGCAATTATAAGGTTATGTAAATCCATAATTTGCCATAGTTACAAAAACTTTTATATGAATTAAAATTTAGACTAAACCTTTTTTAAAACTACATATTTTAATATATTTTTCAAGTGCTGTACTTTTTAATACAATATTTCATTGGGTATCAGTCAATAAAACTGCAATATCGCAAGTAACAGTGGTACTGAGCAAAGAGAAGTTGCGATTAAGTGTTTTCAGTAGGAAACGGTAGAGATTTAATCTCACCTTATACCAGTAAACAACGAGGACTGTTAACAAAAAGACTTGATACTTGTTTACAAAAGAGTTCTTATTAAATATTTTACATAAAAATATTGTTACATAAAAGTAGTTGTTTTACGTTGTACATAAAATTAATCAGCATTCCCAAGAATATGTGAATTTTTCAACATTGACTCAACAAATAAATATATTAATTAGTAAGTCTATGCTTCACATTTCTTTCAAAATCTTTCGGGCCAGGAAGAAATTATATAATATAATAAACACCAAGTTGTAATTTTTAACTTATTTCATATGATTTAATATTCTTATGTTTAACAATTTTATGATTTGAATGTTGTGTTGAAATATGTTTAATCTAATCATTCGTATTACTTTCATGATATTTACAATGGCGCAAGATGTGTCCAAAATCAAGTGAATTAAATGAAAATACAAGGTTCATGACAATACTTCAAGGTATGTAACTAAACGTTATTTTTCCAAAATCAATTAATTCAGATAGAAAAAGAATTAAATTTTTAATTTAGTTTGTCTTTTCCACATTCACTGCAGTTTAATTTTACTACAGATTAATATTTTGTATAAATATTTGTATCTATCTGCCTACATTTATGAAGCTAAGGAGTTTTGCTGTAGTTTATCTGTGTTGAAACTGTAAAATAAAATAGAGTATATACACATCTAAACATTATTTTATTCGTTTTGTTGCTTACGTCGTTAAAACACACACACACACACACACACACACACACACACACACACACACACACACACACACACACACACACACACACACACACACACACACACACACACACACACACACACACACACACACACACACAAATACCAGTATCTACTATGGCTATGGTTATTAATTTTCTTGTATTGGATAAATTTCTTTTTTAAACAATAATTGTTCAATACTTAGGCAAACATTTTTTATAATTAGGATCATTTTCGTACAGTAATATTGACCCACCTATACGCTTACAGTTATGTTGTACCACCCATGCACGTACAGTAAAATTGGCATTCCATACACGTACAGTAATATTGACCCACCTATAAGCGAACAGTTATGTTGTACCACCCATGCACGTACAGTAAAATTGGCATTCCATAGACGTACAGTAATATTGACCCACCTATACGCTTACAGTTATGTTGCACCACCTATGCACGTACAGTAAAATTGACCTTCCATATACGTACAGTAAAATTGACCTTCCATACACGTACAGTAATATTGACCCACCTATACGCTTACAGTTATATTTACCACCCATGCACGTACAGTAAAATGTACCTTCCATACACGTACAGTAATATTGACCCACCTATACGCGTACAGTTATGTTGTACCACCCATGCACGTACAGTAAACTTACCTTCCATAAACGTACATTAGTATAGACCTACTCTTACGCATACAGTATTATTGTACTAACCATGCACGTACAGTGTTATTGACCACCCATGCACGTAGAATGGTATTGACACATCCGCCCACCCATACACGTGTAGGCATGACCCACCCACTTCTCCTACTCATAATGTTGTCTTGTCCCACCTACCCATTTATACTGACCCACTCATCCTACCATACAAGAACACTTCTATTACTGTTTACAAGTATCACAATTACGGTTTATTTGTTTGATCAATTATACATCTAATATTATTAATTTTTTAGTAACCCACATGGCTCATATAAAAAAATACCAGCTTATATTGTAAAAAACATTACCTCTTGTTGTTATTGAATCTTACTGAAATATATATTTTTTTTATTTTGCTGTGTCCTTGAAATACATATATCAACTCTTCGTTTATATATTTTATGAACCATGTTTTGGAATTAATTTTTAGTCGTGACTACATACAGTTATAAAACTTTAAATTTGGTAATACCATGTTGCTTACTTTCTTACATTTAAACTTTGAATAAATATTCTTCTATAGGTTATACTAATAAATGTTATATAATAATATTGACCAATAAACACGTTTAATATATAAATAAAAAAATATTTATATATACAAACTTAAAATAAATTATTAAAATACATAAGTTTGCTTATAATGTGATTTATGTTTTACTAATTTACACCACGAACAATATTTATATACTTTGTGAAGCAAGGTTTTGTCAGTAAATGCAATTTGTTTCACGCAGTAATAAGAACCAATGTACACGTATTACAGTCTTATTTTCAGTACTGCTTTCAGACAAATTTAAGAAAATATACAGCTTTTTTAAAATATACTGATTAATTGTATATTTACAGCATTATAGTATTTTGAACTATGAGAATAATAATGATCGTTTCCTTAAATATCAAATAAACCAAAAGTGCAATGTTAGAAAAAAAGAGGAAATAAAACACGAAACGTTTTAAATAAAGCTCGAAGCATTTAGATCTCATTTCCTTTGGGACTTTAACCACGAGATAGGTTCTCTTCCTTCACTGGAAATTCTTAAATGTATTCTATGCAATGATTTAACTCTTTGTAATGCAATTCCTTATACATTGAATAAAATGTTTTGAAAATGTAATTACACTTGCAATTTCTCGGAAAATGGGGTTTTCCTGTAATTACAGCACGTGCAGTCAGCCAACTATTACCAGCTGTTCTGTGGCCTTTTAAATCCTGTCATAAAGCTATAATTATTACTTGTATACATTCCATTAAATATACAGCTGTCCCTGAACTTTCTGAGGATCTTTTTAGGTATTGATTGTGGTCAAAAATGACATAATATTATATTTAAACATTTCAAATCATCTCTGGTACGCGTACAGCCATCTTTTTTTACAAATTATTAAATTTTTATTATTATTTAACCTATAGTTTACATTTTGGTATACACATAATAAAACCATTTTATTACTGTAATTAAATTCAAAAATCAGAAACTATTTTTGATTATTTTAAAATTCCAGTACTTTTAAATTGTTTATCATTCAAAAGTTAGGAATGAAAAAAGATCACGATAGTATCTTTCTTTTGCAAATTTTATTTGAAATCAAATAAATGAATGTATGAAATCAGATGAAAAAACCCGAGATTTGAGTATTTTCGTATTTAATTATTCACGCGTGAATGTGTACAAAGTGAAGGGTGTCGTGCCACGCGAGGCACACATAACAATACAATTTAAAAAGACTAAATAATGGAAAAATACTCGATATCGGGTTTTTGTAATCCGATTTCAAACTACGTTAATTGATTTGATTGCAAATTAAATTTGCAAAATAAAGTTATGCTTGTAATTTTTTTTGTATTCCTAACTTTTCAAAAGTTATTAAGGATCAACAACTTAAAAGAGCCGTCATCTTTAAGATAATTGAAAAAGGTTTTTGTTTTTTTTTTTAATTTTAGTAACAAAATGGTTTACTAATGTGTATTCTAAATCTTATCTCTATAGGTTAAACAGTTTAAAATATTGTTTGTGAAAAATACAAAATAGCGTCTGTACGCGTACGGGAGGTGATTTGAAATTTTTAAATAATACATTACGTCTCGTCTTTGATCCACAATCAAGACACTTATAGAGTTAAGGGACAATCTGTATAGTTCAGATAGGATATTATATTTATAAAAACATTACTCGTTATACTATGTAATCATAAACGTATATGATTAAGTCAATAAGTTTTATTTTTATTAGGGTTTAGAGTTTGCAGAAATTAAGGTGGTGCAATCGGTTTTCGTTGAGTTGATTATTTTACAGTTTTATATTCGAAATTAGTTATTTAGACAGGAAAAACACCAGAAAAAGAATATTTTTTACCAGTAAACTAGAACTTATGTCCTTGTGAGTTGATAAATTCAGCTGGCATTAAATCAAGCAGAAGACAAAACCATTCAAAGTACAAGTTTATTTTTTTATAACTACGTTTATTGCACATAACTGAAGGAATTAACATGTTTTTCATTTTAAAAAAAGGAAAAATATTTATAATTTTAAAGATTAAAAATTACCTCTTTTTAACCTTTAAAATTATAAATATTTTTAAATTTAAAAAATTAAAAAAATCTAATTTCCTTTAGTTATGTGTAAAAAACGTAGTTACAACAAATTTAAATTGTACTTTAAATGGTTTTGACTTATATGCTTGATTTAAAATCAGCTAAATTCACTACTTCATAAGGCCAAAAGTTCTAATGTAGTTGTTAAAAAATTTTTAGTTTTTGTCTCAAGGAAAGGTATATTAACTTATTTTGATTATAAAATTGGTTAATAACCAAGTCACTGAAAACCGATTGCACCACCTTAAACCGGATTTTCCCAAAACTACAAAACCATCAATTGGAAGTCAACAGCTCTATAATAGGCACAAACGTACCCTCAATGGGATAGAACAAGATGTTCTATTTCAACTTTACGTATCGTGTGTATTATTGTACTGTGTTGTATTGAACTCTTAATGATTACTAAAGGTCTAACCTAGTATAATATAATTTGGTTTCATATTTTGAGTTTAGAATCGTCAATAAATTGATTTAAAATATCACATATGTAATTTGAAAAAAAGATTGTTTATCCACTAGAACACTTATTCACAAATAAAAAAATGTCAAATGTTACGAAAAGATCATCATTAAGGTCTGAGTTATTTAAATAAAAAACTATTATTTGCATTAATCATACTGTGGACCAATCTGTACGATTAAAGCCCCACTACCACTGTGCGGGTATGGGTGGATGGAAGGACCATAACCACTGTGCGAGTATGGGTGGGTGGAAGGACCATAACCACTGTGCGGGTATGGGTGGGTGGGAGGGCCATTAACACTGTGCGGGTATGGGTGGGTGGAAGGACCATAACCCCTGTGAGGGTATGGGTACGTGGGAGGGCCATTAAACACTGTACGTTTTTGGGTGGGTGTAGAGATAGTTTTAAAGGTCTGACGATGTTCACAGTGCATATAGGATGAAAGAGAGCCCGTCAATAGTCATGTTGTGCACTTACAATGAGTAACTGAGATCGGCTCCAGTCATATAAAAGCCCTTCATTAGTTGTTATAGATGGTATAATTGGGCCGATTAGTATGGGACTTGCGTGTTATATTTAGCGCATGTAGACGTTTCAGCAGTGGAGTGGATATTTCCATCCCTGAGCTTATTTACATCACGAGCGTGACCAACTTCCGTCTGCAAGTGTCCAACTTCCGCAATAATGTTTAGTTTAAAAAAATTGCAATGAAGTTTGTTTAATTGCTATTTATTGTTTACATTATTATTCATTATATTATTGACATTATTTAATTGTTATTTGAATATTAAATAACGATTTAACTTATTCGTTCTAAGCTTGATTCTTTAATCAAACTAACCATGATGACTGCTGCTTATGACCTAGTGGGTGGGGCTTGTTATGTTAAATAAATTTAAAATGTTATTTTCTTAAAGCACAATCTGCTTTATTTTAGTATGCTAACATTGAATTTAATTAATTACTAAGTATTTTATATATAGTTAAACTAATGCGATATTTCTAGTAAAGGCGAGATACTTACTGATGTGTAAATATGCTGTAACAATGTTGGACACAGAGACAAACAGCAGTGGCATTTAAAATGAAAATCAGAATAAAATTTAGATTTTCATACTTTTAAAGCAAATTAAACATCCATATTACATTGTACGACCCCAGAATCAACAGTTCATAATAAGTAAATAACTTTATTTATCATCACATTATAATGAAGATAGTTACATTAACAAATATATTGAACATTTTTTTTTTAAAGAACGTATCTTTAAAAAAAATTCATAGCTTTTATCTATATAAGAAAAAAAGGATTTCCAGCTAAAAACCGTTGAGTTGCATGGAATGGAAAACAATAAAACACCTCCTCCTTTTCGATAAGACCTGCCCCAAGCCATCGGGATACAATATATTTGCTTGAATTTATATCTTCTAACACTACTAAGTCGTATATATTTTTTTAAATCCTATTTTAATCCTTTTCTGAATAAACTATTAAATTGTGACTCATAATTTTTTTAAAGTATAGCAGTTTAAAAAAATATATATACATATAAAAAATATATATACACCAGTTTTTATATAGCATACTTTGGTTACGAATACCTAACATATTCATGGGCAATTTAGCAGAAAATTATCGTTTATTTTTACATTTGTTTCAAAATAAACATTTCATCAATTATTTTTACTACAGACAATAGGCATGACTTTTATCTACGAAAAACGCATAATAAGATCAATTTAGTAAATTTATTTATAATGTTACAATCCAGTGACTCAAATTAGATGTGAGAAGGCTTATTTATTTTGCATATCAGTAAATCAGGAATAATTTACTCAAAACAAAATTTCAAACTAATTTTAAAAATACTTCATACCTAATTTTATAGTGCTGAGACTATGAATTTATTGAGTATTGCTGTTCTATTTTACTTTAGACTGATTAAATGTTAAACAAACCTAAAAAAATAGATTAGGCTAGTTTTTTTTTTTTTTTTTTTTTCATTTATACAGTGCACAGTTCGCCTGCTTACAATCACAATTCATAAAAATACAGAAATTAAAAACTTTTGCAACAGGGAATCATCCTGACCAATAATATTTTACATTTTAACCTCAAAATCATAATCAAGTATTTTTATTAATTTTGTGTGTCTAGTTTATCTATATGTAGGCTACATGTACTGAATTGCTAATTCCATATATAACATGGAAGTGATAGTAAATATCATACAAGGCCCAATAATCTTCCTGATTGATTCTCATATACAGGGTCTTTGAAAAATGGGGGGAAAAGTTCAGGAAATGATTAAATAGGTAAAAATAAATAAAAAAAGTTCCTATGAAGATTTGTCTTATCTCGCTTAGTTTGGTGTCTGTCTGTCTGTATGATTATTTTAAAAAAAATCCATATCCCCTAAACAGTATTAGCTACTGTAGTATTGTATAGTTTTAAAACTTGACATAAATATTAATCTTTACACCACCTAATATACTCGAAAAATTTAAAATAATATTTTTATCCGTTTTGAAATGGAGGCCGTTTGAAAATGTTAATGCTAAATTTTATGAAAGCTAAAGCAAAATCAGGAATTGTCACGATACGTAATATTTAGCTTCAAAAGAGGCAACTTTTTTGGTACTTAATTTGTTAAAATTGGACAGTAAATAACTGATAAAATATAATATTTCTGATTGTGTGCAAAATTTTACTAGTGGTTTTGTTCAAGTCAATAAATACAAGTATACGAAAGTTGCAAATAAATTTTGCACACAATCAGGAAAATGACGTTTCCTTAGTTATTTACTGTCCGATTGTAACAAATGAGGTACCGAATGATTTGCCTCTTTTAAAGCTAAATACTTGGTATCGAGAAGTTTTTGCTTTTGTTTTGGTTTTCATGAAATTTAGAATTACAATTTTTAAACGGCCACCATTTTGAAACGGGTGAAAATATTATTTTATATTTTTAAATTATATTAGGTAGTGTAAAATTGAATATTTGTGTGAAGTTTCAAAACTATAGCTAATAATATTTAAAAGATATGGAATTTTGTTTTAAACTCACAAACAGACGCCAAACTAAGCGAGATAAGACAAATCTTAATAGGAACGTTATTCTTTATTTCTACTAATTTAATTGTTTCCTTAAGTTTTGCCCCACACTTTTAAAATACCCTGTATATATAACAAAATGACTCCTTTTTTAAAATATTAGTGTTGAATTTGTGACTTAGTATTGTTAAGCCGTTCAACTCTAATAGCTTCCCATATGTTTATTAATGTTACGTTTTTGATGGTGTAGATTCCAGCAAGGTCTGACAGTTCAATGGCCCACCCACCACCTATACGACCCAAATACAGTAATATCCCACTCGCATATCAACCCATCCACCTGCAGTGGAATGGTTCACCTATCCAACCTCACACGCACATTGAAATACATATACAGTGCTTTACCTAAATGGACAGTGACCTTGGTGGAGATTCATACGTCACTGGGGGGCTAAAGGTAGAGTTTCCAGGTGAGCCACAGCCCGAGCTTCTTTCACAAGCGTAGCGAGTGACGGGGTTGGCACTCAAAGTGTGCAGGGGTGTCTCCTAGTTTATATATAACAAAATAACCAATAGCTTCCTAGTATAATTTCGGTAACTACAGACAGTCTGATTTCAGTATTTGTACAATCATCTTGCGTGCTGGACTACCCAAACACGTCCTCAGTTTGTAGGACGGTTTGGGTGTATGTGACACTTCCCACCTAAACTGTATGTGACACTGCGTTTACACGTATCAATACCATTTTACATGTGTAAGTGGGAAAATACCACAACACATGTAAGGGTCAGCAAGCGGGTCTATTTCATTATACGTTTGTGGGTAGGTCAAAACCACCGTATGGGCAAGTGGGAGGGTCACTACTGATAATGTATATGGTGAGATAGACAAATAGGAGGGTCAATACCAAGTATATATATGGTTAGGTAGGTGAGTGAGAGGGTCAATACCGAGTATGTATATGGTTAGGTAGGCGAGTGAGAGGGTCAATACCAAGTATGTATATGGTTAGGTAGGCGAGTGAGAGGGTCAATACCGAGTATGTATATGGTTAGGTATGCGAGTGAGAGGGTCAATACCGAGTATGTATATGGTTAGTTAGGTGAGTGGGAGGGTCAATACCGAGTATGTATATGGTTAGTTAGGCGAGTGGGAGGGTCAATACCGAGTATGTATATGGTTAGTTAGGTGAGTGGGAGGGTCAATACCGAGTATGTATATGGTTAGGTAGGCGAGTGAGAGGGTCAATACCAAGTATGTATATGGTTAGGTAGGCTAGGGGGAGGGTCAATACCAAATATGTATATGGTTAGGTATGCGAGTGAGAGGGTCAATACCGAGTATGTATATGGTTAGTTAGGTGAGTGGGAGGGTCAATACCGAGTATGTATATGGTTAGTTAGGCGAGTGGGAGGGTCAATACCGAGTATGTATATGGTTAGTTAGGTGAGTGGGAGGGTCAATACCGAGTATGTATATGGTTAGGTAGGCGAGTGAGAGGGTCAATACCAGGTATGTATATGGTTAGGTAGGCTAGGGGGAGGGTCAATACCAAATATGTATATGGTTAGCTATGCGAGTGAGAGGGTCAATACCGAGTATGTATATGGTTAGTTAGGCGAGTGGGAGGGTCAATACCGAGTATGTATATGGTTAGTTAGGCGAGTGGGAGGGTCAATACCGAGTATGTATATGGTTAGTTAGGCGAGTGAGAGGGTCAATACCAGGTATGTATATGGTTAAGTAGGCTAGGGGGAGGGTCAATACCAAATATGTATATGGTTAGGTATGCGAGTGGGAGGGTCAATACCGAGTATGTATATGGTTAGGTAGGCGAGTGAGAGGGTCAATACCAGGTATGTATATGGTTAGGTAGGCTAGGGGGAGGGTCAATACCAAATATGTATATGGTTAGGTATGCGAGTGAGAGGTTCAATACCGAGTATGTATATGGTTAGTTAAGAGAGTGGGAGGGTCAATACCGAGTATGTATATGGTTAGGTAGGTGAGTGAGAGGGTCAATACCGAGTATGTATATGGTTAGGTGAGTGGGAGTGTCAATACCGAGTATGTACTATATATGGTTAGTTAAGCGAGTGGGAGGGTCAATACCGAGTATGTATATGGTTAGGTAGGTGAGTGAGAGGGTCAATACCAAGTATGTATATGGTTAGGTGAGTGGGAGGGTCAATACCGAGTATGTACTATATATGGTTAGTTAAGCGAGTAGGAGGTTCAGTACCTAGTACATATATGGTCAGGCCTATGACAATATTACGCCTATAGTGAATGTGGGAGTCAATAAAAGGTATGTATGTAGATGGATGTACATCCAAGACCACTGTACATGTATGGGTTCGGCGGGTGGACCAATACCACTATACGTGAATGGGTGGGCGGGTGGGCCAATACCACTGTACGTGTGTGGGTGGGCGGGTGGGTCAATACCACTGTACGTGTATGAGTTCGGCGGGTTGGCCAATACCACCGTACGTGTATGGGTGGATGGGTGGGTCAGTTCCACTGTCCGTATGTCAGTAGCTGGGAGGGCCGTTATCACTGTACGTGCATGGGTGGGCAGGAGGGTCGTTACCACTGTAAGTATATAGGTGGGCGGTTGGGTCGTTACCACTGTACGTGTATGCGTGTAGTCTTTGTTTTCAGTGTGTTGCTGATGGTTAGGACTGCACTCCCTTCTAACATACATGGCTCTTTTATGTTTATATTAGACAAACTTGGAGTGCGTAACATTACTGTCCGTGGGTCAACGTTACTGTCTGTCTGTATATATGGGATGGTAAATAATTACTTAGGTTATTAACGGTAAATAGTTATAATTACTTATGGGTTATTAACGGTAAATAGTTATAATTACTTATGGGTTATTAACGGTAAATTTCTAATGTATTGTACTATTACACTAATACTGTACAAATTATGGCATTTTTTGCATTGTTTTATCATTGATAATATTTCTTATCGTTATACTCATAACTTTTAATTTTATTTTCAGAAGGATAATGAGAAACAAATGAATCTAATAATGACCATTAGTTTCTAATTCTTGGGACGGTTTTATTTTTCAGTATGCCATTAATTGTTACTTTAAAATTGGTTACCACATAAAGTTATTTAAGGCAATTATTTAAAGCTAACTAAAAATTATATTTATTATATAATAGCTGATACAGATTATTTGACAATGAAAAATAAATAGATTACTGCAATGCAGGATCGTAAAATCTATGTTAATCACCCTAAACGCTAATGTACCTTCATTTATTTAATTATTTTTGCGCTTCCGTTGTAAAGCCCATTTATGTTAATTATCGTTGGATTGGTTGTTAAATCTCCAAATTTGATTGTATCCATTTTATCATTATCGTTCCATTGTTCTCTAAAGTGAATTTGTAAAGCATAACATTAGCTATTCCTATTCCTAAAGTCCATTACTCACTACTTACTAATAACCCACAAAATACCTAATAATCTGGGTTAACTTTTGTAAATATAATAACGACATTAGATGATTTTTTTTTGTAAAAGTATATCTACATTTTATAGTAACTGAATAAAATTGTTTTAATTTTGTTGATTTAATTTACATATAATTGCTTTGTTTACTAACTGATTACTAATTGGTTGTTAATTTTTCAGTTAAACTACTTAATTAACGGTATAAGTAAATATCCATATTCTACTAATCAAATAAAATCAGGATGTTTTCAATACAAAATAGACTGCATGATAAGGAGATTATGATTTGTCTTAATACCATAAATAAATATAAATATATCATTTGTCTAAATAGTTTTCGTTAAAAAAGAATCGTGAGGAAAATTTTCTCTGCATAGTCTATTCTTATTGTGAAAACTTCTATCAAAAGTTATTGCTTCGGGTCATTAACTGCAATATAAATCGTACTCACACTACGACTAATCGCACGAGAAATGGAGTACTCTTTTCCCCTAGAACTAAGTTTGGCCTAAAAAGAGTTATTGTTTGCTAAAAACCACTCATAAAGTTTTTCGACATCTTTGTAAATCCCTGTAGGCTAAATGACAACAATTATCTGTAACGTAAAAACCAATGTCAAGATTGGGGATATTGTGGTATAAATATTACAATCCAAAAATTAAAAAAATACTTGGCACCTAATTAGCCTTAAAGTTGTCATGTCATTGCTATGTGGAATAAAATGTTCACCTTATATGTGTGTCGTAAAAATAATAATACATAAGTAAATATTAATTTTGTTAATATATACGTTATTAAAGATTGTTAAGCTATTTATAATAATGTTTATTTATTATAATATAAATCAATTATGGTAAATTTATAGAAAACGTCAAAAAGTGTCTTTTTGCTTCGTTTTATTACAACTCACTTAAACTAACTTTCAGTTTATAAACTTATCTCCTGTAATAAAGATCGTGTTTATCAACTTCGATCGTAGGTATTTTTAGCATATGGCGAAAATTGCAAGTGAAAATATTCAACTCAAAAATAAATTTATAATCATTTTTTTTTTTTGTTTATTTATTTATTTATTCGTAAGACGCCGATCGTCAAGATATGGGCGAATATGGATTTCGAATGAGTGTGATGAGTGTAGATGAGCGAATGTGTGTGCGAATAAAAGCGAATCATTTAATGATCCGCTAATATCTAACGATCATAAAATGATGGGACATTTTCCGTTAATTCACTACCACACTCATTTTTGTATTGCAATTACGGTTAGGTTAGCTCAGGTTAGGTTAAGTGGCTAGTGAAGTTGATTACAAACTGTTAAATCCAAGGGTTGGCATACCGCCGATTGTCAATTTAGTCTCTCTGTGTTAGTTCTTAGAGAGGGATAAGATAAGGCCAGTGATATCGGATTCCTAGCGGATAAGTAATACTACAACGGACGTAAAATTAAGTGGAGAGCAGTTTGTAGAGAAATGGAATATTTATCAAGTGGTAGTGAGTTAACGGAAACAAAAAAAAAGTAGTGGTAGTGAAATGAAATGAAATGAAAAACGTTTTATTTTCTGAGGCAAAGTTAGGACCATTACGTCCTCTCTTACACTTAACCTCAACTCATTAGTGTGGAGAGACTATACATACAGACTCTTTTCCATAAAGAGACTGGGCATTATGATCTTGGTTTGTCAGACCATAATGCCCAGATTCTTAATTTGCCCCACCTCTACAAAGCAAAACGCAATCCCCGCAACTGTGCTATGAAAATAACTTTTTCGCGAAGTCAAAAATATACTTTCAAAACCACCTCTCACGTATAGATTAGAATGCCTTTTTAAGTAATAATTCCAATTTAGGAGAAAACTTTCAGTCTTTTTTAGCGCTCTTTTACCAGCTTTTCAAGAATACTTCCCAAAAATGTTATCGAAAGCTAAGTGACTCACGGATACAAAAACTTGGCTCACATAAGGTTTGAAAAATAATAAGAAAGAAATTAGCTTTAAGGTAAAGATGTCAACAAGCCTAGGCTTCATAACCCATTACAAGTCATACACAAAACTTCTTCGAAAATTAATTAAAATCTCGAAAACACAATCCATGACAAAAAATCCAAATTCTGAAAAAATATCCCGAACAGTATGGAATATTGTTAGAAATAAGATAGAAAGAGGGGCAGTAAAGAAGGATCTGACGTTAATTGTTGTAGACGGCAAAGTCGTGTCAAATAAACAACAAATGCCTGACCTCTTCAATCAGTTTTTCCTCCGCGAACCTCCACCCTCGCTCCAGCTCCTTGTCAAGGACTTTAACTGGGCTTATCAGCCCCTCAGTCATGCAATCCATGTTTATGGCACCTACCTATGAGCAGGAAATCATAAAAACCATTCAATATCTTAAAAATAAATGATCTTTCGGCTGGGATGAAATGTCTCCAGGCATTCAGAAATTCTGGAGCAGGAACATCTCATACCCATTAGCCTTTCTTATAAACCAATCACTACAGCATGGCGAATTTCCTTCTAAATTAAAATATACAGTTATAAAACCACTCCATCAAAAGGATGACCTCACTCTACTAAATAGTCTTCACCCAATAGCCTTAATTCCTACCATCTCGAAGGTTTTTGAAAAAAATCCTTCTGTCAAGATTATCTTCCCACCTTAGCAGTAACAACATTATAAATCCACAACAACACGGTTTTCAGTGGGAAAATCCACCATTTCAGCCCTGTATAACTATATTAACAAACAGACCTGTAAGTCTACCAGGCCTTGGATGAGTCGCAGAGGGCGGTTTGAGTGTTCTATGACTTGTCCAAGGCTTTTGACTGCGTCCATCATAGCACTCTCCTGAAAAAGCTCTATCATTATGGTATCAGGGGCGTTGCTCTGAGATTGTTTCAGTCATTTTTATCTGAGCGCAAATAATGTGTCTCCATAAACACCTCAAAGGAGTATGGAGGTGTTCTTCGTCTTCGGAAGTAGTTGATATGGGGGTCCCTCAGAGCTGCATCCTTTCTCCCATATTCTTTTTGCTTTACATCATGATAAAGTTCAGATCATTGCTTTACATAATGACCTTGAAAGTAAATTCGAACACTTACATATCAATATGTTCACTGATAATTTCTCAGTTTTAATCACAAGTAAAACAGTATACTTACTAAGGATTTCCATTGGCGGGACGCTGAATTACTTGCTCAACTGGTTCTGGGACTGTTCTTAAATCTAGACAAGACTATGGCGGTTAATTGTCACCGACATCTAAGCCAAAAATTTGATATAAATAAAATATCACTATCACCGACCTCTACACTTAATAGTAAATCAAGTGCAGTATTTCGTTAGCGTTACACTTGATCAAGCCCATTCGTGGGAACCCACAATGAGAAATTCCGCAAAAAAAATAAATAAATTCGGCCACGTTTGCCATTCGTGTACTAGCCATAGATACTGCAGTGTAGAGACACTTTTAGATGTTTACAGGGGTTATTGCGAAAGTGTAATATGTTACGGCATATGCATTTGGGGGTCTTCCTCTTTACTTGATCAAATGCTTAAGTGCTGGAAGAAAATTGTAAGAATCGTATTTTGTATGCCCCTTAACGAATATAATTCAAGATATTCATAGTTTTTATTTATAAAAGGGACGAATCACTATATTTGTTATATTGTTATAATCAAATGTAATGTTACAATAAAGTGCTTATTGATTATTGATTAGACGTTAACTAAGCATTATTGATATTGAACAAAATTTATAATGTTTGAACACTGTGTATTAGATTATTTACCAATTAGTAATTTGTTCTGTTAACACCGGGAGTCATGGTTAATAGTTTGTATAATTAATAATTATCATTATCTTTCCATTATTCTCTCAAATTAATTTCTTCTTTGCTATATTTGTTATGCCTAATGCTTATCACTGTCTATTTAGTATTAAAATAACACAAAAAAATTTATTTTGGTTGACGTTTTTGTTAATCTAATGCAAAAATGATATGGCTTTTTCAACAACATATCTACATCATATACAGACTGTGAAAAGTTAAATTTAGTTTTCAAGAAATAAAATTATATCCAGTATTTAATAAAATATATGTATGGACTATTAACTTCATAAATATAGTGAAGTTATATGTTACAATATGGTGAACACTTGTTTTACCTGTTATGCTATGTTACAGCTTTGTTCATTAACCATAGGAGACACCCCTGTCTCTTTGGTGTGCCAAACCACTCTATAGCTGCCTTTAGCCTCGTTTTGTTATTGTATATAATTATTAAAAACGGAAAAAATAAATATCCTTGGTAGTATTTTTTTTTTAAATTTACTATTGATCTATTCCTTAAAAACAGTTCATTGTTATTTAACATTACCACCATAAAAGGAGACACAATTCAAAATGTCAAGTCAATTGGCAGTATTTTTGGAGATCGCATAATGAGTCAGTCATATGTTACGAAAATATTTTGCACTAAATCAGTATAAATTAATAATGGTTCTACAATTGCTTGGTGCTACCATATATGTTATTTGCAAATTAACCCCGCCATAATCATAAGAAAACTTGAATAAAGTTAATATTCTCATAAACTTTTAATGTAATTTAATAAGTAATTAGCACTTTGCATTATGAATGGGATTTTATTCAAGGTGAGGGAAATTTAAACAATGTATGTGAACATCATACAACATAACTATATTACAATTTAAGTAAAATATCAACAAATATTAAAGTGATCGGTTTCAGTATACCACGTTTACCATCCTCAGACCAGAGGGATTCACAAAATAATCTGTACAAAATTGATTTCTTTGTTTATCCATCTAGTTTTAGGTAGCTAAACGTGGTTTACAGAAATAATTCAATAACGTATATACAAGTTTTTTTTACTTATAATGCATTGGTTGTTTTTGTTTGACTTTCACTTGTATTGTATTTCTACAAACCAGTGAAGTACTATTACAGAAACTATTTTTAAAATTTTAAAAAATGTTTACTTTCAAAGCAGGGCTACTTTACTTCTCTGGTAGCTAAATGTATTTTGTTACTTTCCTTGGTGTTTTCACATAGCAATGTAAATGTTATTACATTGTAATAGCCTATGAAACGCTATATTAATAAAACAAATATTTGTCAAGAATAAAATTCTGTAATTATTTTTAATATTACTAACTACACACAAATGTATTAATTTGTGAAGTCTGAACATAGGCGGAATATCATAAAATCATCTATTGGACTAAATTTTACTAAGTTAAAAGTCAATTTTAAAATAACGCTAGTTACACATTACATTAATAAATAGTTACACATAAAAACAAGAATCATTAAAAAAACTAATGAAAATATGTTATTAAATTAATTGAACAATCTTTAAAATTTACTGATTCTTATCATTAGTATAAAAATATTTACTTATTAAAACTGAGTTGTTATTATTAAATCACTGAATTAAAAAATAATAAAAATAATTAATCAGCATAATTCAAATTATATAGTTTATAGTTTATAGGCTATTTGATATTTTATAAAGTTAGCCTAGAAAAAGGTTTATTGAAAAAAATTTATTAAAAAGGTTTTTTGGACGTGAGTTTTTTACAATTAAAACTAATAACTGTATTACTTGATGGCTTGAACGTTCTTTATCTTTTCTATGTTGAAGATGGAGCTGTATTGGTTTTCTGTATATACTTGTTAAAAATAACACAATTTAAACCAATAAAAACTTTATTAGTCCTCTTATACTTGTGTGTTTACACATCTTAGTTTTGTTGTAACCCATACAGACGCTCTGGCTGCATTTGATCTCACACTACATAGAGCAACACCCCGACGTGACCCCAGTTGCTATCATGTTTTGAGATGCTGGCGTAATTTAGTTTCGAGGGATACCAGCAAGGCTATCATTGCCAGACACATCACAAATAAATATACAAAAAGTAAATAAATGTAATATAAGCTTATATAAACATATGTTTTTAAAATTTTAACTTTCGTGGCTAAATATATTATTATTATTCTAAATGTTAGTTTTATTATGAATTTGAAAGTATTATGAATTGAATTTAAATTAATTGTTTATAGTTTTGAAAGTAAAATAGAATTTTGAATCGGTCAATCTTCTTGGTTTAATAAACTTTCAGAATTTTTTTTTAAACTTTCTTTTAACCATGGTTCCCATGCATTTAAATATCGTCCTTTACCTTTTTACACCAAAATCTATAATAAAATCTGACTATACAATTTAAACTTTTATTATAAAAATTTACATCAGTCGTAGTCACAAAAAATGTTTAGGGAACTCAAACCAAAACTAAATATTTTGAAAATGTAAAATGCTATAAAGAATTAATAATGGTGATGCTATTCAAACGTATTCTATATATTTAATGACAATAAACTTGTAAGCCTATTTATTGTTAAATTAATATATTTTATGTAGTTTAGTTAGAAAATGTGCGTATAAATTGCGTACAGTAAAAAAAGACTATTTAACTGTTTTACTCTCATGTTGAATAAAAAGCAACTCAATTAGATTAGGTAGGACGTTTTATATTATTATTTTGTTGTAAATAAATACAGATTTTGCATTGAAAATAATACAGTTTATTTTGAGTTGTATGTAGGAATTTAGGTTTCATTAAAATAATATTCCCCTAAATTAAGAAGTAAATTTAACTCAATTTCATTATTATTACTCATTATTTAATAATCTATTATTTACCATGAAATAATGTTGTACATTACAAGATCAAGTTGTTGACTGCTTCTGTCGATAGTAGAGAGGGTAGGTCAATATTTCACTGACAGTAGCTTTTGTGATGGTACAACAATTAGTTGACAAACTTCGCATTTATCCCTGTGACGAAACAAAACAAGTTGTCTGAGAGTAACCAAAGTCATTTAATATTACATTTAGAGAAATACGCATACACTAATCATGTATTCTTATAAAAACCAGGAATATATTTTCTAAATAAGAACATTGTTGAATCTCTAAAAAGGGTTTCAACTTAAGAGTATTAAGTGAAGTAGGTTAAAATACACTTACATTTTTTTGAAAATGTTATGATAAAAAAATATTATTAATAATACATTTATTATTTCAATACATAGGAAAAATGAAAAAATGGAGGAGTAATTTTTGTGGTCCAGGTGGTGGCTGTGAGTTTTGTTTGATTGGTTGAGGTGGTGTTTGAGAATTTTGTTTGACTGGTCCAGGTGGTGATTGACAAATGTTTAGTGTCTGGTGTTTATTTTTATTTTTTTTTTTATTTTTTTTTTTTTGTGGTTTATAGCATGGTTTACCTTATCTGGCCTATAGTTAATGTAGAGTTGAAACATCATCTGTTTACATCATATTGTTATAAAACAAATATAGTTTTCAGTTATTCTATTGACATAGAAGTAGATCAATACTTGACGAAAAGGTTGATCCTTGAGGAAGGTTTTTAAAAGGGATTGTGTTTCCATACTGATTCTAATCCCAGTTATCCTAACCTTTGGTAACCTATCCTCCAAGTAAGACTTGAACCAATTAAGAACAACGTCACTAAGAATATATGATTTTTGTAGTGCTATTAACATTCATGACTGAGATAGTCGAGTGCTCGACTAAAAATTATACTTCCTTAAACATTACAATATTTTTAGTAGATCTAAAATCTTGTTCAGGATTGGGGTGGTATGGATAGTGCATGGTATTTTCCAATTAATATTAAGTACGTCTATAGTTGTGCAGATCTGAATTTAGGATAAAATGTTTAAATGACTGCTTGGCATATTTTTAAGAGCAGTTTGCTTGGGTTAGTTAAACTCTAATCAATGTGTTTGCTAAATATGTACCGCAAACTGTTTGGGTGGGAAGGGAGGTTTTGTCGAAGAGCCAATTTGTATGAAGACACTGACGTTGTTTGTATAAGTGTTTATAACTAAATGGTTAACATTTTAATTCTTTTAAGTGTTTGTCTTGTAAGTTGTAGATTTTTAATAGTTTTGTTTACTTAGAGGTATTTTCAACCAGTATATGGTTTTTAAACTTAGATCAAGTCTTTCCCGTGAGTAATGTTTTTTGATAACCCCTTTTTAAAATGAGCATATAATTTTCCCGTGGTGTAAAAGTTAATATTTGCCAGGTGATTTTTATGTTAATTTAAATACATCTATCTTTAACCTTACATTAGATAAATATTCAATAAAATATTTTATTAAAAACATGAAAATATTGGAAAATACTTAACCACCTATTCTGATACGTTTCAAAAAAGCAAACAAATATTTAATAAAATATTTCAGGAACAACATAAATCTTAATTTATGTTATTTATACTGAAATACATAAATATTTATACAAATAAACCTTTCGAAAAGTTACATTAGGCAACTGGTCTAATGGTTCACACACATTTTAACCAAAATATTGCAAATCAGCTATTTTTTTAAGTCAAAGGTTTATGTGACATGTACTATAGTTAAAAAGCTTAATTTAGTCAGTATATTTATTATAAGGATGGCTGGCCATAAGTTTTTAACATTTCTTTCGGTTGAGTTTATTATTATATCTTTTTTTCAACATACTCGGAGGAGTATTTTTTCTCTACAATAAAATGTTACTGTATTTTAACTAGATTTATTGATTTTTATTAGTTTTACCTTGATGTTTATTTTGATGTAACACTATTTTTGGAATCTACATAAAATTTTCAAGCACAATGAAAAATGTTCCAAAAAATGTACATTAGATACTTCCATTAGTTTTCGTTTTCCGGTAGTATTCCGTATGGAGTAAGATTGACATTTTAAAGGTTAAAATAATGTTATTTCTTTCCCTTTCCCCTTTTCTAACCACACATCAATGAATATCATAACGCAATTATAAATTCACTAAAAATGCTCAATCATTGATATGTATGAGACATTGTAATTATGTATTGCTTTATGATTGAAAAATAATGTTGAAATAAAATTATGTTTGTTATTTTCAACAAAACAAAACTGTTTTGAAAAAAACATATATTTCATAACTGTTCCAAAGCACTAACACCGATACTAAGAAAATTATACGTTATATGTATTGATGTAATATAACAATATAAGTAAATATGTTTTTAAAATTGAAGGGATTTCCAGTAAACGTTTCTAAAATATGTGTTGTCATAACTAATTCTAGTTATTTGTGCAGATATTTTCATTCTGAAGATATATATTTAATATAATTGATAACTTAAAAAAATATTTACAATTTTTTTGTTTTAATTTTAGTGTTTTATAGCCTGTGCGTTGTAGGCTGATTCAAAATAATAATAGTAATTTTAAAATTCTATAAATAACTATTTTTTTTCAGTATGTTCCAAGTAATAAACAATCCCTACATGATATTTTACCATATATTATAGAAAAGTGTTTCTTTAAAGAAATTAAATATATTATTAAAAGAGATTATCTTTTTGTTAAAATAATAATTAAGGGACGAAAAACACTTACTTTAAAATTGAAATATATTATGTTATATAATATAAGTATATAAAAATATTAGAATACGTATGCATGTATTAGACATGCATGGCAACATTTTCAACAGTTAAGAAAGTTGGCAAACTTTGCATCCACCCTCAACAACTTTTGCCTTTTGTAGTTTAGAAATGAAGCTAACTTCCTAAATTGTTGTCCGCTTTTGTGTTAAGATAAAAAACGTTTATCTTAGTTTCTATATATCATTCGCAGGCACGTAACGTGCATTTTGCTGTACATTATCATTATTTTTGTAATAAGCATCCAACCTAATTCAAACATAAATGATAATTCATTAATAAAAAGTTTTTGCTATATAATAATTCAAGCTAAAAGTATAACTTAATATTTATCATAAATAATCTCCCGGAATTTTAAAGTTGTAATGTACTAAGGGTATACTGTTACGCAAATTTGTATTAGCAAAAAAACATAATCAACAATATTTTGTTTGTTTGTGTTTTTATTGTTTTTTTTTATTGGTTAAATTCCGTTTCCAAATAAAGCATAAAAATTTTATACCTTTATTATCAGATACATGTTCATAGTACAAATATCCGCTTTGTTTTTACAGTGTGTAATTATATCTAAATACTATAATATTTTGTTAAAAAAATATATATACAAAACGTAATACTAATATACAAAAATTTGATACTCATACCAAGTAGCCCCATTCTTCAGCATGTTAACCCCCTTTTTTATTCATATAATGAAATATACTTATTTACTATATCAACATATACATTCTTTTAAATTTTGTTGTTAATGATTAATTATAATATACTCGTAATGTTTGTTAGTTTTTATTTTATCATTTATTTTTAAAAACTAATTTTATTCGATTCCTACAAGATCTGCTAATCGTCTTAGTTCCTAAATTATACATAATTTATTAGAGAGCCAAAGGGAACTTATTCAATTTGTTAGAGAGCCAAAGGGAACTTATTCAATTTGTTAGAGAGCCAAAGGGAACTTATTCAATTTGTTAGAAAACCAAAGGGAACTTATTCAATTTGTTAGAAAACCAAAGGGAACTTATTCAATTTGTTAGAGAACCATAGGGAACTTATTCAATTTGTTATTTTTATTAATACGAGTATACTTTTATTAATAATATCTAACTATAAATATGCAATAAAAATGCTTTTGTAATCAATTCTGCAAATGTTACAGTAAATAATTCATTTACATGTTCTACAAAATTTCTTTTTCAATACTGTACTTTTTAAGTATATTTTTAGGAAATAATAAAACAAATATTTTCTCTCAAACTTTACTAATACCAATTTATATGTAGGGGTGGGTGGGTCATTTCTACTGTACATCTACATAGCTGGATAGGTGGGGAAATACCACCGTACATGACATTGCGTGGATAGATTGGTTGGTTAATAGGATTGGTATTACTGTACGTATATAGGTGGGTGGGTGGATCCAACGAGGTCTACAAAAATAAAAATTGATATGAATTATTGACCTTTTTTAAAATAATTAAATATTTTAAAATATTAGCAGTAAATGTTAAAATAAATATCCCAATATAAACTAAATTTGTTGATAAAATGGAAATCAGAAATAAATATCCCAATATACACTAAATTTGTTGATAAAATGGAAATCAGAAATAACTGAAGTTCAGAGGTTGTTGAACAATAATATAAATAAAACTAACTAGTAATATAACTGAGGAATAACATTTTTAAAATGTTAACCGTTTGAATTTTATATAAAGAGAACCTAATGTACTAAAACGATTTATAAATGAAGGCTAGAACAATAAATAAATGTGAATTTATGTATAAAGATTAAAGTCAGTCTGTTAGAAAGCATTTACTAAAAGTTAATTTATCAAACTTTTAACTATAGTTGAATAAAAAATTAAGAGAATTAATACCTTAGAAACCCACCTGAGATTACATCAGAATTGTTGGTTTTTGGAAAAGTAAAATAATGTCCATCAGACGTATGTTTTTTCAAATTTGTTATAGGTTATTGTAAATTTTAATTAATTGTTTCTGATTAATATATTATTTAGGGCGTACGTGTCTTTATTAGGAGAGGTGTTAAAATTGTTAGTTTTAAAATTTGATTACTAATAAGTTAGATATGTATTATTAGGTATTAAACTTATTATTACAATTAATTTTATGTTTATGTTAAACTATATTTTTATCATAATCTAGACTTATTATATTATTTTATACACACTGTACAAATATTCTATACTAAATATTTATATATAATACTTAAAGCCGTTTTTTGTCATCGCAACTGATTCTTTATTTATTAACTGATTGAAACGATCGAGGTGTCAAAAAATTTGTCTCTGTTCGTAGTTGTGCAATAAGGTCTTAATGTTTTAAATTTTTCACCCTGAAGGCCACCGAAATCCATGAAAGTTCATTTTTCGGCCATAAAAATAACATGGAGAGAGATTTATAAGAATCGAAAAGTAACAGGTGTTTAAATGTAAATAATAATTTACAAAAAGTGTTAACGCCTATTTAACTGTAAACAATGGTGTTTGTAATATTGAGGTCAGATGTTTCATAATGTTATTCATTATTATTATTCATTATTCATCTCTAAGACGCCGATTGTCAAGATATGGGCGAATATGAGGAGTGTATGAGTGTGATGAGTGTAGATGAACGAGTGTAGTCATAGTTACTATCTGATTTCGGCTTAACTCAGAAAGGAATATTTATTAATAGCCCATTAGCCAAGGCAACTATGGGACCTACAGCTTTACGTGGAATCCAAATCACGTAGTGTTGGTCTGATTTTCAGCTAACTGACAAGTCTGGCACTCAGTTCTCTCCCCTACACAACATCCGAACCTTGACTACCATTCAACATAGACTCTCCAGACTTCTCTAGTAGTGTCTACGTTGATGACAACCATTAAGCGGACGCCGTGTTGGTATTAAGAGAACCGATCATGGAACCTATCGCTTACAATCTCCCAAACACGTTGTCCCCATTATACTATAAATTGGGCACCATTGGGCATTTATACTAATAAATAGGTAGCAAGCAAGTAGTGTGAGTGAAACAATGTAAATAAATGTATTATTGTGATTTTACGTTATACAGTTAACGTACTATTATTTGTATTCAAGAGTCATTAGACGAGGCCGAAGGCCAAGGTATAACGAGCGCAGCGAGTGACGGAGTTGGCACACGTAGCATGCAGAGGTGAATAAATAAAGATGTACCCTATTAAGGCTGTTAGCATCTTTTAAGATGTGAAAATGGATTTTTTTAATTTATCGAAAAATATGAGTGTTCATATTTTGTATATTAAAGTAACTAAAATAATTTGTTAAGTAAATTGGCTCATATTATGTAATAAATGTCACATCTGTTACCTATCTGAATGAATTATGCAATTTAATTTAGTTCAATACATACATACTTAAAGGCTAGCTATGGAATATAAAAATATATTTGTTGAAGATTTTCTAACATTTCTACGTTATTTGTTGTATTTAGGGGCTGTATTATAATAATGATTTATCTCTTTTACTAATGTTTCACTTAATAACTGGCCAAATTTTACATTCTATAACATTTTAGTCTGATTATTTAAACTTTCAATTATTCTAAAGTTGTATTTAATTACAAATATTTTATTATCTTGTCTGTTTAAATATGATATGTTCATAATCCCATAAATATTTGATTATTAGATCAGAATTACCTCTTTTTTTCTTGATATGTAATAAAATAATTTTAAATTTGTACCAAGGTCAAGAAAAACAATATTTTTATAAATTAATATTGGATACCTAATATTCTTAATAGTTACATATGAATCGTTCAAATAGACGTATCAATTTATTAGGTGTTTCCAAAAGAATATAGTAGTCAGACAAGAAATTATATGATGATATTGCCAGAAACACATCATGTGAAATATGAACGAGTCAATTCCAGGAGTTGTGGAAAGTTGCGACGACCAAAGTCCAAAGTTTACCAAGGGACTAAAGTTTCCCAATTGTTTTGTCAGTCAGTGGGTAGCTTGAGCACATTGTTTCAAGCAATTATATCGTATCGATGTATACAGTAATTTCCGCATTTTGTTAACATATATAAAGATATAAATCGTCTTAAACTAGATTTTATATTATATTTCTTTAGTTTGGCCTGGTTTGGCAGTTATATTTTAATATGGGAGGGTAATAGTTTTGATAAAAACAACAGAGTATGCTAATTAAAATATTTAATAATTTGAAAAAAGGGAATAATATGTCTGAATTTTTAGTTTTTTATTTTATTTTTGTACATAAATAATTATATACAATTATTGTACATAAATGATTAGGTGGGGGGGAGGGGTTTGGATCCACTTGTCCACCTATACGCGTTGAATGCTATTAACCTACCCATCTTCCCACACATATACAATGGTATTGACCAACCTATCCACCCCTACATGTACAGTAGTAATGACCAACCTACCCCAACACATATAATGGTATTATTATAAATAAATGGTAAAATTAAAAAATAACATAATGAGTATATAATAATTATTCAGTAGCAACAGAATTTAAAAGAATTTACATTTTTATATAGTAAATAAGTATATCTCATTGTTCCCATAAAAAGGGGGTTTACATTCTGAAGAATGGGGTTACTTGTTATGAGACCAAATATTCTACACCATAAACAAGTACAAAACAGTGCCTTTTACAGCTTATATTTCAAACTCGTATATCAAATTTGAAAGTTTTAACGTAGTTTATTGTATATTTGCAATTATCTGTTTTGTAACATTCATACATACAGTTTGTAATTCACTATTTACTGTTAAAATATATATCAACATGAAAAAGTCCCTCTTTACCCGTTTAAACTTAACTACGGGAAGGCTAGAAAATACTTAAAAAAACGTTAACATTCAAATTGGCATATGAAGTTTACAATACAGTTTTATGAAAACTATACAGCACAATTAATGTACTTAATTTTATTATTAATAATAATAATAATATGGCCATAAGTTTTACTCATTTGAAATTTCAACCTAAACACATCTCTAAACTGGTATTAAATAAAGAACCTAATTTTTTTATAAATAATGTCATTAAATATAAATACCTGGTTGCGTTAATATTAATATGCTGTTTTTTATTATTAATAAATCATAATATAAAATATCGAAATATATATTTAAATAAAATAGCATTTACAAAAAACCTTAATTAATAATGAGCACTAAACAATATTTAGGGGCTTATTATAATTTATTGTTGTAACAATCCTTTTAACTTTAAGATGTCAAATTCAAATATAAAAAATAAATATTTGAGTAAATTTACCTTACAGACAGGTTTTAACAGAACTTTATATTGTTCAAATAATTCAACTTTTCGTATGTTCATTGAGAGCTTACCGAAGCTCCAGCAAAGCCGATTACACTTTGCTGGAATTGGATTGATCAGAATATTTTATACATTGCGTGTACATTTTTCAGGAATAACAAATTAGAATATATAATATTTGTACAAGAGTATTACGTTTTGGATCTATTTTTTAAAACAAAATATTATAGTATTTTGATATATTTATATGTACTGTTAAACCAAAACAGATATTTGTAATATGCATTTTGTATGTTTTATATAAATACGGAATTAAACAAATTAAAATACAATAAAGTACTAAAAAACATAGCAATATGCAATTTAGTTATATAAATTTTATAATTAGAATGTTTCCTTGATTATCATACTTTCAACAATAATATACATTATTCTTCAATAAATAAATGCACATAGGCCATATTTCTCATAACCTTAAATGTGGGATATGGTGACATGCCTTCAATTTACCTCTTGGAATTATACATTCTTGGTCTACAATGTCTATAATTGTATTACAATGATTTTCATTACACATTTTAGACGTATACAAGGTGGGAAAGAAAATGGAATCGCTTTTACAATTTTTTTTGTCTTAACTTGTAAAAGTGAATTCTTATACATCAAGAACAAAATTGTTGACGCTATTAGCGACACTTCATCCTTTCAGGGGGACGGGCCACGAGGAGTTGAACGAAAATCTTCAATGTAAGCCTTGGTCGAGTTTGGTATAAAATGAGAGGTCTATTTCAGATTAATTTATTTCCGCAAACCGGACTTCGAAAGGTTTATTCTTTACAGAGTAGCGGCCATTTGAATTGTAAAGTAACTAATTTGAAAAATATTATTTTTCCGCTATTTAACAATGTTAAGTAAATTATTACAATTAAAAAAATTTACTTTATGGAACACAATTATTAAAAAAAAATAAACTATCAAGTGATTTATGGAAAAAAAATAACGTTGTTGTGAAAGCGCATCCTTTTTTTATCTGTTTATATCTTACTAACGAGACATAATTAAAGCAAGATAGAGAAATAAGATCAGCAGACGAACATTACTAATAAATACTATTTATACTAATTAATTACTTATAAATATTATTATTAAAACTAATACTAATTCATGTAAAATCATGGCGCCGTAGATCAGACGATTACTGGCATACTTAAAAGTATTATATTCATTATCATGGTCCCTAACGTACATGTAAGGATGGGCGGGTGGGTCATTACCACTGTACATATGGGGTTGGGTAAATAACACCGTAGAACATGCTGACTTTGTATTTTTTTTTTCTTTTTTTTTTTTTTAGGCAGGTGACAAAGTTTTAAAAGATAAGGTTTAGTTGTGTACGGGATTTTATGGTTTAAAAAAATTCCTGGGTAGGTAAGGTACATAATAGCTTGCTATACTAGGATAGTGGAGGAAGAAAAAATCCCATTGTGTTTTCTCAGTTTGACTGATGAAAAAAACACTGGAAGTCCATCATAATAGTTATTATTTATTAAACCCTTTACTGTCTACAACATTTTAAACAAGGAGATAGATGTTTCTTAACTTACTGTTAGAATTTTTTAAGACATTAAGAAAAAACATTTAGAACAAATTTCTCAAACTATATGTTAAAATGTACCAGACTATATTTATATTTATCACAGACGTCTGATTCTGGATTGTATTTTGTTGAAGTTAGTAATTACATACAATATAAATTATAACTAATAGATTTTGTTACTATATATTTACTTAACCTGTATTTAGGTAATGTGGAACCTGTTCCACATTACCTAAATACAGGGTATAGGGAACTATAGGGAAAGTTGTCTTGACAAGTTGACTAACGAGACACTGTTGGTAGGTCCAAAGTGTGTCAGTAGTTGTATCAGTAATAAGAATTTTGAGGTAGAATAGACTCGCCAGTATTACAATTACCCCCATTAATAGATATCCAAATTATAAGGTCATACAAATAACTTGATTGTACTAACTATTTATATAGTAATTTAAGGGACTAGCAAACATAATTTAAAAAATGAAAACTATAAATTTCAGACAATTAATTATTGTAATAAAATATTGTGTTTGCAAAATTGATTGTCTCTTTTTTAAAATCCTCAATGATAATCATGGTTTTTTATTATATACAACAACAATAAAACAATACCTTTATTGGTTGTAATATGTTACTTGATAAAAGTGGACTGCTGTAAATTTGTAAGTTGTTCATTCATAACAGGTATAAAAAAGTTTGTTTAGGATCACCCCAAGGTCCCTTTATTAGATTTATTTATGTCTAACAATAAAGTTTTATTGAATGAATTAGTTTTGTAATTGTTTAAAAACTTAAGATTGAAATTCATTAACATATAATAATAAATTGTAAAGTAAACAATCTAAGCCTGTGAACCTGTTGTTATAAGCTGTTATATTCAGTTATCCTTTAACTTAAAGTAAACAAAACATGGATAAGGAAGAAACATTTAAATTATTCAATATACATCCTAAGCTAAAGTTTCACGTAAGGAATATCAAACACAAACAGCACAAACACACAGTTACAAAAAGTACAAAATTGTGTTTGTTAGATATTCTGTTATAAAACAAATTTAAAGATCGTCTTATTTTACCAGACGTAGTTAGGCATAAGAAGCCCTAACACTTAAGCTGGGGACCAACGTCTTAAAGGTGACTTCCAATCCACCACCAGTGGCCAGTCAGGCGAGCTGCTTGCAAGGACGAGATCGCTCACATGGCCACCCATCCAAGGAACAGCCACGCTTGATGTTGTTTGATTCCGTTATCTTGCGATAACGTCGGAACCCTCCGGTCAAGGCCACTGGTTATACTCGACTTTACTAAACTTGTACAATTGACCTTCGTTATAACTTGTGGAGTTCCAGAGTCTTTTCGTTATAACTTGTGGAGTCTTTTCCTTGGGAAAAGACAGAACTATCGACCGCTGTTCCAAGGACACGCCCCCAACCAACTTACGAGGACTTGGACAATTCTCCTTCCTGTTCTCATTGAGCTTCAGTTTCCTCCCTCAAATATGTTCAATATTTAACCTAATCCAACACATATCATTCATTTTATAATCTTTTACCTATACACAAATGCATTTACTGTTTTCTACAAACTACACACATTTGAAATGTATGCATCATTACATTTGGCCGATTCCATAAAATGGCCATTATATTAAATTAATAGACAAATATTGTTAAATAACGTAAAATAAAATGTATGATTGTATAAGAAAACTATTACAAAGGGTTAAAAGACAATAATGCAGCCATGTTGTAAAGAAAAATATAAATATACTGTAATTAAAGCAGACTAGTAATTATTGAAGCTCCTTTATCGGAGGACATCGCAATATAACGTAAGAAAGGATAAAAAAATTAGAGTAATATTAATTTTTATTTCAAGAGGCCTTTTTAGTAACAAGGCTGCTTCCATATACCATAATTTCTCACAACACTAGTGGATATGATCACAAAAGTCTTCATAGGATTTATGAACTTTACTGCAAACAGTAAAATGTATTCATTAAAACTTGCCTAAAACATAGATGCTAGGGCGATGTTTGGCTAGTGTAGGGAAATTGTTCAGACAGAGTTCGGTGGAGAACCTGTACCATACAAGGTGAATACTACTGACAGAGTTCACATTCCAGGTCAGATTTGAACCTGCACTATCTTTCACTCAGGCTAAAAGACCTGACCCCTAATACCACTTGACCTCCGCTATTATTTATTCATCATCATATTAAGGAACAATAAAGTGAAACTGAGTTTAAGGTTTAGTATAATGTATAAAGATTCATTCAGAAATAAAATGTGTATTTTCAAAAAATATTTTGATTGTGAATTAATGGAATTGATTGCTACTAATCTCGATTTATTTAAGATTTGATAAATTTTAGTTAAATTAATAATTTTACCTTTATGCGATTATTGCTGTTTATAGTAGCAAAAATGATCCTTTAGTAGTTTGGTAGAAATTAAAATAAATATACATTTAATTACTTGTAATATTAAAATGGGTTGGCTTAGGAAGTTTTAAAGAATTAATGAACTATGAGTATTCCACAGTAGCACCTTCATTAATTGTACTAACACAAGCTATTGAATATTCCATCAGCACCATTGTATTCCCAATGACCTTGCGTATTTCATCATCAAAATCATTCTCATTCACTTTAGTCTGACACGTACTTTGAATATTTATCAAGTATTTTGCTTGTTTACATAGCAGATTTAAAATTAAACGTTATGATAAATTTAAATTCGTCTATAATAAAAAATCATTAAGTAAATTATAAAGCAGTTTTTAGGCTTATCACTTTAGCTAATGGCTATTTGAGTAAAACACTTCATAAAACAACAATTTACCAATAGTTAATTAAAACTAAATATAAATTGAATATTTCATATTTTGTTAGTAGTATTATTCCATTTAGTAGGAACAATATATCATAGCAACAACGCAAACGAATATATAGTCCATAACCAATTAACAACTTAAGAAACAAATAAACATAACTTAAAATAACTATAGCAAATCATAGTACGTATTTTTTTAACAAGATAACTTACAGTAGGTTTGGATAGAATGTGGCCCAAAGGATAACAGGGAAGGACAAAAGGGAAGCATTGAAGTCTGGTTAGTTATGCGGGGAAGGTAAAGTAACTTGAATATTCTAAATAGTTCTGTAGAATGAATGTATCCTAAGTACATTTATCATTTTTTTCTAGCCATATCTACACATTTACACATCCTACTGTATAATAGAGTATTATATACAGCACTTTGTTTTTGGGTTATACCTTTGTAATATTGAATTTTCATGAGTTTTTCCTTCTTTTTAGGGTTTTATGGTTGACAAAAAAACGTTATTATAAAGTTTCCAAACTATATCTTAACCATAACCTCGATGATGAATTATTGAATGTTAATACAAATAGTTTACCTCAAATTTCTCGCTTAAAATGCAGTAATAAGTATTTTTTCACTACACTACTATGAGTTCAGCTGTTTTCGTTATGTGTTTACAACCTGCGAAACATATTTTCAACAGCTGTCTATTGTTTACAACCGAAAATTTTCCACAGTCAACAACACCTGTTTTTAAAACATGTTTCTAATTTAATAAACAGTTAACATTCCAAAAATGACTTTTTATTCCATAGTGTAGTTAAAAGTATCGTTCAAAACTCGAGTGAAAGTATTTTGTATGTTCTCGACCATTTGAAGTGCTCGACAAGTCTCGCACTTCAAACATATGGTCTCGAACGTGCAAAACCCCACTTTCCAGTCTTGTTATGAAATATACTATTATATCTTTAGGTATTATTTATATACAAAACTTACTTATCACTAAATGTATTTATAGCATAACTGAATTCGGAAAGGGTTATTTTATCACTGGCTCAGGTAAACCCATGACGATCGGACCGTAAAAATCAGACTTATAGGTACGGGTCTGAAGTGAACGTCAGTGTATTAAAATATAATTATGATTATATTTGTAAACTATTATTAAAATGTTTACCATAGATATGTTTTATTAGTACAATATTGTATAGTTCACTGTACAATCAATCAATATAGTAGAAAATGGAATGCAGCAAAAAAGGAAAACAAGACAAAACAAATGAGACTCTAGCTCAAGACTCAAAGATAAGAAGCTCTTTTGTAAAGAGAAGAATTTAGTGGAACCAAAATAAATGTCATTTAATTTATAATATTTCATGTTTCTCATTTTAGTGAACATTTCTATAAGCGACGATTTAAAAGGCTCTAGATTGCAAAAATCTACACGTTAGAATAACTTAAGAATTTTTACATATTTTAATCAATTACGAATCATGCAGGTAAAGAACAATCGGTCCTTTCTCGTTAATTTACTACCAGTCCTGTCGTTGGTGGTAATATAAATACTATATACTATACTATACTATACTAAACTAATATAAATATAAATTACTATATATTTAAAAAAAGGTATATTCCTTTATCATATGTATTTAGGAAGTTCATAAAACTTTTTTTGTGTTTTTCCACCCTTAGTGTTTTCATCCCCTTAACATTTGATTTGGCTTGATTTATGTTCATAAAAAGGATTTCTTGGGATAACTGCAACTTAAACAATAAAATAGATACCCAGTTTCTTTCATCTATTTTTAAGGTAACATATTTATGTACAACTTGTAGTAGGGGATTTCATATAAGCATTTACATTTTGAAATTTTGAATTTAAAAAAATGTCTATTCATATTAATTTGTAATTTTATAGTTGTTTTATTTATTTAATATTGTTGTATGTCATATTTATATAAGCCCATACGTATTTCCTACAACAACAAAAAAAGATTTAAGGTTTTATGTGGTATACAAAAGGAGCTACGACTGTCCAGGTACTTTAAAACAAGCTAAAATTAAACTTTTGGAAAACGGTAAAAACTAAATCACTTTATTTTATTTATTGCATGCAAATACTTATTACCAAATATAACTTGTAGTAATAAAGTTGTTTGTAATAATGCATTCTTGCCAATGCCAGGCAACGAAATAACACAAGTGTAGTTCTTTATAATATATTACCATAGTGGGAAGTACTAGGCCCTTTGTGAAATGATAGTTTGATGAAACTGGGAAAATATGTAGGTGCAAGCTTTTCGTAATAAATTTATAAAAAATATTTATAAAAGCTTTTTCATTAAAATTGTTACATGGAATTGTTTAGAAAATGTGTTTTTAATAATAAACTTAAATACAAATAAAATGCAATATTTTTTAATTTTTTCGCCATTTACGAGGGGCGTACCTCTTTAAGTTAGGTTAGGTAGGTAACAGAATTATAAGTAAAAATAGTAGAGGACGTGAATAAGAGAGCTGAACAATATTATCACTTAAGCACGTTAAATATCAACTGGTTTTCACCCATTACTCCACCAAAGAATCTACATTTATGATTCCTCAATCATGTATATTATTTTTTTTTTTTTTTATTTATTCTTAAGACGCAAATCGTCAAGATATGTGCGAATATGGATTTCAAATGAGTGTGATGAGTGTAGATGAATGAGTGTAGTCATTATAACTATCTGAGTTTGACTTAGCTCAGAAAGGACTATTTATTAATAGCCCCATAGCCAGGGCAACTATGGGACCTACAGATTTACGTGGAATCCGAACCACATAGTGTTGGTCTTATTTTCAGCTAATTGACAAGTATGTCACTCAGTTATCTTCCCTACACAACATCCCGAACCTTAACTACCATCCAACATGGACACCCAAAACTTCTTTAGTAGTGTTCACGTCCATGACAACGATTGAGCGGACGCCGTGTCGGTATTAAGAGGACCGAGCATGGAACCTATCGCCTACAATCTCCCAAACACTTTGTCCCCCAAGTTACAGCGCTGCGCCACCAGTGTTATTAATTATATTAAAGTTATTATTATCTTAAGTATAATGTTATCCCTTGTTTAGACTTTTAATAAACAACTTTTTTTGTAAGACACATTATAAAAAATATATAATTTATTCTAATATTGTTTTAATATAGACAATAAAGCAACTCCTAACATTTACAGAGACTAGTGGTTATAAACTGTGTTTTGAGGAAGGGTGCTGTGGTGAGAGAGCGAGATATGTGGTTAATCATTTCTAGTTCCACGAGGATTACCGGTTTACGTTCCGTTAATTTCAGGATAATGGCGTTTGCCTGGCCAAATTACAAATTGGAAAACCTGCCTACTGGCTACAATGTATTTTCCAATTATGTGTTTAAAAACTACCAGATTACAAAAACTCGAAGAAGTATGCTCTACTTGATGAAATATATAATATAAAATATGCTCAATATATAATGTACTAATAGCCTTTAGGTATTGCTACTAGACATTAATACTAATTTCCCCAGTAGACAAAAATATCAAATGTATCTAAACATTACAATCTCTTTGTAGGCCCACATAATTCCTTCCAATGCCTTCATCACTGATACAATGTATATGATAATTAAACACTTCAAATTGAACTATTTAATGTATTAAGGAATATCACTTTATTTTTGTTCATTATATATTGTTACTATGCCTATTTGTAAAGTTTATGTTGTATAACTTTTTTGACATTTTATTTTGTAATCGTTATTTACTGGATAGTTTGGACGATAAAGATATAAAGATCAATCAAGGACGTATACAAGTACCGGTAATGTTTGTAAGTTAAACGATATAGCTGCGTTTTGAATGGAAAAACGTTTTGAAACTCAAAGATTATAAAATTTGGCCGACTAAAAAGGAGGAAAAAAGTTTATTACTTTTTAAATAATTTCATAATAAGTAGGCTACTTCATATTTTCTAGATATGACTGTGATATCTATAACTTTTAAATATGTATAACAAAGACTGTTTTATTTTTCAGTTCACATCTCGAAGAATTTCAAACTGAAGAGGTGCCGTAGTATTGGAAGATATGCCTTTGACGTTTATAAATGCTGTTAACTTCCTTTTTATGTCTTTGAGAATGTTTTACTGAATAAGCCACTTCGTACTGGGAGATATTCCTTTGACATAAAACATGTACACTTAACTTCCTTTTTATATACTCGTATTTCAGAATATTATACTGAACAGGGCACATTTTATTGGAATATCTGTCTTTGACAAAAAACATGTACTTAAGCCCCATTTAATACTCAAAACATATCAAATTATTAATGCTACTTAAATAACTAATCAAACATTGTTTAGCGAAAAAAACTATCATAAGAAATTATATTTTATAATTGAATAAATAATACATCCATATATGGTACTATATATATGTTGCAACAGATTTCACAGCCAAGATGTTTGTTGTCACTAAAACAGTTGTGATAGATTTCACAGCTAAGATGTTTGTTGTCACTAAGACAGTTGTGACAGATTTCACAGCTAAGATGTTTGTTGTCACTAAAACAGTTGTGACAGATTTCACAGCTAAGATGTATGTTGTCACTAAAACAGTTGTGACAGATTTCACAGCTAAGATGTTTGTTGTCACTAAGACAGTTGTGACAGATTTCACAGCTAAGATGTTTGTTGTCACTAAGACAGTTGCAACAGATTTCACAGCTAAGATGTTTGTTGTCACTAAGACAGTTGTGACAGATTTCACAGCTAAGATGTTTGTTGTCACTAAGACAGTTGTGACAGATTTTAAATATACTTTGTTGAAACTTATTTTTCACTACAATACTATGAGTTTAGCTGTTTTTGTTATGTGTTTACAACCTGCGAAACGTCATATTTTCAACAGCTGTCTATTGTTTACTACCGAAAGTAACATTGTTTACAACCGAAAATTTTCCACAGTCAACAACACCTGTTTTTATTCCGTAGTGTAGTGAAAAGTATCGTTCAAAACTCGAGTGAAAGTGATTTGTATGTTCTCGACCATTCGAAGTGCTCGACAAGTCTCGCACTTCAAACATATGGTCTCGAACATGCAAAACCCCACTTTCCACTCTTGTTATGAAATATACTATTTCACTACACTACTATGAGTTTAGCTGTTTTCGTTATGTGTTTAAAACCTGCGAAACGTCATATTTTCAACAGCTGTCTATTGTTTACTACCGAAAGTAACATTGTTTACAACCGAAAATTTTCCACAGTCAACAACACCTGTTTTTATTCCGTAGTGTAGTGAAAAGTATCGTTCAAAACTCGAAAGAAAGTGTTTTGTATGTTCTCGACCATTCGAAGTGCTCGACAAGTCTCGCACTTCAAATATATGGTCTCGAACATGCAAAACCCCATTTTCCACTCTTGTTATGAAATATAATATATTATTCTTCTGTTTATGTACAATCACATTATATAGTTATTATTTAGAAAATATATAGTATTTAGACTACAATTATACTTTTTAAAAATATTATGCTATAACTTTATTATATAGAGGATAACGAAACAAATGTAAGATAAATATTTAATTTCTATAAACATTTAAAAATATGTCAGTTCATTTGTCATGACCTATTTTAAGTATGTTTAACATCAATTATTAAATTATAATAACCACCCCCTTAATGCATTAAGATGTAAATATTTTTAAATTTTAATATAAATGCAACATTGTTTAACAATTTAAACAATAATATTTGTAATTTTATTTGTGGCATTTAGTAAGAACTTATAAATTTTCTTAACATGAAGCAATAAAATAATTATTTAAAATACCTTTATAAGTTATATACAAAATAACTGTATTTATGTTACTATGTAAACGCATAATGTCCTAAAATATGTACCTTGTATTACCTAAATGCATTATGAATTCAGGGAGGAAATGAGATGTTTATGGCTTAGTGAACTTCAAATTAAACATTCTTTTAAATTGGCAAACCTGTATTTGAGGGTTGTCATCACATTTAATGTTTTTTCCTCCATTAAAGGGAAGGAATTTGCAACATGTTGAGTAAATATTACAATACATTTAAGCCATTCGTGTAGTTACTAAAGCTAATTTGTATTCTTATTATTTATATTCATCTATAATTCTATAATTATATGCATTAAGATGTTGATCTTGATTTTTATAATTATTTTTAAATAACTCTAGTCATTCAAACAATTTATATTTAATAAAGTATTACTATACTGTATTTGTCCTAATAAGGCTATAAATTTATTATTCTATAAATAACCATCATGTCACCATTACTATCTTGTTTAAAAACTTATAGGGTTAAATCATATATATATATATATATATATATATATATATATATATATATATATATATATAGTATTACCATTTTTTATAACAGCCATTCTATAATAACTATTACCTTTAATAATTTAAAACATTGATTATAAATATTAACCATAAAATTTTAAGGAAACACTGTACCTTTTTGTCTTGATTTCAGTTTTACGTCATTTGTAGAGATTGTTCTTTATGATATTATCACTTTTAAAACTAGCTGTAAAAACATTACTTATTATATTAAATCTGCTTGGATTTAAAATATCTACCATAATAATATGTAATTTATTTTATAGATTGCAGACAGTGATTTACGTGCAGTTTGCGAAATGTCTTATTATAACAGCTTAAAGGAACCCTGGTATGGCTATAATTTTAGTATCATGCTATCCATCTCACTTTATGATTCACTCTTACAGATACCTATCAACTTTCTATCATTTGATTTGACTACCCTTACTCTAACAATGATAGTTTCGCAAAACTTAATAAGTGTTTGTGATGCCAAGGTGGCCTAAGTTGACTATAGTATCTATATTTATTAATAGTTTTTTAATTAGCATAATACGTGTTGGTATATATACAGTACAAGTAAACGTCACACAACACAAATCTATTACAATGTAAGCACAAAATGCACAAATATATTACAATACAAGTACAAAATGCACGAATATTATGGTGATCGATTTCTGTGAACCACGCTCACCTTCCTCAGACCAGAGGGATTCACAAAAGAATTTTCTGATGTGAATCCCTCTGGTCTGAGGAAGGTGAGCGTGGTTCACCGAAATCGATCACCATAATATTCGTGTATTTTGTACTTGTATTGTAATATATTTGTGCATTTCGTGCTTATATTGTAATAAATTTGTGTTGTGTGACGTTTACTTGTACTGCTATATTTATTCGCAAAGTAGGAAAATCAGTGAATAAATATAGACTTAGGAGTCCTATATTTCTTTTAAATTAGGATTCCTTTAACCCTGCGAAGATGAATATGAGCTCGGAGGGTCATTACTTGCATACGCGTATATACTCTTGTGCGTTATTTATAATTTTATATTTTATATTTATTTTATTTAATATTAACCTTTTAATTTCTTACTCTGTCACTTCAGAATCTTCCTTATCACTCCCCCTTGTTACACATGGCCGAGTAATTCTAATGAAAATTCTTAGAATCAGCTGGTACTCATTATATTTTGCACCTCACCCATAGAAAAACCTAAAATTTTATGAGTTAAATACAGGAGTTCTATGTCCTTACTTCATTTTTAACTCAAAATATATCTGTAATATGCATGGTGAAAAATTAAAATTAATTATTATGACTATATTGGATGAGTTGAATTAGTTTTATAACAGGAGTTTTATGACAAACAAAAAACGCTAACAACCCCAAAAAATAAATAAAAAAGCAAACGTATATCACCAAGTAATTGCATACTAAGAAATATAACTATATTATAACTTTCCAGTACTCTGGATGTAGGTTTAACTATTAATAGAAATATTAAAATACAATAAACAGTAAATACAAATGTTATCAATAATAACAAAGCATAACTAGCACATAAAAATTTATTTCAGAGCACAGTAGACTATTACAGAATATTTGCAAAAATGATTAAGAAATAGCAAGAATAAATAAATATAAGTTATTACGTCATACGATTTCTTTACAATATTACGTCTAACATTTTTAAAAACTGTCTTTTGTAAATGTACGAATTATATTGAATAAAAGTTAAAGTATTAGGCATTATCATATTCAAAGTTTTTAACATAAACAATTTATTTCTACAATTCATACGAAGTAAAATTTATCAGTCACAATTACGTTAATGGTAATTTATTTTAAAAAAACAAGGCTCCCGACTGTACTTAAACCTACAGTAATAATGTAGCAATTTAAGTTAACATTGCTCATAAATAATAAATTAGGAAACTCTCAATAAAATACTAAAACTAAAGGAACATTACAATCATATCATTTTTTACATAAATATTGTTAACGTAATTCTATATGTGTATATACTAGTAACTTCTTGTAATTTATGTCTTAGTAGGTAAAAACACAATTTTTTTATATAAAAACTATCACATTATATGCTCTATTCTATTATATACAGTATACTTAAAATAAGTGTGCATTTTTTTAATAGCCAAGGTTCTGAAAGAATATTATTAAAAATATATGCATTTTATATATTCAATGGCTCAAATATCAATATCTAGTGCATTATTCTACAGTGTTATTTTAGTAGCTTGGATTATAACTTAAGAATAAACCTTTTGTATGCAATAAAATATAAATAATCTCAAAATTATTTACTTATTTTTAACAGAAGATAAGCAAATATGTAAGTTTCAAATTAGTTGTAGATTCATGTCTTTTGGGCTCATAATGGAGTCTCTTTGTCAATCAATGAATGTGCTAACGAGCAGCTCCAAACCTAACACTGTGATGTTAAGTATGTATTTACTACAGAAGTCTTCACTATTTCATACATACTGGATGTTAATAAACTACGGGAACGCACTATACATTTTAAAACATTAGGTTAGATCGTAAACCTTAAAATAAAAATTTTAAACCAAAATTATAATTTTAACTTATAATTTTTTATTGCATCAGAGGACGGTCCACAACGAATCAGAAGACAATCTTAAATAAGAGCAATGTTTTTTCACAATTCATTAGCTTCATTTTGTACATTTTAGCTATACTGCTGTTTTAAGTAGGGTGATTCTTTTAAGGGTCAGATATGCGACAATGTGTTATACTGATAGATACCTATATTAGCTAGTACCCCTAGTCTAAATAAGTTCGATTAGAAGTTTTAAAATGACTTCATCTACTGCAATGGTTTTACATTGGATATACTATTCTTTTTATTAAAAGTTCCTTTAAAATATCAAGGAAATGCATTTTAAAATTTGTTAAATAGAATAAAAAGAATGTTTTGCAATGAAAAATTAATATTATGTGAGACAAATCAAAATTTTATAGTAACAGGATAATTTAATATTGAAATACTGTAAAAGTCGAATGTTATGTATAATTTTAACAGTACTTTAAATCTCAAAACATGCATTTTTTATTGATTTTCCCACAAAATTACTGAAAAGGGTCAGAATGGAATCCAAAACTTCCTTAAAAATATAAAAAGCAATAACATTAAAGTATATGTGTTAATCACCTACATGATCCTCAGGTAATTTTGGTCAGGTAGTGGCCTATAATGTAGATACTAAAATATATTCTAAAGTTATACGTAAATTGAATGACGAAAATTGTAAAATGAATTTTATACGTCAAACAAAACTTGGCTTGATGTATACAACGCAAAGTAGTAAAAATATGAAATAATTCATAAAATATTATCCTAATACTACCGTGTTAGTTTTCCTAAATGTAAAGTTGGATGATAAGAAAATACAAGTTGTAAATATTTAAAATTTACTATAAAACTAACTAGATATGAATTAATTAACATAAGTATCAGAGAAAATAGAACATATGTTAAACTTAGCAATTCTGTTAAAGAAAAATAAACTTTCCTTGAAAACGTAATTTCATCAAGGAAAAAAGAGTTAAAGAACGATAATATTGAATGTCAACAAATTTACTTGGTATTTAATGAACCAAGAGGCTGATAGAGAATATGAAAAAAACATAACATGTCTCTCTCTGTATCGGATCCAAGCCAAGTTAGTGGTACATTAATTATACCTCAAATACCCAGTACCAGTTTTAATGATTTGACTATTCTTCCATAGGCCACAGGTGTTAAGTTTTCATGCAAAGATATTGAAGGAACTAAATTAAAAAATATTTAAGGCATTTCTGAACAAAACCTACCGTGGGTACGATGATATTCTCGTAAAGACTATATAATCTGGCATATCTTGTTTATTAAAGACACTTACAAATTTCATTAATGTATCCCCTATTAGTGGTATATTTCCTGCCTGGATAAAAATAGCTAAAGCTATTCCTGTATACAAAAAAGGTAATTTGCAAGATATTTTCAGTTAGCGTTCTATAATTCTGCTTCCAACTGAATCGAGGCTGTAGAAGTTACTGTGCAAAAACATTTGTTAGCTTACTTAAAACTTAATAGCATTTAGATAAGGAGAAGTTTTCGCCTGGGAAGGTCAAATTTGACAGCAGCAGCTGATATTATAATATAAATAGGGGGTGGAAGGTTGCTAGTATCTTTATGGACATGAACCGGATCTTTGACAGTGTCTCAAGTGATAAACTTCTCCAAAAGTTGAAAAATATTGGTGTTGGAGGAATATAGTTTGACTGTTTGATGTCTTATGTATACTGTAATATACAGCAATATCCTTCAGTATGTCAAGTCACAAATGTAAATCGAAATTATTTCATAAAGGATTTTAAGTCACTGTTGCAGAGGTTTATGTATGGTGTTTCCCAGGGATCTATTCTGGGGCTTTTGCTTTTATTTTCTATCATAGAGGTTAGCCTGGAGTCGTGTCTGAAAGGCAAGTATCTCCACGATCACTGATTACTCAACCGTTTTAGTGGCCATCTAAAATGTGAGAATGTTCAAAATCAATTTATCTTAACGATTTGTCACTAGTAAGTACTGTACACGTAAATCAAATAAATCTTCTTACGAATGTTAAAAATCGATTGCCTTCCGCATGTAACCAAATAAAACAAAAATTTAATTTGATGTTGTAATTTATAATACAAGTTCAAACGAAAAAATTACCAAAATTTCTTGGAATTATAATTACTGGAAACTTCAGCTGGGAATTGCATATTCAATCTTTTTTTACAAAACATTCTTCGCGTGATTATACCTTACGTAGAATGTTTGGTTTGTGTAATATTGACATTTTAAAAACTTTTTTTTCATTTCTGACATTTTAAAAATTTCTTTAAAATTTCTGAAAACTTCTGACAATTTAAAAATGTGTTTTCCCCTTATTTAATCGCATATAGTATAAATTATAGTAAAATATGGGGCTTAAACGAAAAATAATGTGTATAACATTCTATGAGACCAAAAAAGGCTATTAGAGTGTTGCTCAAACTTAAGTGAAGTGGCTCTGTCAAGGGATGCTTAGTGGATCTAGTCACTATAACTGTGTACATTTATTATATTTATTATAACTAGTAACTAGGCAATATAGTATATAGATCTACAATACATCCCTTGACAGTGTCCCTCCACTTAAGTGTAAGCCACATATTAATTGGCTTTTTATGGGCTCGTAGAATCTTATCCATATTATTTTTTTTATCTAAGCCCTATTATATATAGCCTCTATATGCTATAAGAGATTGAAAATGGTAAATTATATTTTTTTATAATACTTATAACAAGACTATACCAAAAATAAATCAAATTTTCATCACAAATTATTGAAACTGTGTACAGTCATTGTACTAGATACTGTGATTATATAATAAAACAAAGGCTAAATATTGAACTTTCAAAGAAGCCAAGCCGTGCTGGTAAGCAATTTTTAAGACAAGTTCCTAATTTGATATAAACTTAAGCAAATAAGATTAAATTTTAATTAAATTAAAATTATATATATAAATAACACAAACTATAGGCTGTAATTTTTATTATTGTGTATTTTTAGTTATATAAGTGTATATTAGTTAGGTACAATTATATTTTTACCCATATGCCTACATTTTACTATGTATTGAATTAATAAAGAACATTTATTGAATGATTGATCGATTGATCAGTTTTAAGCTATTATACTTATTAATATTCTAAACAACATCAATTCAATTCAAAAGGTTTTATAACAAAGAACAATTTACAACAATTGTATCGCAATCGTCAATATTCTAACTGAAATTTACCATTCATTCTATACAATTTCACATACACACATACAAAGTGTCAGTCACACTCTCATTCATACCAAAGTTAGTAGACATTCCACTTTCGGTATGAGTTAGGCCAATTAGATGGTCTCCCACTAATGTGCAAGGAACTGACCACACTATAAAAAGCTTTTGATATCAAGAGTTTTTAAGATGAGTCGTGTATGCTTTGAGCACCTGCGCATATTTTAATTCGTTTGGCAAACTGTTGACTAAGCGAACATCTACATGAAAGAGGAGATGTACGAAAACCACCATTCTGTGTTGCCCAGTTCGGTAGTGTTCCCTGCCTTTGATATTGTATGTTTGTCTTTGCCGCGTGTTCGTGCGTATCTTGACATAAAAAAAGGATTAATTGTATGCAAACGCAAGGCATTGTCAACAGTTTCAAGTTTTCAAAAGCGTTTCTGCATGAACCTCTGCTTTTTAATTTTTATATGATCCGGACTGCTTTTTAATAATTTAAAAATATAACGAATTTAATAATTTTGAAAATGTAATAATTTTTTAAGAGACCTTTAATTAAGACATTGAAAAATCTTTTAATAATTTAACTATTATAATATAACATTTACAAAAATCACAAGAGACGTAATAATTTATTAAGGCAGTCAATTTTGTGAATAGACCTAGCTCTTTTTAGAAGCTTTAGACTGAGTAAATTGTGTTAACATAGCAGTTCCAGACTATAAGCAAGAATAGTGTTTGTGACAGTCTAACACGATATGAGTCTAGAAAACATATGTATACATAGTGCATACGTTTTTTTAGCTTCTATACAAAAAGTCTTCTAGGAAGGAGCTTGATGTAACTATGTGTTATTTATTTTATGAAGAGGTATTCGGTAAAATATAGAATGTAATTCGTTTAGAATTCAATAATGCTTATAAAAATCCATTTTTCTGTGTTGAATTTATTTTTACAACTATGAAAAATTAAATTAAGTATATAAATCACCAAATAAAATTCTCAAAAACTCTTAATTTTCAATGAAAATGTTTTCTTAGATTTAATATTTATATTTATGAACAGACGTACTTAAAATAGACTCCCATTGGCACTTTAATCTTAAGAATCATCAAAAACCACTTGTTCTGTGAATGAAAAAATAAAAGCTACCCTGAATCCGCCTTAGAACAAAATATAATACTCTATGCACATTTGTATTAATATAAACATTTTTGTTATTTACTCTTTTGAGAATAGGTTGGTATCATCCTTTTAAATTTACTCCGCTCATTTCCCATAACTATTGGTCTGTGCGAGGAACTTAATCTCACAGAGTAAGGGGGTGAACTAGTACAGTAGAAGGTGAATATTACTGAAAAATCACCTAGACTAGGCTGGATTCGAACTTGCGCTATATCTAACCATGCTCAAAGTCTTCACCCCTTAAACCAACTAGCCACAGGCTCACGACCACATCGATGGCCTGTCATTATATAAAATAAATCAAATTTCTTCTCTCGTTGGTTAATTAATTATTTTTATTATATTTATAATACTGTGGTTTTTGATATTGGAGTTTTTCATTTTAACGAGCTGTAAAGGATATTTAAAAATAATTGTAATTATTAAATCAATAACATAAAACTAAATAACATAATATCAAATAATGATTTGTATTTAATTATAAGTTTAGTTATATTTATTTTATATTACAGTAGTTGTGTATTAAAATATATAATTTCATAAGCACCATGCAGCAGTGGTTTTTTTAATATTACCTATAAGCAACACATGTGTACAATTATTCAAGAAGATAAATTCAGAACAATATAACAAATATTTCAATATAATATATTTAGAAAGTAATTTTTTGTACTTCTATGTATAAACTATAATATAGTTTATACATAGAAGTACAACTATATTATATTAATATGATATAATATAATATTAATATTAATATGATATTATATTATATTAATATGATAATAATATGATATGAACTATATTATATTAATATGATAATAATATGATATATAATTAATACGATATTAATATGATATAATATATCATAATATAATATGATATATTATATCATATTAATATCGTATTCTCAGTGTTGTTGTCATCATAATGTTTTGTATGTCTAACTATAAATTTATTATCATACGTTTACAATACAGGGGCCATAAGTTTACCTTCAGAACTCTCTGAGGATCATTTTATGTATTGATTGTGTGTCAAAAACAAGACATAATATACTATTTAAAAACTTCAAATCACCTCCGGTACCCGTACAGGCACCATATTGTATTTTTTACTAATTATTTTTTATTTGTAAAAATATTTTAAGTACATAGTTTACATTTGGTATACACATTATTAAAACCATTATATTACTGAAATAAAAAAATCAAAAATATAAAAAAAATATTTTCAAAATGGCAAAACTTTGAAATTGTTGATCCTTTCAAAAGGTCAGGAATACAAAAAAATATAAGAATACCTTTTTATTGCAAATTATATTTCTAATCCAAAAAGTAACGTTGTATAAGATCGGATGACAAACAACTGAGATTTGAGTATTTTTGTATTTAATCATTTAGGCATGAGTGTGTACAGATTTGGTGCCGTGCCACGCTTCGATCTATTCTGATTAATTTAATTCAAAACACTACAATAAAGTGATTTATGACATTATTGTAATGAAATTGCCCTTAGCAGGCAACCGGAAAGAAGTTGCAGTAATCTCGTTGTTGTTAAATTAAATTTTAATTTTAATTAAAACTAGCATTTTTGTAAAATTTATTTGTGATCCAAAGAAGGTTTTAGACATAAAACAAGTAATAATAAAAAGGCATTAGTCTATAAATTGGAACTTTGATTAAAATTATTTTCACATTACAAACGATGCTAAATATTTTGTCCTCTCATTTTGATTGCAAAGGAAAAAACGATTGGAAAGTGACTGGCACACAGCAGCAAATTCGTTTTTTTTCTTGAATAATCCCAGCACCTTCAACAATTCTACCAACCTAGAATTTACAAAAATTCTAGTTTACAGGGTACTACTTCAAGTTAAAATTAATTTTTAATTTAAAACAACGAAATCACTGCAACTTCTTTTCGGTTGCCTGCTAAGGGCATTCTCATTACAATAATGTCATAAATCACTTTATTATAGTGTTTTGGTTGAAAGTAATCAGAATAGATCGCCGATGTATTGTTATGGTTGACTCGCGCGGCACGACACCATGGCTATACACAATCCTGCGTAGATGGTTAAATACAAAAATACTCAAATCTTGGTTGTTTGTCATCTGATTTCATGCAACGTTACGTTTTTGGATTGAAAATGATATTTGAAATAAAAATTTATTCTTGTAATTCTTTTGTAATCTTAACCCTTCAAATGTTATTAAGGATCAATAATTTCAAAGCGTCTTCATTTTGAAAATATTTTTTATTTTTTATTTATTTTTTTTTATTTGAGTAAGAAAATGGTTTTATTTATATGTATACCAAATTTGAACTCTGTAAATTAAATAGTTTTAGAAATAAAAAATAATTTAAAAAAATACAAAATGGCGTCTGTGTGGGTACCGGAGGTGATTTGGAATTTTTAAATAGGATATTATGTCTTTTTTACCCATAATCAATAACTAAAAAGATCCTCAGAGAGTTCAGGGACACCCTGTATAAGTTTCTAGTGAGTTATCTTACAATATTTAACAGGTAAAATCTTTTCACTAACTAGATAATTTGATTGTTATTTAATGGAGAAAACAGGTATGTGGTATAATTTCCAATATTCATATATTGTCTATAAATTTATGAACTACAACACGTCTGGTATTTGACTTAAAAAGTATTAATATAGCAAACGTCCTAGCTATATTTTACCAATGAACATAGAATATTGTTATAAATTGTTTGATTTAACGTACGTATTTGTTCATGTTTGTATTGTGTTTTGATAACAGGAAAATTATGAATCTGCTGGAAATTGTTAAATTTTTAGTCGCTTAATTTCGATCAGCTAGATGCCACCCTCTCTGACTAACTGTTGTAATTAAACGTAATCCTGGACAATAGATAGACTACCTGGAATACATATTACACTGGTTTCCGTAAAGCCAACTTACCACCCCCGTCACGTCTCTTCGTGGTAACAATATTAATGCAAGTAATTAACTATCTTGCTCTAAACATGGCTACACTATTAACTCAGATGTATACATTATTACATATCATTTATATTACAGTTAAACTGCTTTTGAAACTGTTAAAGTAAATCCGTCAACAGTTTATGATTCGAATAACAATAATCGGAGATTTAAAACGCTTCAAGTGTTTAAGGTAACCCAGCTATTTTTCTGATGACAGTTAACAATAGTGTCAAAAAATAGCTTGATATTTTAAGGAAACATTAGTTAAGAGTTAAGGTTGAAGCATATATTTGTTATATGCTTCTTAGCAAGTATACTTTCCAAAAGTGAGTACTCCACATTTTATGGTGGCTATTTGTTTTTTTTTTCTTTTTTATCTTTCTAGTAACATATATGTTTGAATATTTATATTAAAAGTAAGGATCTTACTATTTTTACAATATATTCCAATTTTTGTTTTCTTTTTATTAGAAGATAAGCACCCAAAGCTCTATGAGATTCGGAATTTAAGGCTTTTAACAATCCTTAACTTTTTAACATCAAATATTTAATATCAAATAATTTATTGAATAAATTTCTACTTTGAATAAGATATATGTGATTTATCTTTTGTAAAGACTACAAACAAATAGTTTTGACTTAAAAAATAATGAAATTAATACATATATACCAACCTATAAGTACCATGAGTGCAGTTAATTTATGCATGAGCTAAATTAAAATGCTATATTCATATCGTGTATCAGCTCAATATTTATTATTCATCCTTAAGACGCCGATCGTAGAGATATGGGTGAATATAAGGTATGATGAGTGTAGATAAACAAGTGTAGTCATAGTTATTATCTGATTTCGAATTAGCTCAGAAAGGACTATTTATTAATACACAATAGCAACTATGGGCCCTACAGATTTACTTGGAATACGAACCACTCAGTGTTGGTCTGATTTTCAGCTAACTGACAAGTCTGACACTCAGTTCTCTTCCCTACACAACATCCGAACCGTGAGTACCATTCAACATGGACACCCCAGACTTCTCTAGTAGTCCCCACGTTGATGGCAACCATATACCGGACGTCGAGTCTGTATTAAGTGGACCGAGCATGGAACTTATCGCCTGCAATCTCTTAAACACTTTGTCTCCAAGTACCTGGGTTACAGCACTGCGCTACCAGTGCCGACTTAACTGGCTTTCTTGACTTAACTCACCCACTACAAATCGCAGCCGTTCTTAACTCTCCCACTGCAGATCGCAACCGTAATTGATTTAATTCACTTCCTGCAGATCACAGCCGTACTTGACTTAACTACCCCTGCAGATCACAACCGTAATTGACTTAACTCACTCCCTGCAGATCACAGCCGTACTTGACTTAACTAACCCCTGCAGATTGCAGCCGTTCTTGACTTAACTCACTCCCTGCAGATCCCAAACGTACTTGACTTAACTAACCCCTGCAGATTGCAGCCGTTCTTGACTTAACTCACTCCCTGCAGATCACAGCCGTATTTGACTTAACTAACCTCTGAAGATTGCAGCCGTTCTTCACTTAACTCAGGAACTGCATATCACAGCCGTACTTAACTTACTCAATCCCTGCAGATTGCAGCCGTTCTTCACTTAACTCAGGAACTGCAGATCACAGCCGTACTTAACTTACTCAATCCCTGCAGTTCACAGATGTTCTTGACTTAACGGACTCACTGCAGATCACAGGCGTTCATGACTTTTCTTACCCCCTGTAGATTGTTCAGGTGAAACAACTAATACCACTGACATCATCTGACGTCTTTTATAAGATACAAATATGTAGTTATAAAAGGCACTTGGTTGTTAACGAAATTAATCAATGATATATACCTACTCTGGTTAAACACCGTATCACCCACCGGTGAACCAAATTGTAGGAGGGTGGTTCACCTTACATTGATCATGTTATCCTCTCCTGTAGAGATGAACGGGCATATCTTGTTAGAAGTGATTTTTGCTTCGTTTGAAACTAAAATATATATATATTATTTAGTTGATTGAGTAAAATGTTTGTTGTTTTAATTAAACCATTTATAGTACAAACATTTATCTTCCTATTCATATGTAAGGTAGACATGTTATAGACTACCTTGCTTCACAGAGCTTGTTAGATATCTCCATTTAGTAAAGGATTTTTTTTGGAAGTTATATACTTTAGAAATATATGAACAATATCCGTAACTATAACCAAACCCTATAACTAGTATTCTCACTTTAAAATAACAGGATAATCTATAATATAATATATAAGTATAGAATAAAAAATTTCAATAGTTAAGTTTTAAAATAAACTGTTATAGAGAAGACCTCCTAAGCCATTAATTGGTTCAAGATATTAGATTATGAGGTATTATATTCATTTCTTAAAAATGTGATACAATGTTAGATAAGTGTACAGCAGGGGTCCCCAGGTTAATTATTAGAGGCTATCTTACCTGTAACTTCACATACAGTCAAAATTACATAACTTTGACACATAGCAGTTGTGTTTAAAAACTTGTAAGCATTTTTGAAATCATAATTTGTTTAACAAAATGTATTATAAATATACCACGGATGTTATTAATAAGAACAATTATAACGTTTAATATATGTAATCTATCGGAATATATGAACCTCTTCTTAAAAGTGTCAAGTGGTTTTTTGTTACCACTTAAGATATAAAATTGCTGTTCATTTCCGTAAAACACATAAACTTAGACAGTCTCATTTCTCAAGGACTTCACCACTTTCAATATTAAAGTCATGTTGACAAGTTGTCTACCTGACAAGTTACAAGGCAGCCTTGCTCCAGACAGCTATGTAATATCCTTTGTTTCAGATATATTTCCTTGTTAATATTTAAAACTTGATAATCAAGTTTCTTAAAATAAGTAATTAAGTAAAATATACGCTTGTTTTATCACTTAACCTAAATCTGCTAGACCATAATAACAACAAATAAGAGCAGTAAATTTAGTACTTAGCATAATCATCCTGAGAAAAACATGTTTTATAACATAGGCAAGTTATTCAATTCCCAGACGGAAACTCATAAATTAATATAGGCCTATATATATAAAGAACAACACTTAGCAATCTTTTGTGATGTTTTTAATATTCAATATCGATTTCTGTCTCAAAAGACCACCTTCAGTTGTACAGAATGAAATAAGGTTATAAAGATATTACAAGTCACAGCTGTTCAAATGTATATAATGATGTTTACGAAATTTTAACAGCTGTTTGTAAATAATTAAGTTTTTAATATTGAGAGGGTTATAGATATTTTTTAATCAACATTGCACTTTTTACACTGTGCATATTTACACTGTAAACTGGCTGAAACTAAAGTGCTATGAGCGAGCTACTAGAAATAAATGTACTCTTTATGGTTTTACGAGTACATTAAATGTACTCGTACTTAATACAGTTAAACCTCTAACATTGGTAGTCAAAGTCACATGCGAGGACGAAGCTGAGGTGTAACGAGTGCAGCGAGTGATGGTATGGTACGCTAAGCGTACAGGGGTGTACCCTTGTTTATAATATTATATGAAGAGACAGGAAGATGATAATGCATCTCAATAATTCTTAGCCTACTTTTATGTTGGTAAAAAAAATTATTGTAAATCATTTCTATCTAGGGACTTAGAGAATAATGATGTGTTATGTAACATACGACTATGTAACATAATATATTACTTTAATACATTATAAATTAATTTAATACATGGCATATTATTCATTAACATGGCTTATAAATCATAATATTTTACATTTTTGAACAGTGTATAAATTAAATTACCGCATCATGGTTAAAAGTCTGGTTATCTTGTAATAGGTAAAATAGTCTTACGCAGTTGTGATCGTAACATTCTGATTCTAGTTATGACACCGGGCACTTAAGCCTAAAATATAATAACAAGCATTACCCAACCAAGCCTTTAGTAGTGAGCACATTTTCAATAAATATTAAATAATACTAATATTCCAAGAATTATATAAATAGTTGGTTAGTACGTAAAAAACTGAATGGTTCCTAATAAATCCTGGAACACAGTGTTTAGATTTATTGCATGCAGAAATCCTCACACAATTAGATCATACGAAAATAAGTTTCTGTACATAAAATATTATAAACACATACAAGGTAACCGTCACATAAATCAGATGTAATTTTGTTATTATCATATACTTCAAGCGTTGTTTAGTATTTAATATAACTTGGGACACTAACAAAATCTACTAATCTAAATCCCCAATGTACGTTTACTCTCAGTGTCCAGGCGTATTGCAAGGGGTAGTATTGCTATTTTTTACTGATTACCTCAGGTTTTTTGTTCAATAAAGGATAATTATTCCTCAAATGCAGGCGAATATAGACTAAAGAATTACACAGACCGAGAGAGAACAGTTGATAAATGAATTACAGGTGCCAATCTCCGCCACCAGGTCGATACCTCGATAAGGGTTGGTGAAGCCACAAGGAAGATGGAGTTGAAGCTAACTGATTGACTGATTTCGTATTCTTATTGTCTGTATTTTTGTTTCATACGTTTAAACAAAATGAAATGGTTAAATATATCTAAATATTTTACTTCCTTTTTTATCGTAACTAAATTTTTCTTTTAAAAAAATAAAGACAATATGTAAATGTAATAATAGTAATCCTATACAATATATATCGTATAATAACCTGTAATCTACCATTTATTAATGTAAAAATGTATTAAATCTGTTATATATATATATAAATATATATATATATATATATATATATATATATATATATATACTTGGAAAAGAGTTCAGGAGTCTTTTATTATTAATGAATATAAAAATATCAATTGATCTTCTATCACAAAGGTAAATCCAATCTATCAAGCCACAAAATACCTGCCTCACTGATTCCATTTGTGCTAGCTAATCCCTCTGTAAATTAGCACAGGGGTACTCTGTAACTGTGTGATCCATCAGGGTGATGTTCAAGTCCACCGTAAATCTCTAAAGCTGTACGTACGTAAACCCTGGGTAGTTCTAATCGAGCAATCAACTTGGTAGCTGGACTCTCACGAATTTGTGATCTCCCAGCTATAACAGCTACCACAAAAAATGATGATTAATACTATGTTTAATTATTAGACATTTTCTTCTATGACTCATTCATAGTTGTTTATTTACACAACTAGGCAGTTATTTCTCAAGTTTTCCATGTGATGGCAAGTCCAGCATCCTTCGGTTTCTCTCCTATGCCCCCCCCCCCCCCAACGTCCAATCTTATTAATTATTATTGCAGATGCATGAATATCTGCATGAAATATCTTTATAAATAACGTTGTGAAACTAAATATGTGAAACCCCTTTCAAGATAACGCGTATGTACCTGACACCTGTAGGAAAAAATATTTATAATATATTATCACATGTAACTTTGTGTATTAAAAGTCTGTATTGTGTCTGTAACATAAAAATTTAAATAAATTGTAAAGTGTTTGATATTAAATATTTCTTAAAGTGTTCTCTCTTTTCGTAATATTAAACTACATAGTTTTTTTTTTTTTTTTTCTACTTGCCAGTTGACATGGGCGAGCAGGCCTGTGAGTGACATTTTATTCAACAAGTGAAGTACCAACCGTTGAAATTATATGCGTTGAAATTATAAATATAAGCTTAGTCTATTTTGGTAATATAGAGAATTCGTATGACAAATGCAAAGGGTGTTTGTTATTAATTAACAATTGATTTAATCAATAACAGAAGTTATATAAATTGTCAAGTAACAAGTAAAGAGAATATTTTCACTAAGTAAATACTATTGCTGATATAAATAACTAACATAACCTTTTTCATTCACATATGGCTGCATAATTAGCAACAAAAATAAATAAATTTAATAAAATTTCATCAGAATATTCCGTTAGTTATGTCCAACATAAGTTTCATTATTTCTTATTATTCATGATTCATTATTCATCTCTAAGACCTCGATCGTAGAGATACGCGCGAATATGAGGATTGAATGAGTGTGATGAGTGAAGATGAACAAGTGTAGTCATTGTTACTATCTGAGTTCAACTAAGCTCAGAAAGGACTTTTATTAATAGCCCAATAGCCAGGGCAACTATGGGACCTACAGCTTTACGTGGAATCCGAACCACGTAGTGTTGGTCTGATTTTCAGCTAACTGACAAGTCTGACACTCAGTTCTCACAACATCCGAACCTTGAATACCATTCAACACGGACACTCCAGACTTCTCTAGTAATATCTACGTTTATGACAACCATTGCGCGGACGCCGTGTCAGTATTAAGAGAACCGAGCATAGAACCTATCGCCTACGATCTCCCAAACACTTTGTCCCCAAATAGCTGGCCAACAGCACTGCGCCACCAGTGCCGACAATGTTATTGTGGAGATGCTGGGAGTTATTAAAATTTAAGTGAACTTATAAATTTTCACCTCAGTATGTTTTTTTTTTTTTATTATTATTATTATTAGAACAATACTATTCTTAGTTAAGAATAAAAAAGGAAATACACCCAAAAGCAATATTATCTACTTTGGGCGTTAACTCAATACACATTTAAAGTTCATTAGAAAATATTTTAGTTGTTTTGAATCATAAACTAAGTTATACACATGTCCTATTCTGTTACTTATATATTATTATTATTTTCAGGGAAATTTCTTATTAGTTTTACATAACATAAAATAAAGATATTCTATCTACATTCATTCAAAATTTCAAAATTGGTTTTCGAAATGTATGTACCTTTAAAGAGGTACACATAGTATTCATATAGTTATTATAATTATTTTACTTGAACTGTGTTTACAGTAATACTGCTAAGATAAACATGTACTGACTATGGAGTTGACATGTATGATTGATTAGTAGTAATTAATTAGCATAATTGGTATCATCAGTAAATAGAACAAGGGTATCGCATAATAGATGGACTTTGAAGGCAAACATACTAAAGGGAATACTAGTGCTACATAATATATAGTTATGCTAATTATTTGCTTTTTTTTGTTATATAAGGTAAAGAAAATATATAATGCTTGAGTAAGTTTGGTTTATAATATTGAAAAAAAGTAAGTGTTAAGTTAACAGTGGCGTATATAAATAAATAAATAAATATAAATATAAATATATATATATATATATATATATATATATATATATAAACGTACGTATATGTACATGTATGGGCAGGTGGGTGGGTTAATACCCCTGTACGTGTATGGGCAGGTGGGTGGGTCAATGCCACTGTACGTGTATGGGCAGGTGGGTGGGTCAATGCCACTGTACGTGTATGGGCTGGTGTGTGGGTCAATACCACTATACGTGTATGGGCAGGTGGGGGTGGGTCTATGCCACTGTACATGTATGGGCAGGTGGGTGGGTCAATGTCACTGTACGTGTATGGGCAGGTGGGTTTGTCAATGCCACTATACGTGTATGGGCAGGTGGGTGGGTCAATACCACTGTACGTGTATGGGCAGGTGGGTGGGTCAATGCCACTGTATGTGTATGGGCAGGTGGGTGGGTCAATACCACTGTACGTGTATGGGCAGGTGGATGGGTCAATACCACTGTACGTGTATGGGCAGGTGGGTGGGTCAATGCCACTATACGTGAATAGGCAGGTGGGTGTGTTAATGCCACTGTACATGTATGGGCAGGTGGGTGGGTCAATGTCACTGTACGTGTATGGGCAGGTGGGTTTGTCAATGCCACTGTACGTGTATGGGCAGGTGGGTGGGTCAATACCACTGTACGTGTATGGGCAGGTGGGTGGGTCAATGCCACTGTACGTGTATGGGCAGGTGGGTGGGTCAATACCACTCACTATACGTGTATGGGCAGGTGGGTGGGTCAATGCCACTGTACATGTATGGGCAGGTGGTTGGGTCAATGTCACTGTACGTGTATGGGTAGGTGGGTTTGTCAATACCACTGTACGTGTATGGGCAGGTGGGTGGGTCAATACCACTGTACGTGTATGGGCAGGTGGGTGGGTCAATGCCACTGTACGTGTATGGGCAGGTGGGTGGGTCAATACCACTGTACGTGTATGGGCAGGTGGGTGGGTCAATACCACTGTACGTGTATGGGTGGGTGCGTGAGTCAATGTCACTGTACGTCTATGGGCAGGTGGTTGGGTCATTGTCACTGTACGTGTATGGGCAGGTGGGTGAGTCAATGCCACTATACGTGTATGGGCAGGTGGGTGAGTCAATGCCACTGTGCGTGTATGGGCAGGTGGGTGGGTCAATGCCACTGTGTGTGTATGGGCAGGTGGGTGGGTCAATGTCACTGTGCGTGTATGGGCAGGTGGGTGGGTCAATGCCACTGTACGTTTATGGGCAGGTGGGTGGGTCAATACAACTGTACGTGTATGGGTGGGTGCGTGAGTCAATGCCACTGTACGTGTATGGGCAGGTGGGTGGGTCAATACCAATGTACGTGTATGGGCAGGTGGGTGGGTCAATGCTACTGTACGTGTATGAGCAGGTGGGTGGGTCAATACCACTGTACGTGTATGGGCAGATGGGTGGGTCAATGCCACTGTACGTGTATGGGCAGGTGGGTGGGTCAATACCACTGTACGTGTATGGGTGGGTGCGTGAGTGAATGCCACTGTACGTGTATGGGCAGGTGGGTGGGTCAATGTCACTGTACGTGTATGGGAAGGTGGGTGTGTCAATGCCACTGTACCTGTATGGGCGGGTGCGTGAGTCAATGCCACTGTAAGTGTATGGGCAGGTGAGTGGGTCAATACCACTTTACGTATATGTGTGGGTGCGTGAGTCAATCCCACTCTACGTGTATGGGCAGGTGGGTGGGTTAATGTCACTGTACGTTTATGGGCAGGTGGGTGTGTCACTGCAACTGTACGTGTATGGGCAGGTGGGTGGGTCAATGCCACTGTACGTGTATGGGTGGTTGCGTGAGTAAATGTCACTGTACGTGTATGGGTGAGTCGGTGGGTGGATATGACTACATATCTAAGATACATTTATAGTAGTTCCATAGTTTGTCTTTTTAGGATACTATAAAAGCATTGCGACGTATGACATTCGTGAAGTTGCCTATATTTAAGATACTTAATAAGTGCCTGCCCTAAACCACCTACGTTATATATTGTATACTACGTTTTATTTCGTTCCATACGTTGTGGTCCTTGCCGATAAGCTTTGCCAAGCTTGGCAAGGCCACGCATTTGTAACACCTTGTAAATTTAAATAAAAAATGATCAACTTAAACTATAATTAATTTTTAAGTATGATTTCTAATAAGAAATCACTAACTCAAAACAGAATATTATATATTAAATACACATTGTTAAGCTTGCAAGAAGGTAAATTATTTGATATCCAAGATTAGTAAGGTTAAATAAGGTACGTAAAACGAATCTGTATTATTTATATTAAATAATATTACTATTATTTCATCCTTTTTACCTTTATTAAATCAATATAATATTTGTTAGAGATATAAATAAAATTAAAAAACGTGCTATCAACCAAATGTAAAATAAACGTTCTCTTCTAGTATGCTAACTTTCCAACACCAAATAATTTAAATTTGCATGTCAGGAAAATTAGCTATCTTCATAATAACTTACTGAGGAAACTAACATCTCTTTAGTCAAGTATGAGTATTTAGTATTTTGAAACAGAAATATATTATTTATTTGCAATATTTAGAAGTTAAAACATGTCTAGGTAATTGTTGGGAGGGATTATCATCACACCCGCTTAGTGGGGTCTTACAAACACGTGCGAAGTGATTACTCTCTAATTACAGCCACTAAACTACCCAGCTTATTTTTGTTTACATTAATACTACCATGGTCGGTGGTTGTTTAAGTCATTGTATTTATAAACGCTTAGCATCCTCCCATAAGATCAACGTCAAATGCAGGCCAAGGCAGAACAAAGTGACTTAACGTATCAGCAAAAACTTGAGACATTAACATAGTTTAAAAGATTTTAAAATTAATTTTTTAAAAGTTGTTGAATACAAGTTTATTATTTTATTATTTTTATGAAAATAAGCAGAACCAATACCACTTCCAAGAATAATGATATAGTAAATGTTACGTTCTTTTAACCTATGTAAAAATGTACAATTTTCTTTCATTACCATTATATTACAGTACTACAATTTAATACTGTTCTAATCTTAATAAATTCAATATATCGATTCTTTCTGTAGGTCATAATTTACTCATTCATTTTGGAACTTTTCCGTTCATTCACTACCACAATTTACTCGCAGTACAAAATTACTCGCAATTTTGGTTAGGTTAGGTTGGGTCAGGTTAGGTAAGGTTAGGTTAGGTTAGGTGGTTACTAAAGTTGATCACAACTTGGTAAATACAATGATTTAATTACCGCAGAATGTGCTCTCCGTGTGTAAGTTCTTGGAAAGCAATAAGATAAGGCCAGTGATATCAGATTCCTAGTGGGTAAAGAATACCACAGTGGACTTAAAAATGAGTGGGGAACAGTTTTTAGAGCAATTGAATATGTATCAAGTGGAAGTGAATTAACGGACTTAGTGGAAGTGAATTAAACGAAAAAAGTAGTGATAGTGAATTAACGGAAAATGTCCTTTATTTTATATACTTAAAACGTGAATGGTAAGTATATGGATGATTATGATTTTCGCGTGCATGTAGATGACTGATCTAGACATTGTTACAAACTAAGGTCACTTATTCCTTATAAAATGTCATTTATGAATAGTTCATAGAATATTCCAACGACCAATGAGGAGTCAGAGGCTATCATCTCATCCCGATCGACATTTGTTATGCGTCTGATTGGAATCTAACTTGTTTTACAGTTTGACTAGAAACTGAATAGCATACATGATTGTGATCCAAATTAACGACATTTGGAAAAGAAAATCATGTTGGTAAAATATCAGAATGTTTCTAAGTGACGAAACAAGCAATATTGAATAGCCAATTCATTTTAATATGTGATCGATTTTCTAAATTGTAAAATATATCAATTTATTTCCAACCTGTCCAGTCATGCTTCACAATAGCTGTGATAAATACTGAAGCAAATTGGGTAATTTTCTAAAACAATTGTTACTTATAGTAATAATAGTTGGAAAACTAATACTTTAACTATGAAAATAACAACAGCAAGTGATCACTGGAAAATCTTCTTCCACAGACTTGGCAGTTTGTTTAAACAATGTCTTCAAACATGATGTTTACATTAGGAATGCTTAAGGCATTCGTAGCCTTTGATACAAAGGCTTGGAATATAAATACTATTTTTCTTTTGAGGAACTACATACAATAACACCACACTACAAGGACTACGTGCACCTTTTATTAGAATAAAGGCGCATATAATTTTATTTAGGATTTTAAATGGTATTAATCAACTAATAAAAAAATATGTGTGTTTTATGGACCTAAAAAGGTACATATTGTGATATATCTAATACCATAGTTCCCATATTGATAATCTTGCTTTATTAAAAACATACGCGATATTTTTTTTTAATTGTCATGCCCGGTTTAAGCTCCTTTGTAAACTGGATCTATAAATATGCTACAATTGCTATATTTTTCTTAAACATTTATTTTAGTTTTTAAGAACGTTTCATATTTGGCTGTCATATCAATGTATTGTTATTAACAAATTTCATTTATGATTCGAAAAATATGTACAGTAACAACAATGTAGATTATATAATGCATTATCATATTATTATCACGTACGGCCCATAGGACCATTTTAGGTACAGTCAACGTTGTTTCAAATTAGTTGCCTTTTCTTTTCCTCAATACTTATTTCATTCTTTTCAAATTATCTCTATTTATTTCCTAATTAATCATTTTCACTTTCCATTCGTAGACATACAGTGGTATTGACCCACTCATACACGTCCTTGAATCTTATATTACTTGAAAATAAATATATTACTTGAAAATAATAACAGATAAATCTTAATTAAACAATTATTAATAGCTCCTCCCCCTTTCCCCTCAGGTCTCCACTTACCGTCAACGGTGTATCGATCCAGCAGTGGCGGGGATTGGCACCTGTAATTCATTTATCAACCCGCGCTCCCCTCCAGTGATTCAATTTAGTCATTTACGGTCCTTGAACGATAGAGTATTTATAGCTATATGCAGGGTGGCTGGTCATTAGTGTTACACACATTGTTTGGTAAAATTAAAACGTAAGTGAAGTTTGATGATGTATATAAGACATTCCAGCTCTCGTAAAGAGTTTGTTCACTTTTAGTAAAATATTCGTGCTTTGGCACCTAAGACTACTATTTCTCGGCCACCACTAGAAATAAATCAACGAATTCACATGTGCTACGTTAAATTTCCAAAAATAATAATTAAATAGTTTTTAGGTTTAGAGAAGAAAACTATATTGGAAATTATGCCAGAGTAAAAAGCTTTTACATTGTGTAACAAGGAAAATAATTAATTTATTCAATAGTTTTATATCTTAAATACAAGAAAGTTAAGTTACATAAACAATTGTGTAATTTTATAAGATTTTAAACAATGTGCTACATTAATAAATTTGCTTAGACGTTTGCTATCTATAGTGGTTTGAGTGTTGAAAAACTTGGGTGTGTAGTCACTCGTAAATGTCAGCACTAAAACTTTATCAAACTGTTATAGAAATACAAAATACTAATGATGCTGTTTTCATAACTTAGATTTTGAATTCAATCTAATCTTGTTAGAATAACTATTTTATAATTATAATTTAAACAATTGCATTTGTTTTCTATTAAAGAAATATAAAAAAGATTGTGCATCATATAAACAACATCAACTCTCTCCCACTTCAACTCACTGTCATTGGGATAGGAGCCAAATTTGCGATCAGTACTTTATGTTAAAAATTTAATAAAAAATGCTTAATTGGAGTAAACTCTGTTCAAAACGTACCTATTGAGGGAGTATGGTAAGAGTGTGATACTTTCCCTCCCTTCCCCTTCCGTCTAAAATTCATTTTATTGACAAACCAACCACTCAAGGATGTAAATACTTGGTTTTCTAGGATGTAAAATCATAAAAAATCTAATTTTTACAAAAACATACAATTTTTCCTAAAGAAATTGTACTAACTTATGTGTAATCATTGTTAATTTTAATTATATTTACATTTTACTCATTAGTTACATCAAACAAACACAGGGTCTTGGTCTATTAAACTAAAGTACATTAGAGATAACAATAACACACTTTTAATGTATTTAATGTTCTAATTGCCCTCCGTTTTCTCTTACATAGGTTCTTGCTCTTTTTTTAATAACACACATGTTGACTTTGAATGACTGTTCATTTATCACATGGTTCGCAGGATCTATAGTGCTGTTGCGCAAACCATTTTAATCCCAAACTCCAATTTTGTACACTTCACTTTTCATGCACCCCAAAGCATAAAAGTCCAAGGGGGTTAGATCTGTAGACCTGGATGGCTCAGTAACAGTAACCCCCATGACTAATCCAATCCGGCTAATGTTCGGTCAACCACTGTTAATCAGCACCGTCTTACTGTAAGATTATATCATATTTTTGCTGTTTTTGCTGATAATTCTAGATAATTTACTCCCGTTAAGTTTCCTTCGAAGTTTTGTGATCCCACCTACACATCGATAAAATTTTCAGCCTACATATTTAAACTGACCGATACAGGAAAGAAGATTTCTTCATTGCTCTTAGATTCTCTGTTGCCTAGACATGCATGCGTGCGAGTTTAAAACTCCCTGTTGAGTGAATAGTGCCTCGTCTGCCCACAGTATATTTTTCGAAAATTAATATTCTTCAATGTCTCTCTTCATTAGCCAACGACAGAACACCATTCTAGTTTCATAATTATTCGTTTCAGAAGACTGAACCTCAGGGAAGTGATACTGATAGGCTAGTAACATTTATTCAGGCAAACTTTGTATTTATTGATTGTTTTGTGACTTTAAACACTCCATGTTTTTCAACATTCAGAATACTATGGTCAATAAAAAAACCTAATTACAACTTTTTTGAACATTCTCTATATGCTTACTTAAGTATTATCAATCAAATATTGTCACCGCGAAAACTGTAAAAACAAACCAACGTTAATACAACGAGATAATACTGATTTAAAAAATAAGTCCACTTAAAGAAGTCAAGCCGAGCGCGGTCATAGGTTATGAGAGCGTTTGATAAAAATGGAGAACAGCGTTTAGCTTCTTAATTGATCCCTGACATCACACTAAGAATTTTACAAAAATTAATGGGAGGTAAAATTGTTCTATAGAATTGCCTAAAGCGTACAATTTAAGTGTATTTGTTTATATTGCCTATCCTTCATTATTTATTGGCTCCAGATAAATGTGGGTGATGAGGCTTCATAGCTCATTATAGACAGCTTTATTACAGATTATAATAGTAATAGACGTAAGACAGCACCCATTGGAATAAAGTTGATACATTTTCAATCTACAGGTGTTTTTATACTTCTAATTATTACTACGCAGTGAATAACTGAATCAATTTACAATTTTAGTATTGAAATAGTTTTGACAAGTGTTTCTTTATTAGAATTTCATGTTGGCAATTTATTTTATGAAATTTAATATCAATATTTTTACGAATAATGCTTGAAAAACTACGAAGAGGAATTCCTCAGTATGGACTAAATGTGTCTGGATGACATAACAAACCTATAAAACTAAACATCATATTTATTTTAACAATTTATACATAATTCAATTTTATATATTTATCATAAAATAAAATAAATTAATAATCACAATGTTTACCTCGATTATAATAAAGAGACGATTATGAGCTAAAGTGCAACAAATTCGAGTGGTATAGGAGATTTGCAATACACTACTACTTTTATTTCATAATCTATGTCTTCCATTCTCTTACTTGTTCTGACTTCAAACTTCCTTAGAATATGGACCAACACTGTTTTCATTAGAATAGTGGAAAACTGCTTTCCTACAACAAACAGTAATATATTTTTAGACTATACATACAACTTATAAAATGTTATTTCCTAAAAATGTATGTTATTACATTTTTAATAATATCACTTAGAGAAATTCTAATCGCATTTGAAAATTAATATGTATCTTAAAATAAAAAAAATTAACTGTTGCAAAATACCCCACACTATGGAATAAAAGTTCATAGGGAACTTTTAATGAAAGTTCCATTCACCTTAGTACTAGCGTTAATTCTGACTGCCAGAGTTATGCCTATACGGTTTCAGCAAAATCACCAGTTCCACAAGTTTAAAAATATTAGCTTAAAATGATATCCTAATATTGAAGTAAATTTCTGCCGTAGTGCCTCAGTGAATAAGGCTTCGGACTGTTCAGTTAGTTCCAATGTTCCAGTAACCTACTGAAAGGCTGAACGGTCAGTAGTTGCTTAGTTGAATCAAAGCTACGCACAGACCCTAAGGCCCACGTAAACTGGCGAGTGAGGCTTTATAAAAAGAATATTATGAGATTTTGTCTAATTTAAAAGTGTTATTATAGTTATATTTACTTTATTGCTGTAGTGAGAAATATTATCTTACTGATTCTGCAAGGTCGATGTAGAGTTTAATAGATTAACCCTAACTAGCTTAATAAAATAACTTTTTTTTATTCAGCAATAATATAACACCATAAACTAATTCTTTTTAAAAATAACAATTTTTTTGGTAATAATTTTGTCTGTCAACTTTACCACTAAACTATTAAGAAAATACTTTATCATGACGGTTTCACCCAATTTAAAAATATAAATGAAACATAAAATACCATATGACATTGGGATAGATAATATTAAAAACCTCAGTGACCATTATTGTGAATAGTTTCTTGCAAATTAAACAAGATAGCCAATAATAATAAAATGTTTTAATTTAACTTACTACACAAGTGTTTAAATAAAAATTACCTTTAGAAATAAATGTAATATAAGCCTAGGGTAGTATAAAAAGTTTTATTGCTGAATTTTTAATTAAATCTAATACTCTTTTATTATATAGTCAATTAAGCCTTACTGTAATATTCGGTCATAATAAATTAAATTGAGACGGGTGAAATATTTGAAATAATTTACTAAATGTAAACACTTTGATATTAATTACCTTCATATTAGTTTATTCCCACATTTATCAGAGAATTAACACTGTTTCTTTACCGTTATATATTTTTAAACAAAGAGTTTGCTTAAGTAAAAATTTTAATTTTGTAACTCAGTCAACAATTTTTTTTTAACGTACAAATTTTCCAAACGTATTTAGCTATTTTACATTTGAGTGGTAGAGACATAGTAATCTTTTACATATAAGTGGTTGTAACTATAAGCACATGGTTGTTTTTTTTTTTCGGCACAGGACGATTGGTTTACTATAAAATAGAACTTTTCAACGAGAATAGGTAATTATTTTCAAAAGTCATGCCTAATATGTGAAAGTAATTGCTGTTCGGGTCTATATACATGTATTATCTCTGAGTTTCTCTACAAAATAAAAACAAATCATATATGACTGGTTCAATTAGGCATGACAAAATGCGACCGGCGTATAATATTTAGTACAAATAATGAAAAATTATATAAAGTAAAAAGCTCTCAATTTACTTGTACGTCCAAGTATCTTGACCAACATAATATGTGTTGATAAAGATAATAAGTACTCACCCTTACAATACAGTGTTATTGACCCGCCCATACACGTACAGTTTCATTGCAAAATTTTACATAGGACTAAAGATATATTTTTATTTAGACTTTTACATTTTGTTTGGTAACTCATAATGCTGACTGTGACATAATATTTTATTTTTTTGTCAGTGGGCAGACATTTTTTATATGATTAAAAGTTCGTTTGAATGAAACAAGTACTACTAGCTCTATACAGCACCAAATATGCTAGTGAGACTAACATTTAATTTTTTTTTTTATAACTTACTTTAATTAGTCTTGTTATTTTTAAGACTTTCGCCAAACAGTAGGGGCAAGCGTAACTAAACACGTGTTGGAGATTGTAAGTATGATTATTGCATCATTAAAGCTTCAGCATTAAGCCAATTCTTGTTATTCTTAAACAAAATTTCTCGTGCCAATACGACTTATTCATAATAATTGTCTTTCATGAAAATAGTACCCTAAATATAAACGACAATTTTCTTATTTAGGACTGTTTACAATTTAACAACGAAATATTTATTTCCTAATTGATATTTGAAGAATGTTTAGTTAGTATAGGATTAAACTTAACATTCATATTCATGTTATTTACATTAACATACTCATTTACAGTATCCCAAGAACTTATGTTAAAAAGGCTTCATAATACACATTTGTCTGGTTCTTACCAATACAGTTACGGGGTCCAGCACTGAAGGGGATGAAGGAGTACTTGTGTCTCTTCCTAATGTTCTCGGGGGAGAACCGGTCCGGGTCGTACTTGTGAGGCTCAGGGAAGGAGTCAGTATCCCACCCCATGGCGTGGAGAGGAATGATTATTCGGCTACCAGAAGGAAGTGTGGCATTTGCTATAAATAACTGTTTTATAGCTATGCATAAAGATGTCTTGTAATTTATCACAATGAATTATTTATTTAATGTACATTGTCTCATTGTCTTGACCAAAAATCTATCCATTTTCAAATGTTGTAAAATATATATTTGTTGAATCATTACCATAGTGAGATAAGCGAGTAATCATGACAAGATATAATAAGAATATATTATACTTATGTAGCAATTTTCTGCTGTTTTAAAAGATTTATCTGTAGTATCATTCGTGTAGTATCATCGTTAATAAAACATAGGCTAAAACGATTTATTTTTCATTTTGTAAAATAAAAAATGGAAACAGATATAATCATCCAGGGTGTCCGGGCTAGAGGTATCAATAAATAAATATTCCCATCCAGGGTGTTCAATTTTTTTTTCAATTAAAACTATAAATGGTAAGTAATAATACCAAGATTTTATGTGTAAAGTTTAACGGTCATATCTCACACATAATGCCAAAAAAATACCAGTTAAAGAAAATGCAGTCTTTCCATGTAACCAAGCTGATTAATCTCTGGCGGTAAAAACAACTTAGCCACTAATGTGATTATCAGCCTTATGATGATGTTTACTGAAAAGTCAGCTGATTACAACACCAGTGTTGGCTTTAAATTCGTATAATTGACTGTAGTAATTCTGCTGTCACGGTTGTCATTTGACTGTAAGTTTCTTATGTTAACAAAATGTGGACGCTACAACAAAACGTGCGTGTTGTGGCTTTCAGAGTACAAATCTGTACCTCGTGTTCTACGTCGGGCTCGTCGTGATTACAACATTAATCTACCAACCTCAAAGACAATCTTACTGTGGGACAGAACACTTCAAGTTAATGGAACTTTGATTAAAAAAACTGGAAAGCATGTAAAGAAGCAAGTAAGTGTACAAGCAATCAACAACGTGCGCAATTTTTTAAATCAAACTCCACGGACATCAATTAGATCATCTTCTAGATTACTGCAACTTCCTAAATCAACAGTTCATGACATTTTACGTAAAAGTCTCAAATTTCGTGCGTATAAGATTCAGCTTCTTCACCAGATAATGTCAAATGATCGTCCTTTGAGACTAGAATATGCTAACGAGATGTTGGATCGCATTAATGAAAATCCCACATTTCTTCAAAATGTACTTTTCAGTGACGAGGCTGCTTTTCAAGTCAGTGGATTAATAAACGAACACAACTGTCGTATTTGGGGATCAAGAAATCCACATGCTTCAGTAATGCATGAAATAGACACACTAAAAATAAATGTTTAGATGGGACTGATGCACAATGCAATTATTGGGCCATTTTTCATTGAACAAACAGTAACAGGCCACATTTATTTGGACATGCTACAAAACTTTTAGTACCCAAAATGCCAGAACAAATCATTTTCCAGCAAGACGGTGCTCCACCACACTACCACACTGATGTTTGGAATTTTTTTTATGAGCAATTTCCTGGTCGTTGGATAGGTAGAAGAGGGCCTATTGCATGGCGGGCAAGATCGCCAGATCTGACCCCTTTGGATTTCTTTGCATGATTTTGGATCAAAGAATTCGTGTACCAGGAAAGAGTACAATGTTTACGGAAACTAAGCCATAGGATTGTGGCTTCAGTTTAGAGGATAGTGCCAAAACACATGGCGGGATACTGAATACCAATTGGACCGTGTGAGAGCGACTTATAGTGATCACATTGAACTTTACTAAATAAGATAACAATCTTAGTTGTATTTGTGACATATTAGCATAGTTATTTTAAAATAAATATTACATTGTTATACCAAATGAGTTAGTTATTTCTTGAAACCTCTAGTCCGGACAACCTGTAAATTTCCGTTTCTAGTAGCATTTATAGGATAGAAATTGTTTTTATAAAGGAACAGAGTTGTCAAAGGAATATATATTTTTAATCGATCATTATGAAAGTTATTAAACCTGTATATTAAAGGAGTCTAAAATTTCTTGAAGATTTGCTTGCAGTAATTAGCTATAATTCATATGAGTTACTGTCTAAACAGGTTTAACTGTAAATAATTAACCAATCTAATATTTTATACATTTTTACGTTAGTAAATATCTTCAAGTGAATTCTGCCTGTAATTTTATGCATGTAATAGGGAAATTTTCAGATCGTTCACCTACAATACAAATTGCAATCTAAGAGATTTAAGAGATAAAGAAAGAACAGTCTTGTAATTGGGCTTCAATTATCCTTTACTGTTTAAGTGTCGCCTACTGTGTATAACACTGACCAGTTGAACTCAAAGTGTCCAAATCCTTGACGCTCAAACGTACAACGCTTTCAAAATGGGGCTTAACAGGATGAGTGTGAGTTCAGTCACTGCTACTTTCAGCATCCTTGGAAACAGGCCATTACGGTTGTCATAACAAAAAATATGAAGCCTGTTGTTAATGCTTGCACATTTGACCACAGGATAACAATTAAAAGTAAGAGACAACAAATGGATCTTTTGAGTGAAAGGTTTATTCTGGAACTCTTAAACAAATATACAAAACTGAACCAGCATGATTATGAAGCTCTCTGAAAAAAATGTACAGGCCAATCACAGCTCGACGAGCTAATTAGGTTGATACAATAATTCATTTCTGCACGCGTTTCCACTTCACCCAGCTCCAGAAACTTCACTCCATCCATGAGAGGAATTTCCTTTGGATGGCCCCGACCGTTGCATCTGTGTACAGCCGGTCCTTAATCCAAATAACAGTGGCATACTTACGGTGAATTTGAACCAAATATCTGTACAGTGTTTGTTTTTGAGATACCATATGACGAAACCAAAGTTCCTCCAAGCTATTGATATAACACACTTTACATGTTCAAAGAAGATCAATTTTTAATCTACAAGGTCGCCAAGTCAGGAACAACTTGATCTCTTTGGAGTCTACAGCCTCTAATGTATAAAATAATAATGGCGGATTATTTTTATGTGGGAATGAAACCACCAATGTTTTTCTAAGGTTTAGTGGTGTGTAATTATCTTTGGCCTACCTCACAGCCGAATCGATACAAGAATTAAGAGTCATATGGTCTATTGTTTTAATGATCTACATTGATATTTAATTATCATCAGCTATCACTACACCTTTCCAGAAAGATGTAATTTTGTTAAAAAATAACAAGAAAAACAAACGTCCGAAGTTACACCCGTATGGTACTCCTGAACAGGTAAAAACGTTCTCTGAATATATACCACCAAATCGCACTTTAATAATTAAACAATTAGATAGAAAGGTTATTGTCTATCCAAAACGTACCATTCTATACACTTAATAAGGTCCCCTGAGAATCTAAAGGAAGGGAGCTTTTTTAAAATTGCATGGTGTGATTTACATTCGATCCTCAATGTCGAATGACATTTGAAAATGTAAATAAATGTTATCAACCTATGCTCGACACACAACCACAGGACCAATAACTACAGGAAACGAGGGCATTTTCAAAACAGTCGAACGATTTTTAATGAAGACATGCTAATGATAGGAGGTAAGATCGCAGAATCTCATAAAAAACTATGTACAACCGATTCAAATATCCTAGATACTACACACAGAAGATATATTGATCAAAAGTTAAACAGATTCCAAAGTTCTTTTATGGAATCGGTGTTACTTGTTGTTTCAGAGACCTAAGGAGAGTCTCCATTTATTAAACTCCCATTTAGCAAAAAAGCTAGCAATGGGAAATTGTGGCAGACACTCCTCTGATAGCAAAAAAAAAAAAAATTAATTAAAAAAATTTAATATTAATAATATTTTCTATTTATAAGTAATAAAAAACTCAGACATAATTAATTCGAAACATTCTGTTTACTTATCATTGCAAATAACATATTAAGAAACACTACAACTCTTCCCTCGTAAAAAGAAAATTGAAAGAGTTGGCATTGTGAAAATTAAATTATTAGTTTTTGAATTTGTTTAATGTGACGTCTCCAAATCATTTGATCAACATGTACACAGTACATCACCCTTCCAATTCTTTGTTTTATAACTTCTCTTCTCCACACCTTTTTTCCGGGCCTTGAATAATCTCTCACCATTACTATGTCTCCTTCCTTGAACTTCCTCCACGATCTTTCATTTCTGTTTCCATGCTGTGAAATTGCTGGTTTATCTTCATGCGTTCCATTTGATGTTTTATTTCTGGCAGGTATCATTATATCCAAGGAAGTTCGAATTTTCCTTCCAAATATCAGCTCTGCTGGACTTTTCCCTGTTACCGTTGAGGGCGTTCGACGTTGAGAAACGAGAAATTTAAGTAATTTTTCATTCAGATTACCACGTTGTTCCACTACCTTTCTGAGGTTTCTTTTAACCTCCTGGACGTAACGTTCTGCCTGACCGTTACTTTGTGGGTTGTACGGTGCAATTGTTCTATGTGAAACTCCAATTCACCTTAGATACGTCTGAACCTCTTCTGATGTGAATACAGTGGCATTATCACTTACAATTGTGTTAGGAAAACCAAATCTTGAGAACACAACTTCCAAAAATTCAATAATTTTCTTTGAGGATATTTGAGACATTGGACCGACCTCAAGCCACTTGGAGTAAGAATCCACAACCAACATTATATTTTGATTTGCTATGGGGCCTAGAAAATCAATGTGTAATCTCCTCCATGAAGCATTTTCTGTTTCCCATGGATGCCAGACTTTTGCAGTATCTTTTTGGTTAATTTGACAAGGATTACAATGCCTGTAAGGATTACAATTTACTTCATAAATTGTTCAATTTCAATATCAATTCCTGGCCACCAGACAAAGCTTCTAACCAAAGCTTTCATTCTAACAACTCCAATGTGTGTTGAATGTAAGTCTTCTAAAATCCTCCCCCTCAGCAATGTTGGCACAACAACTATGTCATACAACCATTTACTAAACTGAGTTCACTAGTATGCCTTTTGTACTCATTGCAAAACTGAGGTTTACCCTTCAGTAAACAATCATAAACTTTCTGTAAAACTAAGTCTTTTTGAATTTCGCTCTGAATTTCACTCACATTTACCGGTAGCATGTCATCTAACCTTTTAACTTGGTTTATACACGCCTTGTGTATGTCATCCATGAAGTTTTTATCGTTTCTTCTTAATATTGGCATTATTTTTGAAAGGGCGTCAGCTGCTACATTATTCTGAGAAATCAAACCCCTGTAAAAATATCGCATACCTGAGAAGCCTTTGGGTAGTCATTCGGGGCAATTCCTTTGAGGGATTGAAAATTGATACAAGTGGTTTATTGTTGGTCCTCAAAATTAATCGTTTTGAAAACAGATACTGGAAAAATTTATTAACACCCCAAATTATTGCTGTTGCTTCCTTGTCTACTTTAGAATAAGATTGTTCTGCCGATGAGAGAGCTCGTGAAGCAAAACATAATGGTTTCTCTGACCCATCCAAAAAAATGAGTGTGATAGAGTTGCTCCAAGACCTACTGGACTGGCATCAACGAACAAAATTATGGGCAAACTCGGATCATATAGTATTATAATACAGTATCGGACGAAATTTCGTTCTTAGTCTGATTCCAGGCCTTTTCACATTCTGTAGTCCAAGCAAACTTCACCCCGTTCCTTATGACCTCATACAAAGGGTGAAGCAAGCTTGACAATTTGTTGACAAATCGTCCGTAATAGTTTACCAAACCTTACCAACTTCGCAGTTCATCCTTATTGTTAGGCCTTAGTGCATTAACTACAGCTTTTACCTTATCCTTACAATTATGGACACCCTTCTCCGATATTTCATGGCCTAGATACGAAATCTTAGCCCTAAAGTACTGACACTTCTTACTGTTAATCCGCAAGTTGTTTTCAGACAACCTTTTGAAAACTTCTTTTAGCCGCTGCTTATGTTCTTCCAGGGTTTTACTCATTATTCTGATGTCATCATAAAATAATGATACTCTCAACATTCCCTCAAGTGCTTGAGATATGAATGTTTGCCATTCCGCAGGAGCATTTTTTGTCCCAAACAGCAGTCGATTAACTGCGTATACACCCTTATGAGTACTGATTGTTTGTATTTTGGCACTCTCGTTGTCCATAACAATATTTAAGTATGCTTGTGAAATGTCAATAGTTGAGAACAATTTGCAGCCACTCATGCTAGAAAATAGTTCATCTAAGGTGGGATTGGGTAGTGATCTGGTTCTAAAAACTTGTTAACCGATACCTTATAATCGGCACACAGCCTAATGTCTCCGTTAGGTTTTACAATCGGTACCACGGGTGTACCCCATGGGTTGTAAGTTAACTTTGTGATGATTCTCTCCCTTTCTAGCTGATATATTTCATCATTTAACGTCTCCCTGATTGCAAAAGGAACAGGTCGAGGTGGTAAATACATGGGCTTAGAATTGGGTTTCAAATGCAAATGAGCCTCATAATTCGGTACTTTTCCTGCTCCGGGAAGAAATACATTAGGAAACGACTTTTTCATTTCTCCTATGACTTTTTCATTCCTCATCATCTTTTTCCTCATCAAGGCATTTGTCTGATAATTGGTTCATAATAAGAAGACTGGTTTTGAACAGTTTCAACCATTCTATTCCAAATATGCTATCTACATTACCACGAATCACATACAAATTTCCAACAGATATCTGATCTTAATTTCCCCAGTATATGTTTGTAAACGTAACCTTGGTTTGTTATGTACTTTACTTGGAAACAGTTTTTTAAATAAATGTAAAGATATTGTCCTTACAGCTGCACCCGTGTCTAATTCAAATAAATTGTGTTTGTCATCAATAGTACAGTGTAACATTATTCTTCCAGGCCTGTCGACCATTTCGGGTTAAACTGCATCATTGGACAGTCTAGATCCGCATACGGCGTCTCAATTTTCTTTCCAATCGAACCCATAGATACTAACGGCATATTTTTAAACTCAAGGATTTCTTCGTCGTCTGATTCTCGGAATGCATCGACAGTTTGTCACATAATCTGCTTCTGTCTCCTACAAACACTGCTAATGTGACCTTTTCTGTGACAATTATAACAAGTAATGTCTGATGGTAACTCACAATTCTTAATATAGTGACTCCCTCCACATCTGAAATAAACTAATGCAGTATTTTTTCCTTGTGCTGATTTAACGTTCTTTTTCCCACGTATTTGAAACTGCTCCTCACTGGTTGATGAAAGATTTGATTTCTGGATTATTTTGGTTTCATCCTTAATTTGTTCATAAGTACAAGCCATGTCTAAACATTGTTTAAACGATTTATTTTCATGAGTTTCAATCAATTTTGATAACAACTTGCCATCATTGAGTACACAAATAAACTGCTGTCGCAAATGGACATCAGTTGTTAAGGCACTGCATTTAGGACATTTAAAGTCACATTTAGTAGACAAAGATTTAAGGTCATTTGCAAAACAAACTATGGACTCGCCTGGTTTTTGAACACGTTTTGAAAATTTGTGTTGCTCACAAATTGTGCTACCACAAGGTTCTAGTATAATTGCAAGGTACTACATAGTTCATCATAAGTTTGATACAAGGGATTAATTGGACTCAAATTGATCCTTAAGTCATGAAATATTTTAGGAGTCAGTAAATTTACTAAATACTGTTTTTTCTTAGTGTCAGTTTTAAATCCATTCAATTCGAAAAAAATGTTTCAGTCTTACTAAGTAAGTAGTCCAAGTCTCATGGTCAGCGTCGAATTTCTCAAAATTCGAACATAGAACAGGTTGTATTACAGGCTGGCTGAATCCTCTGTATTTCTTTCCTCTTGTTTTCTTCTATTTTTCCTTCTACTCGTCGCCAGTTGTCTATTTATAAGTATTAAAAAACTCAGACATAATTAATTCGAAACATTCTGGTTACTTATTTATAATAATCAACATCAAAACAAAAATCAGCTGTTACACATTGAAAATAACATATTTAGAAACACTACATAATACCAGACACTCAGCGTGACTTACTTTTAATGGCAAATTGAAGGGCATCAACGGATATGAATGGCTTAACAACAATTAATAATTTCTCTCTTTCCGGTGGATATAAAATTTCAGGTTCTCCATTCAATTACAAATCGTTAAAAGTTTTATTTATTTATTATTTACACATTGGTGTCAGTACAAAACTTGTTTTTGATACTCACTGTCGGAATGTAAGAGGACTCGTCCCTGTTATCCTAAACGTCCCTAAACATATTTCCAAAAGTTTCTAAAAGTTCAGAACGCGCTAAACCCTGCGAGCATGCTCACTCTTGCAGCGATCTAATTCCACTGTGACAATCCAGAATAAACCTCGTACTTGCGTCTATTTCCAGTACTTTTAAATTAAATTTTTTATGATCAGAACGTTTAATCTTGATTAAACTTTTTTGAGGCAGATGAGAAGAAGTTAGAATACCTAGAAGCTAACCGTCATTTTAGTGGCCTGTTATTTCTCATTGACTCAGTACGGGATGAATTAGAGGCCGTGACAGTTACATTCAGTTAGTTAGTTCAGAGAATAACGTCTGTTTAGACGTACAATGTAAGGTGATAGTATAATTCCAAGTAATTCCCAGAATAAAAATGGAAGAATTGCTTACTGGGAGAATATTTCAATAAATCACACCATGAATGCAGATTTAAAGAGGACAATATATCCTTTCTGACTAATGCAATATTACCGTACCTGGTATTTTATCCTGGTTCTGGAATACGAGCTGCATCCAGCTAAAAGGGGAATTCCACCCATTCATATCTGGGATCAATAAAATCTACCAGCATTACATTGATATTCCTCATAAAATCAAATTTTTGCAATAGTACTTCGAGGTAAGTATCTAGAATGTGAGAGAAACATTCCAGATCAGGTCTCCTAAATAAAATCAAGTATTTGTTGACAGTAAGGAAAAATACCACCCCCTCTGGTGCTTTTTTTACTTCCAGCCACCACTGTAAACAATAAAATTCTGTAGAATAAAAGAGGCTGTAACATGGTCAGATGAAAGCCAAGTTTCCGTAAGATGTTGGAGCTGGTGCTTGTCACTGATGGAAAACTCTCATTTGACTTAGTTCGGAGTGCACGGGCATTTTCATGAATTTCAGTGAAGTCTGTCATTATGTACCTGTGTTTGAAGTTTCCTTAGTTTGCTAAATGGACCTAAATATGTGTTTTTTAAGCACATCCCAAAATAGATACATTAAAATAACACCAAGCCAATGCTGGTATAATTCATTTGTAAATAAATAAGCAATCATGTAACGTGGAATAAATGAATATTTAAAGTTTAAAAAATTTTAATTATGAAGAACTTTAAATCGTCCAATTCCATTGCGTACAAGCATGTCTTCAACGTCCTTCAATTTCAGAGGTTTCACAGAAATTGATATTATTTTTGTCATTACTTATTTTCTTACATACCTGTTTTAAATAAACGTTGTGTTTTACACGCAACTGTAGTATTTTTACTTTTTGATTCTTAACCATATCTTACAATACAAACTGCTGACGATGTGCTTTTTTTGTATATTTATCAAAATGTATTAATGGAAGTGTTAAGCAATTCTAATTAGCAGTTTACGATTTAAATGTGATTAAATAAACTGAGCACAATGAACCTATTTTAAAATTACAGATCAAAAGATAGTATTTTTAGTAGAAAAATAAAACCTATTTACTCGTATGTTCATACCAAGTTTGGTGTCTTTCGTTGCCCTTCTTAGAATAAATGGAAAGACTCCATGCAGCCGCATACTTTCCTTCAGAGCTTGGTTGAGGTAAGTGAGTGAGTCAATGTCTTTAGTAGTTACATCTCTGTTGGAGTCCCCCATCACCTGTTGAATCTCATTGCGGATCCGGGTCTGAAAACGTAAGGTACAGTTTAATGTAAGATCAATCAACTAGTAAACGTACACCATACGTGTAGGTGCCATGTGGGTTGACGAATGAGTTCAAGATTCTTATGAAGATGTAAACAAATTTGAAAATATATGAATTCAAACTTATCGTACTGTTGACTTCAATTGATTTAGGTTTTGCAACATTTATGAATGTTTTATGAGTTTTATCACCACCGTATCTTGGTTTTATTAATTTTATTTTTGTTCTGAGTAACTTACCACGTATGCAAGTTATAAATTTGAGTCAAAGTCATATTAAACAAGTTTTTTTTACCATGTTATTCCTACTAAGCAATTGATTTAATTGTGAATAAAAGTCAAACCATAAATGTTTGACCCCATTTTATCTATAAAAAAATTAATGTAACAAATTTAAAAATAAATCGCTCAGAAAAGGTTTAACAAGTTTACTCTGTGAATGTTTAAATACAAATACTGCGTTTAAAAATCACTTACTTAATTATAACTGTATCAAATAAATTAAATTTAAATAAATATTTCTGTTAGAATTAGTTACAAAAATGTTATCACTTTTTTTGGGGACATTTTACCAGTTTCAGTATGAGTCTAGCATCTATTTTTATCAAAACCATAAAACTAACCTGCTACAGAGGCAGATAACACAGCGCTAACATTTGGAGATGCATTTGTACAGAGAAAATAGACACTCTTTTCATCATTAGGGCAATATTTTAAAAAGAAAAATCCACACTATTACTAACTAAAAAAATAACAATAATAAATAAAAACGGTCGTAACGTCCAAAAGAAAGTCTAGTGTAATATAGATATAATTTCAATTAATATTTAGACCAATGTCAACTCCCACTATTATAACATTTTGTTTTATTTCATTTCCCTAATTAATTATTAATTTCTGCTGTTTCTCTTTGACCTTAATTAATTTCTATGAATCACCATGCAGAACAAGGTTTCATTTTACTAAACATTTTCAATAATTACAAACATTTTAATTTTCTTTGACGTTGTAAATCAACTGGTTAGAGGTCTGTTTAGCAATATGATATTTCTATAGATGCTAAACATATTAAATTTCGACCCAGCATACATGAAATAGTCACTGACCAATTTTTTATTATGTTTGTTTACGTAAAACTTCTCTTACTTATTCATAATTACCACATGTAATCAATGTACCTCTGCTAAATATTCAGATGAATGGGACAGGGGATCACCTGGTTTTCAATTAGCTGTTGAAAAAGGCGCCGATAGTTTCTCTCAGCGAGAAATACCAGAAGTTCAGTTGCCGGCTTTGTTTTTTGACGCTTATGACTCATCCTCCATCTGGGTCATTAATTCTGAAAAGGTGCCTATTATAAGCCAGAGTAAAGGCTAAGGATGCTTGGTGCAGAAAGAGGGCGGTTCTATTCTTCTATTGCTTCTAGATACCAAACCAGGCAATAAACGACTACTATTAGTTGGTCGACTCACAGTCATATGTCAACGTGCATGGTCGACATTCGGTTGCCTCTGTATTCTGAACGTGGGAGACGTTTCCACCTTTCGCCATCTCGTATTGAAGAGACAATCCCAGGCATCTTGCCTCTAAAGGCGTGCTTTGTATGATCGTTTATTAGCACGTCATAGAGGACTAAAATGATATTGATCATCAGGCAATATTTTTCAAATTCCTTAAAAATGTAATTGGCCTTCATATTCAGCACCACCCGTCTTCTTTGACAGTCTGAAACCATTGTCGTGATGGCTTGCAGTCTCCTTCATTCCTTCTATTGCATTTGACCTTCCAGTCTCTTGCATTTGAACATTACAGAACTCCTCTTATGCAGAATAACTAGCCTCTCGTGCCATGAGATTTATCTCGATAGCATAAGATAAAGCGTTTCACAAGTCCCTACAGAAATTGAGATAGAAAGTCAGTCTATTGGTCGATTCCCGACATCAAGGGACTTTGAAAGTGAAGTCTTGGTCAACGTGCCTGTCACAAATGCTAAATCGGCTAATACGTTAGCTACAGAGTCCCATCCTTTGTAGCTAATCCAGCTGTTGGAGGGATGTTTTAAGAGACAATTACAATGACCCCAATGGTTCTTGTAGCAAGTTTGTAGTAGTAAAACATTGTTTACCTTTCCGTGAAGAAGTAATATTATGTGCCGTCAAATATCTTTGCAATATAAAGGTACTCCAGCTAATTCATCTTATTAATGAAGGATGTAACATGTGAGGCCGTACTCTGCTGTACGATCAATCAAAGGCTGCCGCAGAATTAATTCTATTCATGTATGGAATCCCACAGGAATCGATATTAGGATCCGATCTCTGGAATATATTTAATGTTGTCTTTTTCGGTGTGACATTCCCGATGAAGCTCGCCTGGATGGATACACTGACGACGTCGCAGAACTGATTGCAGAAAAAACCATCTAATTTGCACAGATTAGGGACAGTCAGTGGGCCAACAGGTGAATGTGAGATTACTGCTTATCACTCCCTCTAGCGAAGAGAACGACCGTACACCCCTAGATTGGCAGACTAGTTGAAGGTTTGAGACTTATCCTCATTTTTTTTTTTTTTTTAAGTTTTGAAGGTTTGAAACTGGCATATTGTCAGTTAAGTTTGATCCCCAACGGCCGAACGTTGACAGAATGTGAGCAATGAGAATTGGGGTACAATGTGAACCAGTCTCGAGATCAAGACAAAACCTGCAGTGAAGTACATATTGACAAGTATTAGAGCTTTTGTAAACAGATATGACGTACCACCGTCAAGGACATCAAACGGTTAGTTTCCTTAGCAGGCTTAAGTCCTAGGTAAGTGATCTCTGCCCTCCAAGCGTCGTCTGTTTATATATATGGTTAAAAATCTGTCATATTGTATAGAGCGTATATCTGGGCACACATTCTTCTGCTAAACAGACCATCTACGAGCATCCACGTGTGGGCTAATAGCGAGTCAGTACTGCTTATCGGAAGGTTGTGGAGCCAGCCGTTCTGTTATTCGCTGGAATTGCTAACATATGTTAACGCTGGAAACCGTTCATATGTTAGCCCGTTGGTGGCAGGTAATTTACCGTAGGATGTCTGAGGTTGGAGAAAAGACTTCTGCCTTCGAAGAGAACGACCGTACACCCCTAGATTGGCAGACTAGTTGAAGGTTTGAGACTTATCCTCAATTTTTTTTTTTTTTTTTCAAAAGTTTTGAAGGTTTGAAACTTATATATTGTCAGTTAAGTTTGATCCCCAACGGCCGAACGTTGACAGAACGTGAACAATGAAAATTGAGGTACTATGTGAACCAGTTTTGCCTCGTTACGGGTACTTCCACCAATTCTTCCACACGATCGAGAAAGCATTGAGTTCTGACTGTTTGTATAGACCTGGTGTTACTGATTTGCAGAGCTTACGTTCTGTGCCTGCCTCAGGTGACATGACAGAGAGATGCACTCAGTTCGAGATTGGGCCGATATATAGGAGTATCACCGACAGTGGTATACTCCATGAGGAGGACTTATATAGCCGTGTTGAAGCATTGCTTAAGATTAAAAGGTCGATCTTGATCGTCCTTTTTAAAGAAATAAATTGTAATGTGCCTTTAGAGAAAACTACTATGGCCTTGATTTTGTGTCTATCAGTGGGCCGTAGGGCATTGATGATAGGCAGTGCAATACTACTGAAACTACGGGCCTTTCACTGTGTACAAATAGATTGATCTCCTCGCCTATAAAATAAACAAATAAATTAAAAAGCGAGTCTACTTTGGGCTTTGTTCAACTTACCTATGTCAAAAATTAAAATGCATAGCTGTTTAAAATAATTGTATCCATGGCATTTACATAAATTATGTAATAAGAAGTCAGGGTACAAAGTGTAGGCTATAAGAAATTTCAATAAGGATGGTTGCACGATTGTTTTTAAACTGTACAATTGTTATTGCATAAAATATGGAAATATATAAATAAATATATATACTACTTTCAATTTCATTTTTCTTATAAAATTTAATGTGTGGATTACAATTTAAAAATATTATTCTAGTTATAAAAACGTAAAGCTAATACGAATTTCGTCAATATTTACTAAATCAAATAGTAATAAAAAATATATATACATTTGTCTGTTTTACAATGATCACTTGCCTCAACCAAGTGACAACACAACTGTAGTAATGCAGTAGGCATTTCTAGAATGATGAGATTATGTATATACATTCATTCCGATATAAAAGTGTAATGAACTTATTTATTTCTATTTTATATTTCATTCTGATGATCCACGCAATAATAAAATATAAAATTGTACAGCTTTATGCCTTATCTATCCATATAAAACAAAACAGATAAACTATTTATTTTTAGTTTTACGAACGTCATGCCTATAGAAGCGATATATAAAATAACGTATAGTTAACATAGGAGTTATTCATAAAATTATGTTTCAAGTTTAAAGTGTTATGCTTTATATGGCTACTTATGCAGATTATATATATTTACCTGAACTTCCGGTTGAATGGCTATACTGAGAAGGAAGAATGAGAATACTGAAATCGATGAGTCTGTCGCCTGAAATAAAACAAATTTAAATAGGTTTTCAACTTTAACTGGCAGACTAAAACAGTTTTCATGTAAATTTAAATTATCAAATTACATTCAGTGAGAGAGTTAACATGTACAATGGTTATATCGTAATAACTTTCTGAATATTATATTTTTGGGGACCGTAAGTTTTATGTTTGTAATGAAAATATTTACACACCTAGACAAATCTCTAGTTACGTTAAGTATATATTATCAAGCATAGATATTTTTTAGGCCTAATTATTATATATATATATATATATATATATATATATATATATATATATATATATATAATGAATAAATAAATGTTACTTCAACAGTCCCTTTAGTTTAAGAAGTTTTTACTCTTTTAATATCTCTCATTCAGGAATATTAAATTAAGAAATTTGCTTAAAAGAGTTCAGCACTTTAAAAAAATATACGAGTACATGTTAAAAAATTATACTACCATGTAATATCACTTTCACATGATCATGGATAAGTTTATGACACATTTACTTCCATATAGTGTCATCCGATGTACAGTTTTATGTCCAATACAAAATTATTCGTTTATATTGACAGGATTCAATTCTTACAGTGTGATATGTTATGAATTCTACAATATTCCTTCTTTTAATTAATATTTTAAATTTTAAAATATGTTTATTTATCCGAATCAGCCCATATGGCCGTCATTGGTAGAATGAACCTTTCTCGTGAGGAATTGACTATGTTGAGCTGTTTGAGGAAATATTCAACTACTGAAAAATTAGGTGGGGAATTACAAACGACAAACTATCAGTGATGTGATTGCGGAGTCATAGTACAAACTATGGATCACATAGTTATGAGTGTTCATTGCGTTCTTTTTAGGAGGATTAGTTAGTCTTCATTCATCGGTGAAGCAGGTGTTTAATAGTTATGACACCTGGATTTGGTTACGAAATATGTGACGGGAGATCGATATTCAAACAATAAGATATAAATACTCTCTACTTTGGATTTTATTTCATTTTGGAATTAATTATTTTTTATATTCATTTTTTTATTAGTTTGGTGGCTGGCTTAGAAAGCAATGAGATGTATATATTTATCTTAATAGTTCTAAATTATTGATAATAGAATACTATATGACTGATTTTTAAATCAATGCTAACCTAAAGAACTAGAAGAATAAATAATATTTAATTTGTTGTTAAACTAACATCCTTAAATATTAATTTTGTTTAGCATAAAGTATATATATGGTCTGTGAATAACGGCTTGGGCCGTAGACTACAAGCTGTCCGGGTTCAACAAGCAGACTTAGTATTTAACTTTGCTGCCTTCAATCATATTATTTATCTGTAATAACTAATTTAACTATCAGTAAACTAAGTTCTTTCATTATACTAAAGAAACATTTAAAAGGAGGATAAGCTGTTCTTTTTTGACTTTTGAAATAATCAATAACTTATGATCTCAAAAAGTAAAGACCATAGTTAGAAAAAGTAGAGTAGTAAGGTTAAGAAGGAGATCGACCTCGGCTTTACTTAAAGAAAATAAAACACATATTTTTCTGGTAGTCTATTCTTAGAAAAAAATAAATAAATAATACAACAATCATATACTTACTCCAACTATAGCATTGGTCGCTTCATCCCACCATGTATGGTCTTCATTTACTTCCTCTGGAACGGTGTAAGAAAGATAAGCTAAGTGTTTTTCTGGCTCACCTAAAAAATGTAATATATTTAAATTATAAACACAACGTATAAGACAACAAATGTTTAAACATCAGTTTGTTTTTTGGATAAAAAATATATGGTATGACTACAGATATTATATTTTAAAAAGTGAGGTACTTTAACTCGAAATCATATATCACCTAATCACTTAACACCGAAAATTAAGTTGTCCTATAGCTCCAAAATGTTTGGGTGCTATAACACACATGCTGAAAGATTCGGAGCTAAGAGATTCACCCATAAAAGATTCGGGGGGCGATAAAAAAAAGGGTGGCCCATAATCGTCACGTAGTAATGCATCCAACAGTATAGAAAGTCAGATGCCATATAGGTCAGAATCATACAGCTCCGAATCTCGAAAGTCAGAAAATGAAAATGTCACACAGGTCAGAATATTTATTCGTCTATCGCATAGTTCTGAACTTTATAGTACCGAATCCCACATCTCCGAAACCAATTATATCACGTTGAGTGGAAGTGGGGGGAGGAAACTGGGGGTGGGAAGTTTGGCTATGGTAAAGGACTGTACTCGGGGACTGAACAGACACCGCCCATTGCAATATCTCTAGTTTTGAATTTCCTGATTTAGTCAAACTTGGATTCTAACATCGGCAAACATTTTTATTCATAATTACTTTTTGAACTTTTCGTGGAGTACTAGTTTATGCTAGCTAGGTACCTGAAGGTGTAATTAATTATTTTATTTTATTTTATAATGCTACAATACAGCACAAAAGCCAATTAAAAAGTAGCGTTTAAACTAAACACATTATGCATGCAATAAATAATAATAATAATTAATAATATGATATATTGAGTCCAAGCAGCCAGTTATCAGTACGTAAGTTCACTTCTACATTTAACTGATTGTAAAAAATAAAAATATAATCATAACTTTGTGACTTGGTATTTAAAAACTATTTATAAGCTAATAGTAATTTACATTGAAAAAGACGTATATTAAAATAATACAGTAATAATTTATCATGATTCCATCATAAACAAATAATCCTCAACAATGAACAATTTACAAAAACAGTTCACAATAATAAATAATACTGATAATGATAATACATATACACTATAAACATGAAAAATAAACAATGATACATTAAACATTAAAAAAGTATTTCATAATGCAACAATAATCTTCTCATGTAAGTCTGATTTGTGCAATTAAAAATATCTATTGAATGAGAATGAACATTGTGAAATCTACAAAAAGTATTAAGTGGGGAGTAATATCCTAAATTTGCCCTTGAGAATCGAGGAGGGAACAATATACAGGTACGTGAATTAGGGCGCGGCACAGTGAAGTCCAGGTTAGACAATAGATTACAGTCGTCCAGCACCCCGTTCACCAGCATATGGAAATACAGCAGCATACTCACATTACGCCTCTTGGAGATACTATCTACATTGAATATTTGCATTAATTCTGAATACGGTATTGCATTTGTATGATGGCCAAAAGATTTATAATAAAGATATCTTAAGAATTGTCTTTGAATATTTTCGATTATTTCACTAAGATAACCCACATGTGGGTACCATATAATAGATCCATACTCAATTATAGATCTAACAAGGGGAAACAATTTTAAAGTGTAAAAAATTTCCTGATCGTCTGATAAAACCTAGAATGGAGTACGCAGATTTACACATGTTTATGACATGATCGCCAAAAGTAAATTTAGAATCAAATAAAATTCCAAGATCCTTAATTTTAGATAATCTATTTACAACTTCATTACTCATGGAATAATTAAAGTAAATTGCGTTGTTTTCATTTTTCTTGGTGTATGTGACTACGGCACATTTCTTAATGTTAAATTTCAGATGAGTGTCACTCCAATTAAAAATTGAATTTATATCTTGTTGTAACAACAAGCAGTCCGAAACATGTTCAACTCTTCTGAAAAGCTTCATATCATCTGCATATAAATGTATGCTACTGTGTTTGATACAATGTGTAATATCATTAATGTAAATAACAAACAAGAACGGCCCCAAATTTGACCCTTGAGGAACTCCAGATCTTACAGAAAAATCATTAGAGGAAAATCCTGCATAACTCACGTATTGTCTTCTATTATATAGATATGAACAGTAAAAACGTATGGCTATCCAATCCAAAAAAAATTCAATTTCGACAACAAAGTTAAATGACTGACTTTATTGAAGGCTTTCTCAAAATCGGTATAAAGAACATCTATTTGAACATTATTATCTATCTCTGGTATACAAAACTGTAAAAAATTTAATAAATTTGAATCAATTGATCTATTAGGGATAAAACCATGTTGGAATTCTGAAAATAATTTTGTACATGGAAAAATAATTTATCATAAATTATAGATTCAAATATTTTAGCAGGAACACAGAGAATAGCAATTGGCCTATGATTATTGATGTCCCCCTGTTTCCCTTTTTTGGGTATTGGGATTACTCTTGTCAGTTTAAATTTCTCCGGAAAACAGTTACTATTTACATAAATATTAAATAAGTGATGCAATGGACGAATGGACTCTGCACAAGCTTTGAATATATAAGGAGGGATGTTGTCCGGTCCAAGAGATTTTTCGGTTTTAATTTTTTGAGTGCGATAAAAATGTCACACTCACTAATGCCATTGAGAGAAAGACTATTATAGTTTACCAATTTGCAATAAATAATGTGTTTTTATATTAAAAAATGTTGTTTTCTAAAATCACGATAAGTTGTTACTGATGACTTTTTAACTGTTATTTTTTGTTGAAGTAAATTTGAGTTTTTAACTACATGATCAGTGAGCTCTCGAACTTCTTACAAATCATATAATTAAATATTGTAAACTATTAACTTAACTGTTATAGTATCTCATTTCATGTATATATGTTGACGAATAAAAAAAATGAATGCTTTCTGAATTTTGATCAAATCTTAGTAAATAATTCAAAAGAAAATAATAATTAAAACAATGAATTAAAACTAGTTAAATATTTTACCAATGCCTTTCAAGACAGAACTTATATTTTAACAAATATTTTATACATTTAAAATATAATAAGAAATGCTTGAGGAGGATAAACAATGTGTCCTCTATATAAAAAATGTAAAAGCTCTTTTTCAGTTATTTCGGACTTTTAACAACTCTCTTGATTCGGAACTATAAACCGCCTTGTATAACATAACAAACAGTAGCGAAATTCAGCAGTTTTACTTGCCAACAAAGCGATGCTAGCAATCCTAGTGGTGGTAAAGCAGACAACTGCCGTGGCACGCGGACAGACTATTTGATTTTAACACCTACACTTAATTAACTGTATCATAGCATAAGTAAACTGCCATTCTATCTAGTGAAGGAATGCCGTAGCTATGCTTAACAACAACTAGGAGTGCTAGTGTCAGCCAGTTGGCAATTTTCTCAAGATTATGCTTTGCTACTACATAGTAATGACTATGGTCTATGACTATGGTAATGACCATCTAATGACTATGGTTTGAAGGTAGATAACACAGGCTTCAGGTGGAATTTGTGGTAATAAATAGCTATTGTACGTAAAATTGTGGCATTTAGTACATATTTTCCCTCATATTTTACTATGAAGGATGTTGGGGTTTTATTGTTTTACTTGACCAAGTCCTATAGTGGACAGAAAATAAATTACCTTAAACGGCAAAACAGGTGTGGGGCAACTACAAGAAAATAAACAAAAAGTTGCTGTGTTTGTGTTACTTTCAGTAATATCACAGTTTACAGTGTAAGTACGACTACATTATGGCAGGCAAAGCTTGGGAACTAATTTTTTTAAAAAAATTAGTTCCCAAGCTTTGCCTCGACCAAAGGGATATTTTGGTCGAGAAAATACAAAACATTTTCACTTGAGTTTTGAACGATATTTTTCACAACACTACTGAATTAAAAATGTTGGAATGTTAACTTTTTATTTAATTAGGAACATTTTAGGAACATTTTATAAAATCAGCTCTACTATTTTAAATGCACATTTAAATTAATTGTACAGTTATGATTGTTGGAGATAGATATTCATTTATTAGGAATTTTATTCAATACATACAAAATATTGTTCTCTGTTTGATGACCATTTTCCTCAAAAATATCATCAATCTTGAAAATTTGTTTTTAAAAGCTTTTGAAGGTTATTAAGTTGTTGATAGTGGAAAATTTTCGAACGTAAACAATGTTACTTTCGACTGTCAACAATAGACAGCTGTGGGAAATATGACGTTTCGCTGGTGATAAACACTTAACGAAAACAGCTGAACTCATTTAGTGTTGTGAAAAAGTTTTTATTGACTTCTTAAGCTCAAAATATATTGTAGTGTATAATGTTTCAAAACAATTAGTTATTAAAATAAAAGGTCAATAACAACAGTATTCACATTTTAATTTAGCATATACTTTTCCAGGATGTGAAGTTAATTTTCACTGGAATGTGATGTGAAGTTGTTTCTATTTAGTAATAATCATGAGAAGTGAAAATGTTTAGTTTAAGAATCACTTTTCTATAACTGTCAATTCATTATGATTTTCAATAATGCGAAATAAATGTTATTTCTGTACAGTATATTTGTTGCAAATTGTTCGTTAAGATAATAAAATTCTGTTTTAAACACTTATGAGTTAAATCTGGAGAAAATGACTTACATGTTTCGTTTGTACTCTCTTCCATTGCCTTCCTCTCGTCAGAGTACTCTTTCACAACCTGCAATCAACAGCACTCAACTTTATTGTGTACTACTTATCTTTCTATTTCTCCCTTATTTACACTAGGGGACACCACTGTGTGCTAATGATGCTACTTGCCTACCTGGCCCGTTGGCCTTTGTAATTACTAGCCTCGTTCACTGCGCTCAGCTTAAATTGAAGTTTAGACTAGCATACTCACTCATATGGGTAATTAACCACTAAATATGAGCAAATAATATGATTCATGTATAAGTTAATACACATATTAATGAATTTCATATTATTTATTTTACAGTTATTTATTTATTTCAAAATTGTGCTTCTTTAAGAACCTATTAAAGAAACTATTCTAAATAATCGTAATGTTTTGAATATCTACTGATATCGGGATCAGCATTCATCATAATATTTCATTGTTTATTAATGCAATACATTACTAAAATGTAATGTATACCTTAATTCCATATTGCTATTTCATTTATTATGAATCATATTTGGAGTATCAACCCTCTTAAATTACCTTATAACATTATATTTTATGAAAAGGTTTCTTTTTTTAATAAATTGTTCAAATGACATGATAATATGACTTTTTTAGTACAGTTACTTGGACCTACTGACTTAAAAAGTTTGAAGCATGGACTTATACTTATGTTCTTACTACATTATCGATTATATTATATTCTTGCTTGTTTATGATTATTGGGTGGTTCACTAAGGACATGAGCGATGGGTAAGTGTGTGTTTTACCGTGTATGTGTATTGTAAACAGGGTGACCATTTAGTCTGGAACCCCTTTTTTAACTTGTAAACCACAACAGAGAAAAACATGAACAACCTACACACTATTACTGGTGACAGTAACCTACATTTCTGTTCAATTACCGACCGCATGACGCCTTGAGGGGACGGCCCACAAGGAGTCAGAACAAAATCTTTAAAAATAGCCTATATTAAATTTTACATCAATATAAAGGTCGTAGTTTACTGAAAACAATGCCGAAAACCGGACTTCAATACGTTGATTCAGTCGAAAGGAATTGCTGTTTGAATTTTAAAACTATTCCAAACTGTAAAACATTAGCCAAAGTGTTACAAGTTAAAACAATATTAAATTACCTGAGATCAAAGTAAGTGTTCAAAATGTCCTCCGTTGTCTTTTTGAATGTAGTCACGAGGTATATCTTGAGCTTCTTGAGACATGTGTTGTCTTAGGTGCGCTAAATCTCGAGGCTAAGTACGATAAACTTTATCCAAAAAAATTTAGGTACAAGTGAGCATTAAATTACCATTGATAAAAATGGGCCTACAATTTGATTTCCAATAATACCTGCCCAAACATTAAGATTCTGTGGGTGCTGTGTGTAAGTCTTATTTTCCGGTACAGATTGATGTCCCAGTACCGACAATTATGCTTATTAACAGTGCCATTTAGCATAAATGTTGCCTCATCTGAAAATAAAATATCGTTCAGAAGTATTTGGTTTTTGTTAATTCTATCCATCATACATACCCTCACAAAATCCGAGCCACCGATCGCAGTCGTCTTCGTTGAGTTCCTAAGCCAGATATACTCGATATATCTTAAAACTTGATTTTTAAAAAACTTTTCTGATCTACTCCCGAGACATTCCATGTTCTTGTTCTGCTGATCTAACTGATTCAGTGAGATTTTCGACAAAACACTAAAGGACATCCTAATGATGTGAGTTCATCTGTCACTGTTGTTGGTCATCCAGGTCTGACACGATCCTTAACGTTGCCAGTCTTTTCAAAACGAGCAACGGTTTTAACTATTGTTGATTTGGAGATAGGATTTCTGTCAGGAAAACTGTCGTTGAATGAATGAGTTACTGTATCATATGGTCGTACATTACCACCCCATCCACGCATAATTAGCAGTGTTGTTCCTTCACGTTCACTAAGTAACATAACGGTAAATATCAAAAACAAAATTATACGGTTTTCAAACTGAATGGAAAACTTCTTCCATGTGCATAACCAAACCTGCAGAAAGCTTCAGTGCAACATCTTACAATAGGAAGAAGGAAGATAACAGCCGTTGGATTCAAAACCCAATTCGTGTAAAAACCCAAAGAGCCCACATAAACTTTGTAACCGTAGTCATGTTTTTGGTAATGTTATAGATGAATTCTTCCTGATTTTAATTAACACATTTTCAGAGAATGGGAGGAGGACATTTTGAGCACTTATTTTTATCTCAGGTAACTAAACATTGTTTTAACTTGTAACATTTTATGTTTTCTTCCGACTGGATCAACCTTTTAAAGTCCAGTTTGCGGCATTGTTTTCAGTAAATTAAGACATTTCAATTGATATACAACTTGCTATAGGCTTTCTTTCAATATTTTGTTCTCAATCCTTGTGGACCGTCCCCCAAAGGCATTATGCGGTCGTTAATTGAACAGAAATATAGGTTACTGTCACCAGTAATGGTGTGTTAATGTTCATTATTTTCTCTGTTGTGGTTCAAAAGTTGAAAAAGGGGTTTCAGACTTAATTATCACCCTATATCGTTCATCATGTAAAAGCTTTATTGTAAAGTGATAGAAAAAACACCCATCTAAAACCCTTATTATCTTACTTTATTGTGCGATTCTTACTTGTTCGTATAGTTCTTTAAGTTTACAAATTCCTTCCACTGACTTTTCAAATCGTTCCTTGTAAAGAAGATGAAATACCCAGTCTATTTGGAGCCATGGCTTGAGCAGTCGGTCTACAGCCATTGTGCCTATCCTGCAACACGTCGAAGTGAATTTAAATGTTAAAATTAACTTAAAGTATCCACTAGCCAAGTTGTGAGGTGACTAGTGTGTAACTACATAAATATCTCATGTTTGGGCCTTAACTGAAGAAATATTTACAGATATCGTGCAAAATAAGTTTAATATACTATTATTTCTGTTTAAATTTTCTTACAGAATATATACAATACATTTGATTCTAACTCACGTCTATAGTATTCTAACCAACAAGACTTGTTTTATATATATGTATTATTTATGTATACTCTCACATCATATCGTCTCTGTTGTTGAAAACGATCATATTCTAAATTTAAATTAAGTTAGCACTTGAATAAAAAATGTTTTTGAGATTTTAAGGGTAATATTAGCTCTATGTATATGTGTATGAACTTAAGAACAGAAATATTGACACAAACCTTCCTAATAATTTGGCGTTTCGTGGTCATAGATCGTGGCATAAATAAATGGAGATTATTTCTTTCTATTCAGTGAATGAGACAGAAAGCTTGCCCGTAGAACATTATTTCTACTTGGAGTTGTGTCACATAACTAATGCACAATACAACACTCATACATTGGCACAGAGCAACCCGCCCACCCATACACATACATCGTACACGTATACACGTTCACGGCATTGACCCACTTACCCACCCATGCACTTACAGTGTTAACCCACCCACCCATCCATACACGTACATTGGCACTGAGCAACCCACCCACCCATACACGTACATTGACATTGACCCACCCATGCACGTGCAGTGTTGACCCACCCACCCATCCATACACGTACATTGGCACAGAGCAACCCACCCACCCATACACATACATCGTACACGTATACACGTACACGGCAATGACCCACTTACCCACCCATGCACTTACAGTGTTAACCCACCCACCCATCCATACACGTACATTGGCACTGAGCAACCCGCCCACCCATACACGTATATCGACATTGACCCACCCACACACCCATGCACGTGCAGTGTTGACCCACCCACCCATCCATACACGTACATTGGCATTAACGTACACATAGTCAATATTATAACACTCATATTTTGAAGGTTATAATATCTTATATTATAATTATTTATAAAACTTTAATATCGAAAAAAGTTATACATACATATCAAAAAGGTAATATAGACGTTCCTTAGCGTCTTCACTATAAACGACTTGTCTGCCCAAAAGTGTCTCTGAAATCAGAGTTTGAGGAAAAATAAAATACATTATCATAATATTTACAATAATCAACTAGTCTCTTTATTTTTTCTTGCTATTTCCTTATTCATTGCCAAATAAATATTTGACGTTACATTTGTAAATATAAAAGACAATAAATTATGGAATTTTGTTTCAAAGAAAGGTTATAGAATATAATTTATTATTTAGTTTTTAGAAACGTTTCAGGAATATTTAAACTATTATTTTATAAATATATTAATAATATAATTAGGGCTATAAAAATGCAGTAAAGCCAACATGGTGGATGAATGGTCGAGGTAGTGGAGTCAGGTTTCAAAACTTGACAGTCTTAAATATGTTTACGTGAGATAACATGTTAGTTACAATTTATTGTCAGATCCAAATAACTAAAACGTTACATGAATATTTACGTGCTGTATTAATAGTACAAATACACTATTTATTGTAAATTATTGTTTAGCTTCTAAAATTTACGTACTTGAAGCTGTGTCAAGCGAAAGCTTGAAAATGTCATATCTAGGATCAAGTTTGGTAGTTTCACCAAATTTGTCCACCATTTTACGACTCGCAGAGTTAAAGATGGGTAGGTAGCTCTCTATTGTGGTGGGGTGAAGCATTGGACTGATCAGGCGTCTGTACTTCCTCCAAATGGGGGCTGAAATGTTAAATAATTGAATGGAAGTCGTAAACGTATGTTTTACAAACAATATATGATTAAATATTTACTGCATGTTAAAGATTAGCTATAATTTGTTAAGTTTCAAAATTACACAGAACCCAAGTATAAATAATTTAACATATTTTATATGAAATTTATTTGTTAGTATTGGATTGTCTATTGTTGGTAGATTTATTATTAGTATAAGGGATTGGTATGCATCCCGTTTTTTAAACTTAGAGATTTCCAATGCATCCAATGTTTTAGAAACAAATACAACGGTACGACAGGTGAACCAAAACACAACGGTACGACAGGTGAACCAAAATACAACGGTACGACAGGTGAACCAAAATACAACGGTACGACAGGTGAACCAAAATACAACGGTACGACAGGTGAACCAAAATACAACGGTACGACAGGTGAACCAAAATACAACGGTACGACAGGTGAACCAAAATACAACGGTACGACAGGTGAACCAAAATACTACGGTACGACAGGTGAACCAAAATACTACGGTACGACAGGTGAACCAAAATACTACGGTACGACAGGTGAACCAAAATCCTGCCATTTTCTGCTGTTACTTACTACAATAACCTACATTCAAAACTATTTTTCCCTAAAACCATATTAATTGAAGTAAACACTAAAATGTTACATGCTACATTTAATACAGAAGAAATACAAAATATCAAAATGTTCTAAATAACACAGAAGTGGTTTTAAATGTAAAAAAATATTCAACTTGTCCAACCAGCTTTCTCACTCCACCAGGACGGGGCGATTGGGTTCTTCGCACCATTATACTCACAAGATGAACTCACCAAGAAAGTCAAACTATATATATATATGTATATTTGATTTGTCACTCTTTATAACGCGTAAAAAATGTTTTAATTTTATAAATATATCCTACCTACTATGGTTTTAGAAAATTTAGCGTCAAGCTTTGTAAATAGGTGCCATTTGGAAACTAGTAAAGATATAATTTCTTCTTTTTTTATGTTTTAGGCCTTAAATACACAAATAGTCAAGCAGACTTAAAATTTTGTCACCAAAAAACTTTAGATTTATGAGTTTTTACATAAAAGTTACAAACAGACATACAGACCGAAATTTAGCATTTTATTATAATATGTTTCTTGGTTGTAGCACCTATAGTGTTTCCTTACTTTGTTTAACGTGATATTGAAACATTGTGTGCAGTAGCGTTTTTCCTCTTTAAAAATTGTGTATATTCATATTAAATGCGGTCAAAAACACGAAAAAACGATTGTGATATCAAAGTTTAAAACTTGTCACATGAACTTGTTTAAAATTAATAGTTTACATGCATTACACGACTCAACGATGTTCAAATGCTCTCTTAATTTAGATGAATTGTTGCACTAACTATACTAGTTAATAAAATCTGGTAATACATAATATGCTAAGCCAGGTATCGTATAACTAATATTTTTATAGTTTTCATTTAAACTGAACTAGTTATCAATAAATCACAATATCTTGTAAAATAACATATTCTTACATAATAATAATAATTTAAGTTAAAGTGTATGTTTTAGACAAAACGAATGTTTTTTAATTACCTGGACTCACAAGAAGGCAATTTCCCATAAATGGTTTTAGATAATTATATCCTTCGTCTTTTTCTATTGTAGTTGATGAGTTCAAAACAACCTGTAGTTAAAAGTAATTAATCAGCGACGTATAAATAGCTGCACCCAAAAAATGTATTACATTTGAAAAACAGTTTAATGAAGTTTAATAGCTAAGCATTTTGACATTTATATTGGAATTCCAATCTTAATCTTTTGTAAATAACCTTTAGGATTTAAAACAGCCCAAGCATTATCTCATCTACTTCCTATTACCACAGAGATAAAAGATCAGAGGTCAATGTACATAGCCTCAGTGAACGTCCAAGTGGTAGTAAAGAAATTTATTAGAACTAATGTTTATATTTACAAATATGTAATACTAATTGCCAGGTTTATACTTGAGGATTTGGAGGATAATAACAAAAGGAATAAACACTTAGATAGCCCTGTTATTCACGTGGTGAACTGACTACCCCCATGCGCCCCCTGCCATTTACGTGGTGAACTGACTACCCCCATGTGCCCCCTGCCATTCACGTGGTGAACTGAATAACCCCATGCGCCCCCTGCCATTCACGTGGTGAACTGACTACCCCCATGTGCCCCCTGCCATTCACGTGGTGAACTGACTACCCCCATGTGCCCCCTGCCATTCACGTGGTGAACTGACTACCCCCATGCGCCCCCTGTTATTCACGTGGTGAACTGACTACCCCCATGCGCCCCCTGTTATTCACGTGGTGAACTGACTACCCCCATGCACCCCCTGCCATTCACGTGGTGAACTGACTACCGCCATGCGCCCCCTGCCATTCACGTGGTGAACTGACTACCCCCATGTGCCCCCTGCCATTCACGTGGTGAACTGACTACCCCCATGCGCCCCCTGCCATTCACGTGGTGAACTGACTACCCCCACGCGCCCCCTGCCATTGACGTGGTGAACTGACTACCCCCATGCGCCCCCTGCCATTCACGTGGTGAACTGACTACCCCCATGCGCCCCCTGCTATTCACGTGGTGAACTGACTACCCCCATGCGCCCCCTGCCTATTCACGTGGTGAACTGACTACCCCCATGCGCCCCCTGCCATTCACGTGGTGAACTGACTACCCCCATGCGCCCCCTGCTATTCACGTGGTGAACTGACTACCCCCATGCGCCCCCTGCCATTCACGTGGTGAACTGACTACCCCCATGCGCCCCCTGCCATTCACGTGGTGAACTGACTACCCCCATGCGCCCCCTGCCATTCACGTGGTGAACTGACTACCCCCATGCGCCCCCTGCTATTCACGTGGTGAACTGACTACCCCCATGCGCCCCCTGCCATTCACGTGGTGAACTGACTACCCCCATGCGCCCCCTGCCATTCACGTGGTGAACTGACTACCCCCATGCGCCCCCTGCCATTCACGTGGTGAACTGACTACCCCCATGCGCCCCCTGCCATTCACGTGGTGAACTGACTACCCCCATGCGCCCCCTGCCATTCACGTGGTGAACTGACTACCCCCACGCGCCCCCTGCCATTCACGTGGTGAACTGACTACCCCCATGCGCCCCCTGCCATTCACGTGGTGAACTGACTACCCCCATGTGCCCCCTGCCATTCACGTGGTGAACTGACTACCCCCATGTGCCCCCTGCCATTCACGTGGTGAACTGACTACCCCCATGTGCCCCCTGCCATTCACGTGGTGAACTGACTACCCCCATGTGCCCCCTGCCATTCACGTGGTGAACTGACTACCCCCATGTGCCCCCTGCCATTCACGTGGTGAACTGACTACCCCCATGTGCCCCCTGCCATTCAAGTGGTGAACTGACTAACCCCATGTGCCCCCTGCCATTCACGTGGTGAACTGACTACCCCCACGTGCCCCCTGCCATTCACGTGGCGAACTGACTACCCCCACGTGCCCCCTGCCATTCACGTGGTGAACTGACTACCCCCATGCGCCCCCTGCCATTCACGTGGTGAACTGACTACCCCCATGTGCCCCCTGCCATTCACGTGGTGAACTGACTATCCCCATGTGCCCCCTGCCATTCACGTGGTGAACTGACTACCCCCATGCGCCCCCTGCCATTCACGTGGTGAACTGACTACCCCCATGCGCCCCCTGATTCTTTCTTATTTTTACTTATATTGTGTAGTCCAACTAAATATTCCTGATGTAATACTTTAAAAATAATTTGTTCTTTGTAACTTGTTCCTTAGATTTAGAAAATGCCACAAAAAATATTTTTAATTTGTATAATTTATGTACAATCAAATAGTTTATAATGACTCTTATTTATACATTAATATTAATACTTGGACAGCTTCAGTGCCACCGTACGTGATGGATGTGTGGAAAGGTCATCACCACTGCACGTGTATGTATAGACTTACAACACATTTGTAAATGGCCTAAATAATTGTATAACAAAACCACTATTGATTTTCAATATTGTAAGTCAAAATATTGCGTCGATCTACTTATATAAGGCAGGTTTAAGTTACACAAGACAAATTTATTAAAATATTTGCAAATATTGTGACCTGTAAACCATTTTGTCTATCCTCAGACCCTATGTACACACAAAGCAAAAAAGAGGTGTGCTATCTATATAATTGACACCGGTCACAATAAAAGAACTCATGATATTAGCTGGTATTAATAAAATTATAACTGATTGTTGTTGCATGTGTGTTATTGTTTCCTGTACACTTAGCATACAACGTTATTATGGGATCTTGACAATTAATTTTCTTTTTATTAAATGCTTAATATCATGGTAAAAACATTGGATTCCGGGATTATATCTGGAATTTCTATCTGTGATAATATAGTATATTTAGTACTTATATTTTATGACTTTCACTTGTATTGTGTGTGTGAAGGGAAAGGAAAATTGTACCAATATTCCGTATCCAGGGAAACATGGAGGAGTACGCACAAGCGTGAGAAACAAGCTATTAATTTAAAGATATTGAAAAACTAATTTTAACTTAATTACTATAAATAACAACTTAGATTTTATATTATGTTTTTTTTATATTTTTTGTAAATAAAAAATTTTTTTGTAAAAATAATAAAATTAAAATTTTTTTTATATTTTATTTTATATTATATAACTATTAGATCTCTATAGGCCAATAGTATATTAAATACCATTTACAATAAATATTCGTGGTTTGCATTGTTACAATCATGGAAATATTTGTAATACCCTACTATTTAATGTAATTTTAATACATTTTAATGTATTAAACATGTAATGTTAAAATATATTAAAATTTAATATATAATTTTCTATGAAATTATTACATAATTTGATATTTGGAAATGTAACTAGTTGTTTTAATAAAGATACATTCTACATAAATAATTATGTGTAATCTTACCTGAACATCTGATGGACGCGAAACCACAAAAATAGGAACAAGCCCAATCCAAATACAATAGACTTCTTTAAATTGAGCTGTTAGACTGATTAATATCTTGTGAAGAGCTGAAAATAATACTTCAGATGCACACTGAGAGATACATTTTGTACATAAACATATAGGTTTAGATATACTACATAATATTTGTTCACGTATATTCTAAAATGATAACACTAATTGAATAGTAATCTTTTAATATAATATAAACACAGCATATAATATAAACACAGGAGGTCCACATGTTATTAAATAAATTGTAAATCATCGCTTATAAAACGTATTACTGCAGGTAAAATATTTACCAAAATAAGTTATGCAAATGTTAAATTTCAATGAGATTAAAATTCAAATGAGGATCAATACAACATTACATTGCATATTTCTTGGTTCCTTCACGTACGTCTCCGCCTATTTATTTTATATTTGTCATTTTTACGATGAGACCCTGTAGTTGAAACACAAGTTATCCTGAACTTTCTCAAATTAATATTAATCATAGTGAATGACACCTTCACGTCTCACATTCTTGCGTCAAATAAATATTTTAATTCAATCGTGAATAATTTCAATTACTTTTGGTGGTTGTAAACGATTATGACTTTATATACCTATCTAAATAATCACTCTATACTTACTTCTGACTCCACCGATAAAAATCAGTGCGTTTCCTAAAATAGGTATAGTGGTTGGGCAGGGAAGTTTCTTGGCAGCTGCAATGATGTGTCGGTTCTTATATCGATATTTAAATAAGAAAATCAACATTAATGCAACCACAGCTGTCATCAAAACAATTGCAACTGACATTTTCTGAAACATAAAATGCCATTATTTTGTATAGGTCATATTGATGTACAGCCACAATATACCTTTTGACGGAATGAAATGAAGGTTAGAAGAATTTATTATTATTTTTTTTCATTTTTTTTTTCTAGAATACTATGGATACCTTACTCGTACTACCTGTATACAGTAGTAAAACCCTAACATTCAAAGCATAATATTTTCTACTGTCGTTGGGTTAGTAACACTTTCTATGGAATGGCTGGCCATAGTTTGTAGCAATGACTACATTCAACTATCTACATTTATCGCACTCATTTTACATCCATATTTGCCCATATATTGACGCTCACGTCGTAATAATAAATGAAAATCAATGAATTGAAAAATTAAAAAATATATCCAGCACTCGGATTTTCTAAAAATTGAGTGTATTTTTAAAATTACGTATTTTTGTTCTTTTCGTCTCCAAAGAGTGCTTTTTATCCTTTGAATTCCTTTTTTACTTGTTTTTAATGTAAGACTTTAGTATGTACAGTAAAACCATCACTACACGAAAAAGCCATTAATATATAAATTTAAATACAAATACAATACAATTATTGAATGTGTCTAATCAATGCAATAAAAAGTTATTAATATGTTATTATAGAATATTTAAACTTCAATAAAAGTCATGAATCAAAACTTGTTTATGGTTGCTACATAATAGTAATTCTAACTATAAGTAAATATGATTACTTCACATATAACACAGACGTAACACAAATTAAGAACTAATAAAAACAAAAATACTTACAAAATACGATGAGATTACTGAATAATAAGAGAACATCAGTTACAAATGTGCTTAAGATACGTCAGACAGCTGTCTTTTAGCCCAATCAAATTTTTGAAAGGTCATTGAGATTTTTAGGTCACAGATAAAACATAGCACTTGATAACTTGAAACATTAAGATGTCCCAAATTTTTTTAAACGATTAATACGGTATCATATATCATCAAATATTACATTATATGGATCATCTAGTATGTAGACACTATAGCACTAATTACAATATTATTAGATTGTATACGTAGGCATTTAAAGTAAATTTAAAGTTCATAAATAATTGAGTTTATTTTATCCATAGTTTTAATGCTTAAAAACAGTAATATTTTCAGTAAATTATAATATAGATAATTACATATCGTACAGTGGCGATGACCCACCCACCCACCCATACACGTACAGTGGTGATGACCCATCCACCCACACATATACGTATAGTGGTGGTGACCCACCCACCCACCCATACACGTTCAGTTGTGAAGACCCACCCACCCACCCATACACGTACAGTGGGGTACAGTCACAAAGTATTGTTTGACTTTATATGTAGATAATGATTAGTAGTTACCTAATGTACTAATTTTTAATTGCTAAACGGGTTTAGAACTTTATTCGAAATGAGTACTGTACACTTTATGGTTAATTAATATATTTATTTTGAAACATGTCAAAAGAAGAACGCTATATGAGTTTTCCTGGGGACTAATACCAGCTAAGGAAATAAGGAAAATCCTCGAGATACGGTAACCAGAAGTTGTTTTATTTGCTTAGTCGTTCTAACAAATAAAGACAACAACAAAATGTATCAATGTATCAGTTGGTGTACTAACAACAGCCAGGTTAGTACAGCAACTGTTCCATTATTGTGAAATGAAGTTTATGTCCATAAATTACCTGCAATAAAGATAAGATCAGTTCAAGATTTTGACAACCTGCAATTAGCATGAGTTTGAGTGCATTTTAAATATTTTTTATTGGTTTTGAATTTATATTACTGTGTATTGATTACATTAATTATTATAATGATTAAGATGATTGTTAACATTTGTATTGCTATTTTAATCATTCTTTAATGTTTATCCACGTAAGTGTTCATCTTTCATTTAAAGCTTACAATAATAGCTGTTACTGTATATGACTTTTTAATTTTGGTTTTTATCTTAAATGCGAGCTTTGGTAAAATTGGCCCCACCATTTATTCATGAAATGTGACAGTAGTGTTTTATATATGTTTCATAAACAAATAGTTTCAAGAATTCTATGCTGCATCACTCTTTGTTTTATTCTTATTACGTTGTGTCTGAAAACAAACCTGTCTATTTAGTGAGGGTTGATTTTGTTTTGTTAATTAAATTAGTGTATTGATCATTACTATACAGAATTCTTAAGATATATTTATGTAAATCACTAAGTTAAATTTAAATATGGCATAGAGTAGGCTTTTCAAGGTATATGACACCTTCATATGGTGGGAAGACATTCCTCCTGTGATAATGTACTCTTGTGTACTAATCATAACTAAATGAATAAGGCACAAATCTTGATTTTTCAATTGCTACTCACAATAATAAAACAGCTGTTTATGCAGTTTGGGCACAACAGTTTATTTTCCTTTTTATAACAGGAAACACGTATTATGAAAATAAGAATATACAGTGAGATATTATTCCAAGATAAATTCTCCATTTTTGCTAATGCAATAATTTATCAATATAATTTCACAAGAAAATGTTATGATTTTGTAGGGAAACTATCGCGTCACAAAGAATGGTAAATCATATAACTGATTTTTAAGCATGGATTTAAAATAAATGAAATAAAAAAATACTGCAAAACCAAGTAAGCTTTAATATTGACATTAAGAATTTTTGGATGACAAAAACTCATCCTAGTCTTAAATATTTATAAGATTGTCAGATTTAACATAACCAGTAAACAATTTAAAAATTACTTAGACAAACTAAAGTCGTGTATATGTTATAAGACACTTGTTCAAAACGAATTAAGTAGTTGACTATGAAATATTTGAGTAGAGTACGGTGAACTATCAATTTTATTTTATAAGAACAACCTTATTCTGAAAGATATATTTTTCATTCTTTTCAGCACAGCACTACTGGAAATATAAATGGGGATTGACAGTAGATCAGTCATGTGATTGCGGGAAGTCTATCCAAACAATGGATCACATAGTTATAGAGTGCCTCTTGCACTATTTTACGGAGGGATTAGCTAGCATAAATAGAATCAGTGAGGCAGGTCTTAAATGGCTTGACGGACTGGATTTAGGTTTGTGGCAGGAAATAATTTATTTATTTATTTTTAATTTTTATTATAGTTTAATGACTTTCTGACTTTTTATCCAACTATAAAATTCAGCTTATACATAATTTTAAATTAAAAAACAAAATAATAATAGTAGCTGACAAAAAAACCATACGATATATATATACATATAGCATAGCACACCCTGTAACCGAGGCCAGCTGTTGACGTTTGCGTGGGCTGGCTGCACACGTCATGAGAAGAGAACCCTAAGGACCCCTCCACCTTCTGGATTCCCAATGGAAGGGTGGAGTGGCTGAGTGCTGATATATATGAATACAATAACGGCTATGGAGGAAGATGTGGAAATCGAATGAAATGGAGGGAAGCGTTGGCGACGCCACGTACCACCTTAGGTAGTTATTCAGCCAGTTGCTATTGAATAAGTATTTAGAGCATTCCCTAAGGTCAGCTACTGCATTTGAGATTTTTATGTTTACAGTTTGTTCAACACAAACCTCACTAATTATATCTTAAGTGAGGTATTTGTTTAAATAGGCCACCACTCTCATTATAAGGTTAATGCGGTATTTATTTTGGAATAAAGCTAATCAAATATATACAAGGTAACATTAGTTTAGCCAAAGTTAGGTTAAGGTATTACGTAAGGTCAAGATAGTATAGATGCGTCATGAACAGTAGTGCACTCTAACGCGGCTGAGCAGAGGGTTAGAGTGTAGGTCCCGACAACTCTATACTTGTGACAATGCACCATACATTTTTTCCTCGTGTATTATGATTATACATATGAGAACGTTAGTCTCGTTTTTAGTGTCTGATCTCTAGTTTATACATTTTTGTAGCTTAGAAACACCAGTAAACATAAGTTTACGTTTTTTACATTGTATTCTTGGCATTATTTTCAATCTGTTGTTGACACTTTATATCAACAAACCATTTGACAATCAAAAACACAATTCAACAACTGTAAACATAAACAACTCACTAACTTCAGTATAAACAAAACACATTAAAGATCATTTGCAGACAGCAATGATAACTACATATTACATTAGAACAGTGTAGTCAACATGCAAATATAAATAAAAACGCCAAATATTAGTTGGAGCACTATACAAAATAATGTGACAACTAAATCAGCTGCAAGCGTTACGAGTGTCAGAATATGTAAAAATTTACGTTGCGCCACTGTACATTTATGCTTATAACAAAATAACTAATTGATAGAATTCAATAAATGTGGTATGTAAATAAAGCTAAAAACTCAAGCTTTAAAAATATATTAATAACTAAAAAAGTATACTTTTCACCAAAATGCATGTCCCTTTGATTAGTTCTTTATGCTGTACTAAAATTACAATTTTTATAATTTAATGAGCTTTATATATTCCAGTGTAATCTTTCGTAAATAAATTCCAAGTGTTATTAATCAATTATCAGCCTATCTCACGCCTAAGTGTGAATTATACGTTAAATTTTGTTTATATTTAACACACACTTATACGTTTTGTAGTTACGAAGTTCGACACTAACCTATGCCTGTTAGTTGTGTTGAGCTTTGTACGTACTAATACTTTAGCCGATGAAACATATATGTACTAATACAGAACATTTTTCGTTAAAATTATGTTATTACAATCATCTTAAAATATTACGTAAATAGTATATAGTTTTAAATGTAGCTTTTTTTCAACGCCGCATTTACCATATGATAAGGTTTTAGATTTGTCCCATTATTAATGTATAAATCTCTTCTTATGCACCAGCACATACGCGAGCATACATTTACTAATAAAATGTACGTTGTGGTTTCGTTTTTATGTTTAAGCTTATTTTATAGTGATGTCCGTTGTTATTCCTGTTAAAGTACTGTGATTATCTTAAAATTTCTAAATGTTATTTTTATACAAATATTCGTGAATGATGTTTATACACCAATAATGAAGTTTAACAACTGTACATAGCTCTAAATTCACCTTACATTTGCCGATGATGTTAAGCAAAATTAAATAACAAAGAAAACCTAATCAATAGCAATGTTTTGTTTTTACAAAAAAAGTGGCCTTTATTTACGTGATGGAATCACAAATCCATATTGATTACTGAGATTAATACAACAATTGTTTACGAGAAAAATATACTACGAGTGTAACATCTGTTTTCCCTTCTTGGCTGCCGAGTTTTATGGGAATGGCAGACTTTTTGAATTCTAGTGTGTACCCTTCAATTGTATATGAACGGAGGACAGAAGGGCATACAACCAGCCATTGTGTAAACTTAGTTCCTACTTGGTTATGGTGGGGGTAGTCAGAGTAGACAACCGAACAGTTGATTGATAGCTGATCTTGAACAGACAGATAGTGGACAGTTGGCTTTGTGAGAACCGAGAGTGAACATCTCAAGTGCCGTCCAAGCGGCAGACGTCTGGATACCCTCAACACTACATATCGTGGACTTTCCCAAGATACATTTTTATTGGCCGAGGTAAGCCAACACCTGATTAAAACTGTATATATTCCTTAGATGATAAACAAACCAAGATATATTTATGGAGAGTAGAATGAAAGTTTCAACAGTAGTTTCCTGAATTTCTAATAAAGTTTATTATAGAAAGAGATCGCTTGTGAACTCTATTGTAACATTAATAAATTTGGCTTAGAAAAAGGAGAGGCCAACCTCCTTCTTAACCTACTCTGGCCATTCCTCATAGACTATTGATCTGTGTGAGGAACTTATTCAGTCAGAGTAATGCATATTAGTGATAAATCTTCCAGTATAGACTGGATTCGAACCAGCGCTATCTCTAACACAAGCTCAAAGTCCTGACGCTTTAGACCGCTCGGCCACCGGCTTGCCCAAATTATTCCTTAGTTGGATGGATGTAACCACAGTATTTATTTCTAGATTAGTACAGTTTAAATACGTGGTTATTTTTATAAACTATTAATTAGTGTACAAATTATTTCCCAGCACATATTCGTGCCAGTTTGTTCATTCAGGTTGATTGCCATAATCATTGCCTTAGTGGAAAGTAACTTTGTTTAAAGTTAGATCTATTAATAATATGTTAATCTATTTTAAAGACTAGTAGTCTTTTGGAAGCTGGCTTAACTCCATTACTTTAGTTTATAAACCCGAAATGTCTTGTTACATGTATGTATACGTATTGAAATATCGACCACTTTTTACTTCCTAGGTACAAGAGTAATTAATAAAATGCTAATATTTGCCTTTTAAACTCCCTAATAGGAAAACTATTCTGGAGAATTTATTTAATGAAGAAATCTAGGCTTGTGTTTTTTTATATAAAATCAAATACAATTGTCTAGTACTTTTTTTTGTAAGTCATTTACTCATTGCTATCCCGATTGTTCCTGGGATTATTTTGTCTTACAAAAAACTTATTTTCTATGCTTTCCAGCGAAATTCAACCGCATTTATTCCTGTGAGTAAAACCAGGATTCCTTGGTGCTCTGTTACTCTGTCAAGGCCAACAAGGTGGTGTTCTAATTATTTCAGCCTCTATGACATTTTTATACTAACTGGGATTTTTAACTAGGTCTCAATGACACACTGGGACAGTTATTTACATCCAGGGTGTATAGTGTACATCCATCTCTCCACTCACACTGCGTACCACACCCTCCTTCACTGATTAGTAACTGGCTAACTTTAGAGAGTTGGGGGCTACATGAGAAAAACAAAGTATTTTACTATTCCTTAATTTTTATTTAGTTTTCAGTTTTTTAATTGTATATAGCATTTTAAATTAATAACTTGATCATATAAGATAAACCTTAATCTCATTTTAATACTCAGGCCAAGGTGTTATACTCAAGACGAAAATGACAACAGGAAATTCAAAGGATACACAGTAATCTTTAGAAACAAAAAATCAAAAAATAAATAATTTAAAAATAAACAATATAAAGTGTTATTAATCAATATCCCAATGACAAATAAACATATTATGCTGTCAATGTTGGGTTGTTAGTAATGTATATAGGTTGTATGCGTAAGATATGTGATTCAAACTCTAGAAAAATAAATTAAAAAAGCAACATGATTTCTTATAATATAAAAGTAGATAAAATAAATTTCTTTCTGTCAAAATTTATTTTTGTGGCTATACATCAATATGACCCTCATTAAATAATAGCATTTTATGTTTCAGAAAATGTTAGTTGGAATTGTTTTGCTGGCAGCTGTGGTTGGATTAATGCTGACTTTCTTATTTAAATATCGATATAAGAACCGACACATCATTGCAGCTGCCAAGAAACTTCCCTGCCCAACCACTATACCTATCTTAGGAAACGCACTGATTTTTATTGGTGGAGTGAAAAGTAAGTATAGAGTGATTATTTAGATAGGTATATAAAGTCATAATCGTTTACAACCAGCAAAAGTAGTTGAAATTGTTCGCAATTGAATTAAAAACTTCATTTTACGCAATACTAAGAAATGACAGCGTCAATCACTACGATTAGCAATAATTTTAAAAAAATCCAGGAAAACAACATTTCAACCACAGGATATCATCGTCAAAGTGTTATATAACAAATAAATTACAGAAAGATACGTGAAGGAACCCAGAGTAAAACGTATCTCAAAGATAAATATTATTGAATAGTTTGCTGCGCCATAAAAATACTCCTTTACTCGAATTGACATAAACTTGCAGCTTTTGATAAACAAATATACAATTACTAATATCTCAACAAACAAGTTTTTTAGTTAGTTAGTTACTATACAAAAATGTGTTTTTAGTATATATCAAAAAATCTAATCTGATGAAACAAAATGCATCTAGAAGTATTTTTTTGGGTTGGATATTGTATATTTGAGCTTGAACGTAAGTTTTTGTTTTTGCTGTAATTGTTCGTTCAGTGGCTGATTCTGCACACTTCAGAGGGTGTGGTCGGAGGGACAGATCTCCAACTGAGCTAACAGTCGGCACTACACAGTAAGCACAGGCCTGCAGGTCCAAGTGAACTGACTAGTAAAGTATTTAAATTATGAATAAAAAATAAAAACACATTAATTGGCCCTAAACGTAGATCTTACTTGATAAAAACAATTGATGCTTAACATTACAGAATAAACCTCTGGTATTTGCGTAAGAATTACGACCATAAGTCTTCCCAGCTTAGTAATTAAGGTAAAGGAGGATAATGGATTTGCAAGCATACATTAAAACTAGTATATCAGTTAAGTTTATTTTCTTTACAGCTAATAATTGAAACACTCATTAAGTTCTGACCCCTGTGGCAGACAATCCTTCAGCTGTCTAAAATAGCTTTCTTCACGACCGATATAAAATTTTATTAGCCTGAAACTAAGCATCGATTTCAGAAGTCACAAAATAAAACTACAAGGAAAGAGGATGTAGAACTTTAGTAACAAACTTTTGCTTCATACTATGTCAGAAGCCGCTGTGAGATCAGCAAAATCTGCATATGGTTTTAACTAGTTTTCAAACCCATTCTCGATCAATGATGTCAGAGTCATAATCTGGTCGCTACAACTTCTGCCAGGGCAAAAACCAGCCTGCTCAATTGGAAAATTGGAATCAAGAATGATTTACATTCTATTGTAAATCAGACTTTCCAGCAACTTATAGCAAACAAACTTATACGGCCCATTACTAGCTAGGCCGTAGAGAGTGGACATTGTTGAATCGGCTTCGAACTGTGATATTCTGTTGTACAACAGTCTTTCCAGCAAACTATAGCAAACAAACTTATACGTCCCATTACTAGCTAGGCCGTAGAGAGTGGACATTGTTGAATCGGCTTCGAACTGTGATATTCTGTTGTACAACAGTCTTTCCAGCAAACTATAGCAAACAAACTTATACGGCCCATTACTAGCTAGGCCGTAGAGAGTGGAAATTGTTGAATCAGCTCCGAACTGTGATATTCTGTTGTACAACTGTCTTTCCAGCAAACTATAGCAAACAAACTTATACGGCCAATTACTAGCTAGGCCGTAGAGAGTGGACATTGTTGAATCAGCTTCGAACTGTGATATTCTGTTGTACAACAGTCTTTCCAGCAACTTATAGCAAACAAACTTATACGGCCCATTACTAGCTAGGCCGTAGAGAGTGGAAATTGTTGAATCAGCTTCGAACTGTGATATTCTGTTGTACAACAGTCTTTCCAGCAACTTATAGCAAACAAACTTATACGGCCCATTACTAGCTAGGCCGTAGAGAGTGGAAATTGTTGAATCAGCTCCGAACTGTGATGTTCTGTTGTATAACAGTCTTTCCAGCAACTTATAGCAAACACTAAGAAGATATATAGAGCGATAACATACAACTCATTCAGGGTATTTTAAATTTCAATAATAATTTTTAAAAACAATAGTTTACACTGTTTAGTAAAGTACTCGTGTGTCTAATTACTAAATATATGAAAAGAATACCTTTGAATTAGAGTTACCATTTTAGAATATACATGTACAACTATTATGTATTCTCTCTAAGCATGTTAGCATGTTTAAATGCAAAATACATCTAAAATTTTATTTTCAGCTCTTCATAAAAGATTAATCAGTCTAACAGCTCAATTTAAAGAGATATATTGCATTTGGATTGGGATTGTTCCAATTTTTGTGGTTTCTAATCCAGAAGATGTTCAGGTGAGACATTAGTTATTGATTGATTGTCATTAGCATTGTCCATCTTTAAAATTTACGAAGCTTAGAGAACATATTATATTGAGTTATTTTTGTAAAATATACCTATATTCAAACAACAAGTTACATCTGCAAACATCGTTTGTTGTACAATTTAACAGAAATTAAAGACAAAGGAGCATAAACATCACATATTAAATGTTGTTGTAAACGAATTAAAACTATTAACATTATCGTAAAAATATAAACCATGAATAATAATTATTTTTATGTTATTTAATGTGCTGTAGGCCTACAGGTATTTAAATTGTTGTAACTAATAGTTGAGTTAAAATTAGTTTTCCAATATCTTTTAATTCATTGTTTGTTTCCCATGCCTCTATAAGTTCCTCCATGACTCCGAACATCCATAAAGTATTGGTGCAATTTAATAAAATTTCCATTTACACATAATACAAGTGAACGTGATTTAACACAACTACTACAATAGAAGTACCAATAGTTTTTACGGGGATCGATACACGTACTGCGGTATTGACCCACCCGCCCACCCATATATGTACTGCGGTATTGACCCACCCACCCACCCACCCATATATGTACTGCGGTATTGACCCACCCGCCCACCCATACATGTACTGCGGTATTGACCCACCCACCCACCCACCCATATATGTACTGCGGTATTGACCCACCCGCCCACCCATACATGTACTGCGGTATTGACCCACCCGCCCACCCATACATGTACTGCGGTATTGACCCACCCGCCCACCCACCCATATATGTACTGCGGTATTGACCCACCCGCCCACCCACCCATATATGTACTGCGGTATTGACCCACCCGCCCACCCATACATGTACTGCGGTATTGACCCACCCGCCCACCCATATACGTACTGCGGTATTGACCCACCCGCCCACCCATACATGTACTGCGGTATTGACCCACCCGCCCACCCATATATGTACTGCGGTATTGACCCACCCACCCACCCACCCATATATGTACTGCGGTATTGACCCACCCGCCCACCCATACATGTACTGCGGTATTGACCCACCCGCCCACCCATATACGTACTGCGGTATTGACCCACCCGCCCACCCATACATGTACTGCGGTATTGACCCACCCGCCCACCCATACATGTACTGCGGTATTGACCCACCCACCCACCCATACACGTACTGCAGTATTGACCCACCCGCCCACCCATACACGTACAGTTGTAATGGACCACCCTTCCAAGGTATAAATAGCTGTACGTTAGTATATAAATCTGTTAATATGTTTAAAAGTCAGGGTAATCTATTAGATAGTTCATAAATACAATACATTCATACAAATTAATAATAATGTTTACCCTGTGATATTTACTAAATTCAAGAAAAAAGTACAAATAAACAATTACTAAAAGAATACTAAATAAGGAATATTTAATTGGTCTGAAATTAATATTAAAAATAAGAGAGAAAAATAGGTGCATGAATGGGTTTTAAGTACCTACTTTTCTCCACTTCACCTCGTAGGTAGCAGCACTGTCGATGATTTTAGTCCCTCTGATATTTTCCTGCAAATCCTCAAGTTTAAACGTGGTAATTAGTATTACAAAGACGTAAATTGGTACTCAATTTCTAACTGCCATTGAGGAGTTAACTGATGCCTTAAAAAGTAACCTCTGTTTCTTTAATCTCTGTGCTGAGTATTTTTACAGCTTGGACAGTTTTCAACCATAGAGGTAATTTATATCAGATCAGGTTCGGAATTGATTTTGTCCTTTGATGTTAAATTTCATAATGTTTTTAAAATGTAATTAATTATTTAAGTTGGCTATTTTTAAGTTAACGTTATGATGTGTGCTGATGAATTACTTTTGAATTCAGGTTGTTTTAAACTCATCAACTACAATAGAAAAAGATGAAGGATACAAATATCTTAGAACATTTATGGGAAATAGCATTCTCTTGAGTTCAGGTAATGCATTTCATATAAAATATACACTTTTTACTAAAAGTGTTAATCTATAAGGATATTTTATTTTATATGTTATTGTGATTTACTGACATATTGCTCAGTTAAAGTTATAACTAGAGAAGTATTATTTATATAATACCTGGCTGCCTGTTACCAGACTGTAATAACTCCTGTAGTTATTGTAGCAATTAATAATAATAATGTAAATAATTAGTGATTTTTGACAAATATTGTGCCAAATAATGTGTTTAAAGTATTAATTTTGAAATAAGATTATGTGCAAAGTTTAAATTTTAAAACAATTGTTATCACAATATTTTTCATATCTAACCTCACTTAATTAAAACACAACATTCATTACCAGAAAAAGTTACTATATATGGTGTTTAAAAATTACCTAAATCTAATTAAGGAAACATATATACACAGGATTGGAGAAGAGTACACAAAGGGTTCAAAATGGCCCTATAGGTAAACGCTTAAGGTACTTAGGTCTGGTTACCGTCCAGGACACTGAACTGGCCCCATAGATAAACGCTTAAGGTACTTAGGTCTGGTGACCGTCCTGGCTACTGAACTGGCCACATAAGTAAACGCTTAAGAGACTTTGGTCTGGTGACCGTCCAGGACACTGAACTGGCCCCATAGGTAAACGCTCAAGGGACTTAGGTCTGGTGACCGTCCAGGACTCTGAACTGGCCCCATAGGTAAACGCTCAAGGGACTTAGGTCTGGTGACCGAACAGGACACTGAACTGGTCCCATAGGTAAACGCTCAAGGGACTTAGGTCTGGTGACCGTCCAGGACACTGAACTGGCCTCATAGATAAACGCTCAAGGGACTTAGGTCTGGTGACCGTCCAGGACACTGAACTGGCCCCAAAGGTAAACGCTTAAGGTACTTAGGTCTGGTGACCGTCCAGGACACTGAACTGGCCCCATAGGTAAACGCTCAAGGGACTTAGGTCTGGTGACCGTCCAGGACACTAAACTGGCCCCATAGATAAACGCTCAAGGGACTTAGGTCTGGTGACCGTCCAGGACACTGAACTGGCCCCATAGGTAAACGCTTAAGGGACTTAGGTGTGGTGACCGTCCAGGCCACTGAACTGGCCCCATAGGTAAACGCTTAAGGTACTTAGGTCTGGTGACCGTCCAGGACTCTGAACTGGCCCCATAGGTAAACGCTCAAGGGACTTAGGTCTGGTGACCGTCCAGGCTACTGAACTAGCCCTCCCCTAACACATCCATTCAGTTGGCAAACTGCTATTGAGGTATTCATGGTAGAATAATACTATAATGTACATTCCGCTACTTACGTAAGCCACATACATTGTCGATACTGAAGAGGTACATGATCTAGCAAAAAGGGGAGCTCTTCTCTCACAAAGTCTACATACACAAATCCAATAAGCAATGGACCATAAATGAACATTTATTGTCTGACATGTTGATTATTGACGTTAAGAACAGCTGTCCTTGTCAATTGAGCCTGATCAATAAACACAACTCTGGATAAAAAGTTTGGTACAATACCTTTCTCCAAGAACTGTTCATAAATGAATACAAAAGTAACAAAGACATGTAGCAATTGACCTCAAACTTGCTTAACGTGTTTAGGATGATACAATTGCTTCATTAGAACCCTATAAATACTGGCATTGTCGGTAATCAAATGTATTGCAATTTATCACGTGCTCTTTTTAGGGTTATCAGAAAATTCGTCAACTAGCAATTTAGTATTAATGAATATTATTATATCGGTATTATTGTGTTGCGTAACCGTTACAGTTTCAGAGAGACTTTGGTATTATTGTGTTGCGTAACCGTTACAGTTTCAGAGAGACGTTGGTATTATTGTGTTGCGTAACCGTTACAGTTTCAGAGAGACGTTGGTATTATTGTGTTGCGTAACCGTTACAGTTTCAGAGAGACGTTGGTATTATTGTGTTGCGTAACCGTTACAGTTTCAGAGAGACGTTGGTATTATTGTGTTGCGTAACCGTTATAGTTTCAGAGAGACGTTGGTATTATTGTGTTGCGTAACCGTTACAGTTTCAGAGAGACGTTGGTATTATTGTGTTGCGTAACCGGTACAGTTTCAGAGAGACGTTGGTATTATTGTGTTGCGTAACCGTTATAGTTTCAGAGAGACGTTGGTATTATTGTGTTGCGTAACCGTTATAGTTTCAGAGAGACGTTGGTATTATTGTGTTGCGTAACCGTTACAGTTTCAGAGACACGTTGAAAAAGTGTTTGCGCATCGGCAAATTCTGTTAGGGAAGTTCTCTTGGTTCTCTTTATAACTAATGCAGCATGTTAGCCTGTTCAGAAAATATATGATTATTAATATTATGTGACATTTTAAAAAATGTTTCGAAAATCAATTAAGTATAAATCAATAACTCTAAAATGCTTCTCAACTAGAAAAAGTTGATACTACCTTATTTCAAACACAATATAAATATGTAAACTATTCATTCACAGGGCATACATTGATACCGATTTCCTCATCAACGTAGGCCTATTAATTTTTAAGGGGTAAATCAGCTGATTAAAAAAACTATTAAAAGCGTTTATTTTAACTTATATTTAAAAATAGTAGCAATAATATTTGTAAAAAGATAATGTAAGTTCTCAAACGCTTCTTTGCTTAACAAACTGGTATTTATGTGTATTGTATATGTATCGTATCTACTATGGTTTTTAATAATAATCTAAAAAGCCCAAAGTAGACCAATATATATGCAGATTTGTAGCTTAGAAAAATCTTTCAATCATGAGTTTTCACGTAAAAATTATAAACAGACGTTCATACTGAAAGCAAAGCATTTTAGAGTATGAATTTTATTTGTTTTCTTCACTTTAACATGACTAAGTACTATTAGGTAAACATGACTAGAAATGTTTGAGCTGTGTAGAATATAATAAGGGAATCCAAAACCATGACCTATTGACCTTTTACATTGGAATCAACTCAAACTAAAAATATCCTGGAAAAACTTGAAGGTCGATACTTAGCTTTAAGAACACGTGAACAAAGATTTAATGTCCTGAAATTCAGGCCACTGTGCGCAATGTCTGAAAAATCTGAAAAAGATAAATCTAGTTTAATCAAGGTGTCTCTCAAAATACATGAAACAATAGAAGGTGGAAAAAAGACCGGGAACCACGGGCCCCACTTATTTATGGTACCCCCATACAAGTAACCCCACTCAGCATCTCCAGGTAGAAACGATGGGACATACAGCTATAAGAGGAAGCAATAATGAAATTAAGCCCACAAAACTAAACATATTTCGGGAAACATATAATTTAATTCAAACAGAGACGAGTCTGTTTAAATTATACCTTGTAAAATTAGTTTTTATTAGGAAATTATATTTTTTTTATTTGAGGGGGTCTCAATGTTAATTTTTGTAAAACAATCCCAACTTCGATTTTAATTGTTAACAGTTTGAAATAAATCTGTGGCTTATTTATTTTTTTTTAATATATAGGTTACATATTTCTTTAAGAAATATAATAAACGATTTTTACATGACTATACGAATTATAACAAAAACCGTTTTAACCTACATTGTAAGCTGTTAAAGTTAGTATACTAGATTCAGGACACCATGTATATTTTTATTACATAAGTAAATTTACTGAGTTACCTACAGTAATTGGGCGAGCCGGTGGCCGAGTGGTCTGAGGCGTCAGGACTTTGAGCTTGGGTTAGAGATAGCGCTGGTTCGAATCCGGCCTAGACTGGAAGATTTACCAGTAATATTCACCTTCTATTTAACTGGTAGTTACTGTATCTGGTTCACCCCCTTACTCTATCTGAATAAGTTCCTCGCACAGATCAATAGTCTATGAGGAATGAGCAGAGTAAGGTTAAGGAGGATATCGGCCTCTCCTTAAAAAAAAATAATTAATTTTTTTTAATTATTACATTTATCTGATTTGATATTACCAAGTATCATATTATGGATGTATATAAAATAGGCCTTTAAATGAATTTTAAGTTTGTAAGTATACTCTCTCCAATGAAAACAAACCTATTATCTGCGTAACTTTGGGTATACAAAAAGAAAATAGTTCTTTTTATTACTTCATATTCCACAAATTTATCTTAAGTAGTCTAGACACAATATGTTATCATTATTTAAATTAAGTTTTCACGTTGTTTTGTAACAATATATTACAGCTTATCTTGAGCGAGTAATATATTTTGTAATCCTATTTTGTTTGTAATACATTATGAATCATAAACATCCATTCACCATTTGTTCAACATTTCAGCCCCCATGTGGAGGAAGTACAGACGCCTCATCAGTCCGATGCTTCACCCCACCACAATAGAGAGCTACTTACCCCTGTTCAACTCTACGACTCGTAAAATGGTGGACCAATTTGGTGAAACTACCAAACTTGATCCTAGATATGAAATTTTCAAACTTTCACTTGACACAGCTTCACGTACGTAAATTTTAGAAGTTAAACGCTGTTTTACAATAAATCGTGTATTTTTACTATTAATACAGCATAAATATATTTACATTAAGTTATAGTAACTATAACTTAATGTAACTATTAAGTTATAGTTACATGTTACATTAAAATGTAACATGTAAAGTATTTCATGTAAACTTATTTAAAAACTGTCAAGTTTTTGAAGCTGGCTCCACTAATTGGACCTTTCATCCACCATGTTGGTTTTACTGCATTTTTATAATCCTAATTACTTAACAACCTAAATCAGTTAAATGGTAGTTTATATATTCCTAAAACATAACTAACATGTATATGGTAAACCATATTTTTTAACTATTTTTGCAAAACAAACTTTCAAATCACTGCATCATATATTATATAGTTAAAATTTAGTTTTAAATATTTATTTCATATTGAATAAGGAAATTGCAAGAAAACATAAAGAGCCTAGTAGATTATTGTGAAAATTATGTTCATGTATTTTATTTTTTCCTGAAACTCTGATTTCAGAGGCACTTTTGGGCAGACAAGTCGTTTATAATGAAGAATTTAAGGAAACTCTACATTATCTTTTTGACATGTAGGTATAACATCTTTCCATATTTAATTTTTATAAATAATAATATAAGATATGACCTTCGAAGTATAATTATTATACATTTATGCTACATAACTCCTTATATAACAAAACCCGACCTTAGCTTTATTCAAACAACAGCTCAGTGGAATTATTGAGCAATAAATCACCTTTGAGTACAATCCAGTTTATTTGTTGTTTGTATTATATATGTATATATCTATTTATTCTCATCGTTTTCTTTGTTATTGTTATGTTTACAGTTTTTTAATTGTTGCTATTGTCTTGTATGTTGTTGGATTGTTCTAATTGATGTAATGATACTCCCCTAAAAAAAATGGAAATAATTTTAGGGGGTAGTACAAATGCTTGCCCTTTAGGGAATGTTTAAATATTTATTTATTTGCATGTGTCTATTTATATTTGTTATTTTTTTAGACAAATATTCACTATTTGATTTGTTGTTATTAGTTGTTAAATGTTTATTTATAATGATTTCTTGTTGCCCAGCATGTTTAGCAATTTAGGAATAGTTCTACTTTATAATTGGATATTTGTATTTTTTTGTAGCGATGCAAATTGTATAAATAAATAAACTCCAAGTAGAAATGTTCTAGGGGCAAGCTTTTTGTCTCATTCACTGCATAGAATGAAAGAATTAATTGTAATTTATTTGTGCTACGATGTATGACTATCCTATGGCAATCGGGGGGGGGGGGGGGTTTGTATTAACGTTTTAGTTCTTAAGTTCATTCATATAAATATAATGTTAATATTTATTAACACTTTCAGCATTCAAGTCCTAACATAATTTAAATTTTAAAATGTTATTTTTTAACAACAATGACGATACGATGTGACTGTATTTTTATATGTAAAATAAAGCTTGTTAATTGAAATACTACGAACGTTGTTTATAGTCAGATATATTGTGTATATCCTGTTCAGAAAATTAAAATAGATTTAGTAGTAAGTTCAACTTAGTTCGCAGAATATATATATATATTTAATATATGTTTCTTCATTTAAGACCCAAACATGAGATATTTAAGTATTTATACACTAGTCACCTCACAACTTTGGCTAGTGGATACTTTAAGTTAATTTTAACATTTAAATTCACTTCGACGTGTTGCAGGATAGGTAGAATGACTGTAGATCGACTGTTCAAGCCATGGCTCCAAATAGACTGGGTATTTCATCTTCTTTACAAGGAACGATTTGAAAAGTCAGTGAAAGGAACTGCGAAATTTAAAGAACTTTACGAACAAGTAAGAATTGCAAAGTTACGTAAGCCGTTAAGGGTTTTTATATGGTTGTTTTAATACCATTTTCCAATAAAACTTCTGCACGATGTATATTACCTGGCTGTTTAAAATACGCATACACGGTAAAACACACACACTCACCGATCGCTCATGTCCCTAGTGAACCATCCAATAATCATGAACAAGCCAGAATATAATGTAATCAATAATGTAGTAAGAACATAAGTATAAGTCCATGCTTCAATCTTGTTATATCAGAAGCTTCAAGTAACGATCCCAAAAACTACATAAAACCTTGTTTTTGAAAAGAGATAAATTTAAACTATAAATAATTTGTAAGGTAAGTTAATAGGGTTGATAATTCCAGATGTAAATTACAATAAATGAAATAACACTAAGGATGAAGGTGTACATTAATTATTAGTAATATATTGCATAAATTATAAACTAAAAATGGACATTACGGTGAATAACGTACCCTTTATGACTATATATTTAAAACATTACTATTTATTTAAATAGTTTCTTCAATAGATTCTTAAAACAGTAAGTACGCTTTTGAAAAATAAAAACTGCAAAATATTAATATATAAACGTCATTCTAATGTTTAATTAACTTATATATGAATCTAATTATTTGCTCAATTTAAGTGGTTAATTATCCATATGACTGAGTATGCTATTCGATACTTAACTTCGACTTAAGTTGAGCGCAGCGAGTGAGCTTAGTGATTACAGACAAAGGCCAACGGGCTGGGTAGGCAAGTAGCATCATTAGCACTCAAAGCACACTAGTGTCCTGTAGTTATTTAGTGGAGAAAGATAAGCATAATTTATTTTCAATAAATTGGGATGTTATTGATTGTAGGTTATTAAAGAGTACGTCGAAGAGAGAAAGGCGATGGAAGAGAGTACAAACGAAACATGTAAGTCAACTGCTACACATTTAACTCATTAGTGTTTAAAAAAGAATTTTATGAGTTTTATATGGAATTTGCAACAAATATAATGTAAACATATAACATTGATTTTTTATATTGTTAACCATGATAAATTTACAGTAATGTGATTCTTAAACTAAGAATGTTCTCTTCTCATGATCATTATTAATTAAAAATAAGTTAAGATTACAGTCCAGTGAGAATTGAGTTCCTATAAAGTTACCTGGTAAACTAAAATTTCAATACTATTTTTATTAACTTTTGATTTTATTTATATACTAAAAACGTTGTAGAGATTACAACGCAGTATTTAGGAATATCTCGAGCAAATAGCTATTACAGAGATCAACTTATGTTATCATCATAAAACATCTTAAATATATAAGATTAATCTTAGAATAATTACTATAATATGCAAAATAAAAAATAAATTAACACACATTATGCAAACATAATTTTGCTAATTATGTTTGCATAAGTGGAAAGCAAATAACATTACATTACAAAAGTAATTTTTTCTTTCGTTTTTCTAACAAATGTAATTGCTGTACTAATATTCCTCATTTGATTCTATTTTGGAGTTTATCTCACTCACTTGTTTGATTCTTTAAAATGGCCTTCAGATTATGACTGGTAGTCCTAAATTCACATGAGAGCCTCAAAGTATTGAATAATAATATAATGGAAATAAATAAATAAACAATATACACAAGTATATAGAACAAACATAACAATAAATAAGCAGTTTAGTAAATAAACAATAATAAAGATAATATTTTAGACTATCAACAATTCAAGACACAAATAAAAAAAAACCAAAACAAACGATCTACTTCTAAAATATATACTCCGAAAAAATAACAATAAATAACGTTTAACAGCAATCAGTAATTAATGTTGCTAGTTTATTCCAAACTTTACCTGTGTAATACCACAAATTGGACCTGCAGCTTGTGATATCTACTTATCACAATCAAAAATACACAGTAGTAAATCCTACTCTTGAAAAAAATGCTAACTGGCTGAGGCTAGCGATCAAGGTGATCATAATGCCAACTGGCTGAGGCTAGCGATCAAGGTGGTCATAATGCCAACTGGCTGAGGCTAGCGATCAAGGTGGTCATAATGCCAACTGGCTGAGGCTAGCGATCATGGTGGTCGTAGTGCCAACTGGCTGAGGCTAGCGATCATGGTGGTCGTAATGCCAACTGGCTGAGGCTAGCGATCATGGTGGTCGTAATGCCAACTGGCTGAGGCTAGCGATCATGGTGGTCGTAATGCAGAGCTACTAGATAGCATTAGCTCTCCACTAGATAGCATGGCAGTTTACTTATGTTAAAATACAATTAATTAAGTGTATATATCCAAATAAAATAGTTTATTGGATTACCACGGCAGCTGTTTGCTTTAACACCGCTAGGATTGCTAGCATTGATGGTTGGCAAGTAAAATGGCTGAACTCTAACTTGCCATTTTACGAGTATTAACAAGTACAGTATGTTAATACTCGCTCCGCTCGTGGGGCTTCACCCCCAAACCCCCATGTTGGTCTCCGCAATCTAATAATTTGTTTAACAGTTTTAAAAATGGTTTTAAATGTTTAACTTTATTATAAAATATAAAAGAAAGACATTTAAACGTAGGAAATTGCAATGCTCCACCACCCCTAACATAGTTTAACGGTTTCTTTACAAACGTACAAATGATGAATTTTCCAAACCCCTAACATTCTCTTGTACATGGCGTGCCTTGACTAACTCTTTGTTTTAGTAGGCAAACGTATATATTCATTTAATTTATACAAAACATGATATAACTAATTCATTTGTATATATACATATATTTAAATTTATTTTCCCTTCCAATTTTCCTTAGTATTAGGATGAATGTTTGATTTCCTGTTAGTTAACTATGCAACTTACAAACCACGTATATTTACAGTCTCTTTATAATGTCAATAAAAACAGTTAACCAAGGCTTTTAAAAATTGTATGATACAACGGAAACTAAACGTTTTAAATTGTTAAGAAAGCAATTAAAAAACTACAGCTATCAACAGATTTTAGTAGCTTGTTAGTTAACTATTCCATCCATCCAGTAAAACCACGGAGATTCCGGCAAAATATAGACCATATAGTTACTTAAGGACAAAGTGTTTGGAAGATTGTAGGGGATAGGTTCCATGCTCGGTCCTCTTAATACCAACATGGCGTCCGCTCAATGGTTGCCATCGACGTGGGCACTACTAGATAAGTCTGGAGTGTCCATGTTGGATGGTAGTCAAAGTTCGGATGTTGTGTAGAGAAGAGAATTAATTGATTTTAAGACTTGTCAGTTAGCTGAAAATCAGACCAACATTACGTGGTTCGGATTCTACGTAAAGATGTAGGTCACATAGTTGCCCTGGCTATTGGGCTATTAATATATAGTCCTTTCTGAGCTAAAACTGAACTCAGATAGTAACAATGACTACACTCATCCATCCACACTCATCACACTCATTCGCCCCTCATATTGGCCCATATCTCTACGATCGGCATATTAGATATGAATAATAATGAATAAATAATAATAATGTACATATTTTTACAACATTTTAATTCTATATTTTATTGAATGTTTTATTGAAAGCGTTCAATAAAATACGTTTGCCGGCTCTACGTTTACCACGGGGAGGCCGACAAACGTAGAGACTGTATTTACACGTTCACAATAACTTAAGTTTTGGATCAATAATAAACTTAAGGTTGGAAATTGTACGGCTGAGCTCCTATTGTACGTTGATATTACTGTGGTCATACCATATATTTTTTTGAATCACAAACCATACCTATGTTTAAAACCCTGTTGTGTTATACGTTGTGCACGTAATTTAAATATGTTAAATTTGTTTAGGTGAGCCAGAAAAACACTTTCTTTATCTTCAATACACCGTTCCAGATGAAGCGGATGAAGACCACACATGGTGGGATGAAGTGGCAACAATTATAGTTGAAGTAAGTTTATTATTTTCTAATGTTTTATTTGAAGAATAAATTACCAGAAAATATACGTATTCAACCTTTTAAGTTCGTAAGTTACTGACAATTTCAAATTTCAAAAAGAACAGCTTTAAGAATTAAAACGTTTCTTTAATATAATAAAAGTTCATAGTTTGCTGATAGATAAATTAGTTATTACAAATAAATAATATGCTTGAAGGCAGCAAAGTTAAATTCTAGGCCTGCTTGTTCAGCCTCCATGGCTTGTACGACTCAAGCCGTTATTCACAGACTATACAGTATACAGGGTAGAAACAAATAAGGACACGCATTCACAAGGTTTGCATTGCTTCACCTGTAAAAGTCAAATCTTGCACATGATCATGGTTACAAAAAACATACTTTTTGGACGCTATTAGTGACATTTCATCTTTTCAGGGGGACGGCCCACGAAGATTTGAACGAAACCCTTCAACGCAAGCGTTGAGTTTGGTATCAAATTAAAGATCTATTCAATAGAAATTAATTGCAGCAAACCAGATTTCGAAAGGTTTATCTTTTTTTTAGCTTTGAAATTATAATAAATTTTAAAGTAAATAATTTTAACAATGTTATTTCTACACTAATTAACGGTTTTAAGTAAACTATTCTGATAAAAAATTATACTCTATAGAACACAATTATTTAAAAAAATTATCAAATTATCCTTGGAAAAAATAATGTTGTTGTGAAAGCGTTTCCATATTTTTTTCCACCCTGTATATACTGTATACTAAGCAAAATAAGGGTGGATACTAAGCTTTATACTTATATGTAAGGATGGATATAAGGATATAAAGCCTTCTAAATTTACCTTTTTCGCATGATAGTAACTGAGCAATGATTGTTTTACATCTTCACACTACATTATGAATTATAATTCTTTACAGTGCAATAAACACTTTTCAAATTAATCAGTTTCTTTTGTTAGTTTCAGAAACAAAATAATAATAATATATGCATCCTTCCAATATTTGAGGTCAGTATTGATTAACAAATAAGGTACACAGTACAGTATTACCAACCACTAAATACTATTAGGATAAATAAACATATTTTCGGTTTTAAATCGCCACCAAACTAATTTAAAGTGTTAAACGTAACAACAGATGATTTCTTAATTAAATAACATCTAAAGTGCATGCTCAAATATCGATTTCATTCGCAAAGCTTGTAACCAAGTCGTGAATTCGAAACCATTCAAAACTTGCTTCACTGATTGAATGAAGACCAGCTAATCCCAGTGGAAAGAACTCAATGGGCACTCATAACTATGCGATCCAAACTCAATGGGCACTCATAACTATGCGATCCAGACTGAATGGGCACTCATAACTATGCGATCCAAACTCAATGGGCACTCATAACTATGCGATCCAAACTCAATAGGCACTCATAACTATGCGATCCAAACTGAATGGGCACTCATAACTATGCGATCCAAACTCAATGGGCACTCATAACTATGCGATCCAAACTGAATGGGCACTCATAACTATGCGATCCAAACTCAATGGGCACTCATAACTATGCGATCCAAACTGAATGGGCACTCATAACTATGCGATCCAAACTCAATGGGCACTCATAACTATGCGATCCAGACTGAATGGGCACTCATAACTATGCGATCCAAACTCATAACTTCATTTGCCAATCCTCGCTTAAATTTCCAGTATTTGCATCTTTCCTCAGCCATTCAAAAACGACTCAACATAGTGCATTTCTTATGAGAAAGGTTTATTCCACCAACAACGGCCATAGAGTCTGATAAATAAACATATTTTAAATTTTAAAATATTTATTAAAGGAAGGAAAATACTAGAATCTTTAACATGTATCACACTGGAAGTATTTAATCCTGTTATTATATAGAATAATTCTGTATTAACCATTAAAATGTGTGTTGGGTGACACAACATGGAAGTGATGGAGTCATAAACTTACAGATATTAGTGACCATTATTGACAATGACCTCAGTGATAATATTATCAATAACATGTATAATGTCTTAAATTTTGCAACTATTCTCAGGAAATTACTTAATATTTTTATTCCTGAATGAAAAATCCTTAAGTAGTAAAACGTCCAGAGGCCAAAGTGACTGTTGTAACATTTATTTAGTCATTATTATTGTAGAAGTTTGTTAAAAATACATTTTCTTTTAGTAAGACAAATATATAAATAGATTTAATAAGAGGTTCCTTCTAATATGCTCCAAATTAAAGATTATAAGCTACATGAATTCTGAATATGATTGACACATTTTAAGATAATCACCTTTTTACGAAACTTCACAAAACACATCAAGAGGAGCATACAAATGTTTGAAATTTGTAAGTACTATAAGAAACAAAGAAGTATCTACTTAAAAAGTATAAAGGTTCACATATCTTTGTGGTACTTTCATATGGAAACTAATAGAAGAGAAATTTTGAAAAATGTCTCAAAATTATGATATTATATTTTAATTTTCTCAAAACAACTTTTCTTGGCCTTTTCGAGACAATTTTACTTATTTTAAATAAGAAATTAAATAAGGCTTTTTTACTACAGGCCTAATTAATAATAGATGAAGTGTTTAGCTACAGTAAGTACTGAAATTCTAGCTGTAAAACATAACATTTAGAATAAGAAATAACTGTGATTTAAAATAATATTCAATTAAATATTTATTTATACTAAATAATTAGCCCTAAAATATCTATCATTTGTAATTTATACGCAACAAAGCCAGAAATATGTCTTCGTGTGTAAATATTTTGTTTATATACACTAATACATAAGTTCCCTAAAAATATAATATACTAAAAGTTGTTACGATACAATCACATTTAAATTGTACATATCTTGTTGAACTTAACTTGATAATTTTAAGTTAGGTGAAAACAATTCACTATTGTAGTCCATCCAGTTAAAGTTGAAATCGTCTAATTAAATTTGTTTTATTTCAGGCGACAGACTCTTCAATTTCAGTGTTATCATTCTTCCTACTCACCATTGCTGTTCACCGGGATGTTCAGGTGAATATCTCCTCTAATCTGGATATGTAGCTCAGAGTTTTATGTAGCATAAAACATAAAACTTAAACTATAATTGAATGATCAACTCCTTTGTTACTAATACGATATTTTATATATTGCTTCTGTAGGCAACAAATTGCTTATATAAACGGTTAGTTTCTTTTGATTAATATAGATGGATAGCACGTTAAGTTGTAAAATTATATATTTATTATTATTGAGTGTGCTATCTTTGTGTTTTAAATGTCAATCCTAACCTATACAAGCACGGTGGTACTGGCCCACCCACCCACCCATACAAGCACGGTGGTACTGGACCACCCGCCCACCCATACAGGCACGGTGGTACTGGCCCACCCGCCCACCCATACAAGCACGGTGGTACTGGCCCACTCGCCCACCCATACAAGCAAGGTGGTACTGGCCCACCCACCCACCCATACAGGCACGGTGGTACTGGCCCACCCGCCCACCCATACAAGCACGGTGGTACTAGCCCACCCGCCCACCCATACAGGCACGGTATTACTGGCCCACCCGCCCACCCATACAAGCACGGTGGTACTGGCCCACCCGCCCACCCATACAGGCACGGTGTTACTGAATTGGATTGGATGAATACCACAACATTTAAAAAGCACTGAGTGAAGAGCAATGTGAAGAGTGAAGAGCAACACTCTTCTCTTGACAATAAGATATTCAGTGGCACTGACCCATCCGCCCGCCCATACACGTAAATTGGCACTGACCCACCCGCCCGCCCATACACGTTCATTCGCACTGAACCACCCGCCCACCCATACACGTACATTGGCACTGAACCACCCGCCCACCCAAACACGTACATTGGCACTGACCCACCCGCCCGCCCATACACGTTCAGTGGAACTGACCTACCCGCCCGCCCATACACGTTCAGTGGAACTGATCCACCCGCCCGCCCATACACGTACAAGAGAACTTTCAGTACCATTGTACTTGTAGGGGCGGGTGGGTGGGCCAATAACACTGTATGTGTAGGGGCGGGTAGGTGGGTCAGTACCACTGTATGTGTAGGGGCGGGTGGGTAGATCAGTACCACTGTACGTGTAGGGGCAGGTGGGAGGGTCAGTACCACTGTACGTGTAAGGGCGGGTGGGTGGGTTAGTACCACTGTACGTGTATAGTCGGGTGGGTGGTCCAGTACCACTACGTGTAGGGGCGGGGGGGTGGGTCAGTACCTAAGTACATGTAGGGGCGGGTGAGTTTGCTAGTTTTTGTTATATGTATGTCAAAACAATGAATTGGAAAATAGAAAGAAATAGGTCAGTTACCTATGGACAGTACAAATAGTTTACTTTATTTCAGTAGTATTGTCACTTAATTAAGCCAAGGGGACAATGAGAAACACACAAAAGCATATATTAGAATAATTACTAAGGGGTATAGTAAATATGTAGGAAACAAGTATTTGCTGCACGGTTTTACAAATAGGAAAATATTGTTTAAATTTTACTTCATACATTTCTTTAAACAATTAGACCCAAACGGTAACCTCCTGCCTATACACATACAGTGGTATTGATCCACCCATACACGTACAGTGGTATTGCCCCACCCGCCCGCCTATACACGTACAGTGGTATTGACCAACCTGCCCACCCATAAACGTACAGTGTTATTGACTCACCCGCCCGCCCATACACGTACAGTGGTATTGACTGACCCACCCGCCCATACACGTACGGTGATATTGACTCACCCACCCCTGACCAACCTGCCCACCCATAAACGTACAGTGTTATTGACTCACCCGCCCGCCCATACACGTACAGTGGTATTGACTGACCCACCCGCCCATACACGTACGGTGATATTGACTCACCCACCCGCACATATACGTACAGTGGTATTGACTCACCCGCCCACCCATAAACGTACAGTGGTTTTGACTCACCCGCCCGCCCATACACGTACAGTGGTATTGACTCACCCGCCCGCCTATACACGTAGAGTGGTATTGACCAACCCGCCCACCCATACACGTATGGTGGTATTGACTCACCCGCCCGCACATATACGTACAGTGGTATTGACTCACCCGCCCGCCTATACACGTACAGTGGTACTGACTCACCCGCCCGCCCATACACGTACAGTGGTATTGACTCACCCGCCCGCCCATACACGTACAGTGGTATTGACTCACCCGCCCGCACATATACGTACAGTGGTATTGACTCACCCGCCCGCCTATACACGTAGAGTGGTATTGACCAACCCGCCCACCCATATACGTACAGTGGTATTGACCAACCCGGCCACCCATATACGTACAGTGGTATTAACCCACCCACCCACCCATACACGTACAATGGTACTGATCCACCCACCCACCTATACACGTACAGTGGTATTAACAAGAAAAATGAAATATTTCCTTTCATCTAAAATATAAGTACAACATATAAGTACTTAATAGATACATATATAATCCTAATTTGATATTATAAAATGTTATATTTCTAAAGAATTGTGCAACCATTTAAATAACCATGCAAATATTTAAATTTCTTTTTGCCTACACGTTGATTTCAGACTACTTACTACTTGAAGTGACGGTAGCAAATGAGCCAAGTAAGCCAATGGTATGCTTCAAAAATGATCCGGTTTTGATTCCCGATATGACCTCTAACAGTGTTTACCCCACCGTACCCGTGGTTCGGAAGGCACGTAAAGCTGTTAGTCCCCAGGTTAAGTGTTAGAGAATGCTTCTTAGCCCTAACTTCACCTGGTAAAGTAAGACGATCTTCAACTTTTTTCACTACATTATTTGTGTAAATTTGTGTAAACAGTTCTTATCTGGCAGCCGAAGCTACAACATCGCTTATCAGTTCTCGTGACTCTAGTGTTTTGACTTGTTCAAACTAGTTGCCTGGCGTATATACTCTGTGTTTCACTGCGTTATTTTATAATTTTTTTTCTCTCTCTGTTTTAGTGGTAATTCAAGTGCATATCCAAAAAGTTTCACTTATAATATTGCGGAGCGTTGAGTTGAATGTGACTCCGACATTGTCAATCATAAAGACGGCGCGAAGTGTGCGGACTGTGACGTTACGTGCCATGTGCTCTGTGTTGGTGTTCTTACCTGGAATAAAAAATGGAAGTGTGATAGTTGTGCGCTGGAATGCGCTCCTAATAGCAGTAAGTTGAGTGAGTCAGTGTCGGTTCTAGAAGCTATTGCGGCCTTTAGAAAAGAACTCACACCAAAACTGTTCACTCGTTCACGAAAATTCGTGACAAAAATATAGTAACTAATTATAGCAGCTATATTGATTTTATTCAATTTATGTGATATTTAAATAATGTATGCTGCGTTTAATCATTTACATGCCTCAATTATGTGATTTTTTAAACACTGTATTTTTATCTAAACATCGACAGAGTTTGTACTATTTTTAGTTTTTTTATGGATTAAATGGAATGAAATATTTATGGTTTGGATATTTTTACAATGAAGTTAATAGTTTAGTAGAAATACGATGAAACAAAAATTATTTACTATAGCTAACAATTAACACTTATTACTCAAAATAAAATTAAAACAACAAAAATGCGATGAAGAAATAGGTTATAAATAATTCATAAATATTGAACATCTGAAACCAATTAAGTCTACAATACGATAATTTTGGATTGATGTAGTTTTCAAATTTTGTCATTGTCATAAACATTTTGAACTCATTCACCAACCCATATGACACCTACACGTATGTTGTACGTTTATTAACTGATTGATCTTAAATTGAATTGTACCTTGCATTTTCAGACCCGGATCCGCAATGAGATTCTAGAAGTAATGGGAGACTCCAACAGAGATGTAACTGCCAAGGACGTTGACTCACTCACTTACCTCAAGCAAGCCTTAATGGAAAGCATACGATTGCATGGTGTAGCTCCTTTTATTTTTAGAAAGGCAACGAAAGACACCAAACTCGGTATGAATATGAATAGTTAATTTAATTACATTCAAATGATATTTCATTCTAATAGTATAAACATATATTTCTAATCATCAATTTTCTTTGCTACCAAAACATTCTATATTGAAACTTAATCTGTCATTTGAACATACATTTATGTTTTCTGATTATTTCGTCTCATATAAATCCTGTATTGATAATTAGAATTACCATTACTTTAGCAATACATTATTAGAAATATAAACCAACAACATTTACATCAGTTATTATTGTAATATATGGTAAAGAATCAAAATATTCAAATGTGACACTTAGACGTAAAATCACAACTTTGAAAACAAATTACTCGTGTTTATTAAAACAATTTATGTATAAAATAAATAAATATTATAAAGTTAAAAATTGTAGCTACTTACGTATTTTTAGGATGTAATAAAATTCAAACTGAGTACCCTTAACATTTTTCATTAAAATTATTTCACACATCGTGTTTCAACTTAATGGTCATTTTCAAGTGTCACATTTGCAGAACACTTGCTCTCTACAGACCACATGTGCACAAAAATTGAACAAAACATGAAAATATTAAATTTTATAAAAAAGGGCAAGAAAATGAATGCAACAGAAGAATTACATATATATTTAGCACAACAAGAAAATCCAGTGAACATATTGAACACACAAATGAATTATACAAACCCAATTTTGTATAAGATTCCAAACATTCAAAATTATTATTAAAAAATATCACCAACTTATCCATATTCATCAATATTTATAAAAACCACACGTTTTACAATTTTATTTAAAGAAATATTATATACTTAATTTAATTATTTAATTTACACTTGAAAATGACCATTAAGTTGAAACATGTTGTATGAAATATGTTTCATAAAAATGTTAAGGGTACTCAGTTTGAATTTTATTACATCTTAAAAATAAATAAATAAATATGTTCATTTCAATTTCTATGACAACATTGAAATTTATGTACATTGAATACATGCTTATAAGCAATGGGCCTAGAATATTTCAAAGCACTGCCTTATTACATTTTTAAAACATTATTTAATAATTAATAAAATAAAAATAAATAATTAAATATTATTTATTTATTTTATTAACATGATATTACACGAATGATTTCCCCCAAGAAATATTGATGTTTTAAAGAAGAAGATCATTGATACACAAGTATAATGTATTTGTTTCATTACGTTGGTATGAGTACTTGCTTGGTTCATCACACTAATTATATAAAAATATCTATTTTATATATTACTTAAAAATTTTAATGAAACGTCATCTTTTTCGTGCACCGTTCTCTGTATACGTACTTGTGTATTAGTGAGTCGGGTTTGTTTCTTTTCATTCAAAACCATTATGTGTTTGTATTTTAAGAATAAAACATTAAAACTCTATAAAGGGAATCATATAAAAGTCATCGTTTATGTTGGAACATGCGAGCATTTCCAACATTAAGGAAGATTAATTATAGCAATAATTCTCTTTCTTATATTTTCTATGCAACAAACATTTTCAATCTCAATAAGCATTTTCTATGAGCCCCATAATTATTTGCTGGATGTTAAATTGGGGCTAAATATTTATCCTTACTTCATCTCTAAAATGTACCTAATTATTTTGTATATAATATATAAAAAAATATAAATTTCTAATCTTAAAATACACTAAGCCTCAAAATAAATTAATCAAAATTAACAAACAAAATAAACAAAAAAACTGAAAAACTGAATCAAATAAACAATTTATTTAAGTACCCATCTACTGTATTTGTACATAAAATGTGCTCAGTTTCTGATGTCCTTATTACAAATAGTATTTAACATCCAGAAATAAAGAATCTTAATTCCTCAATAAATATAATATATCTTTCTGCCATGAGGTTTATGGTTAATATTTGACGTAAGCTAGTACATTCAAAAAGTACAATGTTTTAAAAGGCTCATTAAAAGACTAGTTATGTACTAAAACTACACAGACGGAAACAACTTCTGTGTGTACTGCCTATTCATGCGTTACATTTTAGATGATTTGGTTCAACATTCGGAAAGGGATTAAGTTGTTTTTTGATATAATTTAACAACTTATATATAACCAATAACTATATACACTGTATGAAATATTGCATGGCTACAAAAAAATGTATTTATAGGGAATGCTACACTTCCTGCTGGCAGCCGGATAATCATCCCTCTTCAAGCAATGGGGTGGGACTCTGATACCTTCTCCGAGCCTCACAAGTACGACCCAGACCGGTTCTCCCCTGAGAACATGAGGAAAAGACACAAGTACTCCTTCATACCCTTCAGTGCTGGACCTCGTAACTGTATTGGTACAAACCAGATAATTCTGTATCATGAGGTTTTTTTTAACATAAGACCTTGATATACTAATATATATATATTTAGATGCACTAATTCAACATTTGCAATACTGCAATAACGTTTGCGATAACGTGATTTGTAAATTTTCAGTTTATACTTGCAGTATTTACAAATCCACCACAATATCTAGTATAAACTATTTGTACAGTATTTTACAAATGTTTTAAAAATCCAATGATTTTTTTTTTTTTTTTAGCGTACCATAATCAAGAAAAGACAATTATTATGATTAAAAAGTAGTGACCAAACAGATAAAATAATGTTTTTAGTAAACACTAATGCCATAACACTTGGCTGTCAAGGTACAATAGTTTCTCACAAATCTTCAACATTTGCTTAGCTATTATAATAGCTTTGCCTCTGCTATTTGGCAACCGTCTTCAAAATAAAAAGACTGAACAAATAGAATAAAAATTAAATGTAAATGTTAGTAATTTACATTTTATTTTACACTAATGTTATACTACCACGTAAGGTGCAGAGTAGTATAACTAGTGGTATTCGTTTTATATAAACCTACACACTGTTTTTTTAATCTTAAAACATTTTGGACCCACTGGATAGTAAAATTGTATGAAACAAATTGTTATGTAACTGTCAGTGACCCGAGTTTCCAAACTGAATAAAAAAGTACCTCAATCCTAAGTTCACCTCTTAAATTTCAAATGGCTAAATACGTTTGTTAAAGTATTAAGCTTTAAAGCATTGTTGGCTGAGATATAAAATCAAAATGTACTCAAGCAAAATATGTATTTAAAAATGGAAAAAATTAAATAAGTTTAATAATGTGAGATCTTAATCATTTTGTAATGTAAAGGTAAATCTTAGGAATAACATGAAGTCAACCTCATAATAAGTAGAATAATGATACATTTTCTTTTAGTTTTATTTTATATTTTTTATCTTCTAGTATTTTTTTTATTTTTTTTACTCAAATATAGTTTATCCTCTCTGTCCAAATGAACAACTACATCATTGAATTTTAAACAAGCAGTGATTTCTCGTAATAAGAATGATATTTTTGACTTGAATTTTCTTTGCATTAATGTAGATTGTACATTTAATTGCATAAATAGAAGCTAATAATTTAAGAATTTTTTTATATGTTCTTGACAAGATTTTAATTCGTGTGCTGTTGCATATTTTTCTTCCTGCTTTTTTTTTGAAGTAACAATATTTTTTTACATCGTAACTATTGCTCCAAAATAGAATTCCATACGATAAAAGTGTGTGTGTATATATGATAAATATACAGTATTTATTGCATCTACATGACAATATTTCAATAGAAAGTCAATGACAAATATTCCAGAGGTAATTTGATTGTATACAGTATATATTTAATATGAGGCATCCATTAAATATATAAATGATAGGGAACATTTCCGTTACTTCACTACCACTACTCTTTTGTTGCAATAACGGTTAGGTTAGGAGGCTACTAAAGTTGATCACAAACTGGTAAATACAATGATTAACTTTCCACCGAATGCGCTCTCCGTGTGTAAGTTCTTGGAAAGCGATTAGATAAGGCCAGCGATATCGGATTCCTAGCGGATAAGGAATACTACAGTGGACGTAAAACTGATTGGGGAACAGTTTTTAAAGAAATATAATATTTAGCAAGTGGTAATACAGTAACTGAAAAAAAGTAGTGTTAGTGAATGAACGCAAAAGATCTAATGTCGGAATGTAAATTATTGTTATCAATAAATTTAGTTTTAGCATACGTGTTAATAATATGTGGATTTCTAAAATAAGAATGTTTTTCCAAACTATATTAGTTGATTTTAATTATTAGTTACTAATCCATACTAAGGGCTTTTGAATTTTTTATATATAAACATAATAATTTTGAGATATCGACATGAAATTTATAAAATGTTTTGTCATCTGCAAATAATAATAGCGTTCCTTCTTCGGTTACAACAATTAACTCATTGAAGAGTGTCAGTCCAGGAACTGTACCTTCATGTCACAAATATTTACACCATTTACATAATAATTATTGTCAAATGATACTATTCATTTTAATAAATTTTAATGAATGCTTAGAGATGATACTATCCATTGGAGGTATTTCTATGTAAAGCCAATTTTATGTATATTATTTATTATAGCTGTACGGCCAAATAAATCTAGTCGCAAAAAATGTTTTTTTTAATCACTAGATTTTTTTTAAATTATTGAACTATTAATTAGTTCTTACGTAAAATATCCTGCTAAAACATGAACTGACGTACATATATCATAAAGCCATGGTACATGTGATATATATAACACTTAAAACAAAGTTATAAGTGTTGTATGTAGAGTCTAAAATATACTTCTGTATGTTGTAGGAAAGAAGTATGCAATGATTCAAACGAAGATTGTGATGGTCCATATTCTAAGGAAGTTTGAAGTCAGAACAAATATGAGAATGGAAGACATAGATTATGAAATAAAAGTAATTGTATATAGCAAATCTCCTATACCACTCGAATTTGTTGCACTTTAGCTCATAATCGTTTACCTATTGTTTTATTAATAGAACATTTTATTTTCTAAATTGTTTTTCTTTAAATCACAGCAAAGTACAATTATAATTTTTCTATGGTATTTAATAAAGCCTATTGAGTTAAGTATAACATACACAAGATTATTAATTAGTACATGAAGATAAATGTTCAAACAAATCATAAAGGCCTATCGGTATTCTTTAAATATACTTAAAAAATAAATTAAATACAAATTAAATACAAATTGTACATTTTAATGTGGTATATTATATTACATTATATAGTTTTATATATATATATATATATATATATATATATATGTTATAATTAAGATTTGAATCCATGTAATTCTGAACAATAAAAGTATTAGAAAACGTATTAAGTCAGTGTTTGAACTATAGTACCGAAGTAAACTTTGTCATTCATATAATTTAATCTTTTATGGGAGATATTTTAAATTACATTTTATATAAATTATTCAAATAATTATGATGTATAGTTATGATTGTTTAGTTATGTACGTTCTTTATAAATCCAGACATATTTAGTCCATACTTTGGATTTCCTCTTCGTGGATGTTCAGATACTGATTGTAGAATTAATTATTGAAATTAAAGTTCTTAAAAAAAATTTTAACATATGGTTCTAATAAAGAAAAATTTGTCACTAATATGTATCTTCAATACAAAAAATTTCAAGGTGACACACTTAATCACTAAATTAGAATAATTAGTAGATTTAAAAACATGTATTGAATGTATTTGTAATAACTCGCTATATGTCATATATCTACTAAGACACATCTCCAATCAGCATACAAATTATTAAAATAGTAACGTAAACAGCACTTGTAATGTTGTTTTAATGTTTGGTTGTTAAAAGATAATTCCATTTATTCCATATTTACATTAAACAGTTAAATACAGACAAAAAAAGTCTACTAGAGTTTTTATTCCTATTTTAGTGGATACATTTCAAACAAAATTGTATGACTTAAAATTGTATATTTCTACTTCATGTGGTTAGTGAGGGTTTCCAAAAGTGTATGGGTAGACGGAGTAATAGAATTTAATTGTTTACAAACGTTGTACGTATGACAGTTCAGCGGACAGATAAGTTCAATAGACAGTGGTGATGAAGAAGTGAAATGTTTGTAAATGAAAGAAAGGCCTTACACTCACTTTGAGCATGGATTTGCAGTGTACAGGGTGCCCAGCTTCCACTGTCGCATATTTTAGAGGGTTTTTTGTACCAGGATGGTTTGAAATATATTTATTTTATAGAACTTAATTATTTACAAACGTTGTACTTATGACAGTTCAGCGGACAGATAAGTTCAACAGACAGTGGTGATGAAGAAGTGAAATGTTTGTAAATGAAAGAAAGGCCTTACACTCACTTTGAGCAGGGATTTGTAGTGTACAGGGTGCTCAGCTTCCACCTTCGCATAAGTTAGAGGATTGTTTTTTAGGTCAATACAATTAAATAATGCCATACTGTATAACATGAGTCCTATCTCGATTACACTTTCTGTCTGTGTGTCTATATGTGTTTTTTACAACAATTAGAATATTTCAAAAACCGTTTGACATATAATAATACATTTTCGTATAAAAGTTTATCTTAAAAATAAATACTTTATGTAAAAAGGCTGAATATCTAAGCTTATCAGTTTCGAAATGGCGGCTGTCTAAAGACTGCAAAGTGAAATATATAAAAGTACACATTTTTCCCCAAAAATTTAAAAATACAATATTTTTAGACTACATTATGCCCAATTCATTGGTATGTCAATTTAAAATATCGGTTTATAAATATCAGAAAAAACCGATATTTTTTCTGATATTTATAAACTTACTCATCACCACTGTCTATGGAACTTATATGTCCGCTGAACTGTCATAAGTACAACGTTTATAAGCAATTAAGTTCTATAAAATAAATATATTTCAAAACATCCTGGTACAAAAAACCGTCCTGGATGTTTTGGGAAAGGAATTCTGTAGGATAACACCAATTCACTTGAAAATTTGGTAATAACTAGTGAAAGATCCATAAAACAAACGTGATATGGTGCCGATAGGCTTTCTCACCTTGTGGGTAAAAACCACCCATTTTTTGGGGTGTAAATTCTGGCATTTAAAACAGCTGCATAAATCGATACATTGTATTGTTTTAAGCTTAAAATATACATGAACATTTTTTTTGGAGAAGTTAATATTTTTACAGCTGTTCCTGATTGAAATAGTTAACTTAAGGCTAAAAATTCATGTTTTATAACGGTTTTTCACGTATAACCTAAAACGTTTGGTTTTTACCTAGAAAAGAGTGATTATTAACAATAAACCGCTAAATATACTAATAAGATTCCTTTGTTGGTTTTTTCGTAGATGATATTCTGACAAAGTTATGGTTTGCCAAATGTGTCAACGACTTTTTTCGACTATCGAAACAGAATAAACACCGAAGAGTATAAGAACTAAGAGTTATTCAATGATAACTTATTCAGTCTTTTTATAGTACGTAAAAGGACCTGATTTTTTAGGACAATGATTTTTTAGCCAATATCAATCAAGTTGACGGAGTTGTGACCAAGAGAAAAATTTTTACTCATTTTGGTTACGAAAAAATGACTTACTAACTACAAACATTTACGTAATTTATGGAATTAAACTTGATCTATCTATGATTTACTTTGTCAAATTTTATTTTTAATATACAAATAGTAATTTAACATATTTTCAACATAAAAACTGCCTTTTTAAATTTTTCTCAGTAGGGGTGGCTTTTAGGGTTAAAACCTAGATATTTAGATGAACTTGTTATGTTACAACAGGAAATACAATATATCCTTAGAATAAAAACGTAACTTTAAAATATAATACAATTAAGACTGTCATGTTTAATTTGTTATCAATAAGTCTAATTTTCACCCCTAAAAAATAAAAACGCCTATCAGTTTGATAAGACATTTGAACTACTCATAAAATAATGGAGCTGTCTAAAATGGGGTATCTAGGTAAAGCTTCATCACCCAAATGCATACGGGGCTAATAAATTCAATTCAAAATAATAAATTATTTCTTAAATCGAGATTACATTGCAGTTTTTAGGAACCTCTCTAGCGAATGGCTATTTGAGAGATCAACTAATTTTATCGTAATAAATCATCTTTAATGTATCTTATCTTATAGTATATTAAACTTTGAGTAACTAGGCCTACTATAAAGAAAAATAAATCAACAAACATTAAGAAAATAAAATTAGTGGAAAGCAAATTGAATTTGCTTTTCATTATACAAGTCAATGTTTTCTTTCTTTATGTTCAAAAATTTGCTATGCCAATATTCCTCACTTGATTTTATTTTGGAGTTTATCTCATTCAATGGTTTGATTGTTTAAAACTTCTTTATGGGTTATTAATGGTAGTCCTAAATTCACTTGAGAGCCTCAAAGTATTAAATATTAATATAAAGTGTTTTATAATAAAGCATAGGTGATATAATAAAGCATACTTAAATTGTATCCTTTACATAATGTTTGAAAAATAGTTTATCATACATTCAAAATTGTCAAATTGCTTAGTGTGATATTAGGGACCAATTATTAACAACCCGAAAGTTTATCTCAATTTCTTTCAAACGCTGTCATAACCTATGACCGTTCCACGACTTGACCTACTTGAGTGGGTTTATTTTTTTATATCAGTGAAATTCCATTTGTATTGTTGATTTGTTAGCGTGGGTTATTTGAAATTTTTATCTGTGGCTATTTGTGGTTCGATAATTCTTATTAAAGGCGTAAGAAGATTGGAATCATCAATAAAAATGATCATATTATATACAGGGTGATCAACTCAAGGTGGCTATAATTGGGATCTCAAAAGTATAGACTTTACTACAAATTTTAAATGGGGAACTTCACCTTATTTTTATGTTCATTACAATCACGTAGTTCAAATTTCAAAATTCGGTCACCATTTTCCAATTAGCGGACAACTTTGAAATGACTCATGGTAACCCATATTTTCCATGATGGATTTATATTTTCAAAGTGATTCTTAGACTTTTTACTCTTGGTGTTAGTTTAATATACTTAATCATTTTCCCACTAGGAGCGCTGAAAGTTTTTGAAATTGTTGACTTATATTGAAATAAACTTCCAATATGTCCACTGTTTCTATGTTAGTGAAATCCATATTTTCATAATAAAACAGTATTATTTATTTAATAATAAAACAGCTGTACAATACTTCAAGTACATATGAACCAAAGAAACAAAACTAATTTATTTACTATTACAAACTACTAGAGACGACAATTACAAGTTGTGGTTTCGGTAACAAAGCAAATTAATAGGTTGGATGAGGTAAAACAAAAGTAAAAATTGCAACAATGAAAGAGATTATTGTTGCCTGGCAACACAATCATGTGATATTGTTTTATATGGCTTTCATATAATACCAGGTCATTTAGTTCACTCACTTTCTGAACTTATTACTTGACCGATTTTGTTGAATTTTTTTATTGAAAAGATAATTTTGATTTCTAAGTCGTAATAGAGCTCATAGGTGTTTGCCCTACACAGCGTCAAAGCTGCATTGTTAATAACTCTCCCACACACGTTTAGTGGTATTGACACACCGGGCCACCCATTCACGTACAGAGGTACTGACCCACCAATTCATGTACAATGGTAATTACACTCCAGTGGTCGCGCGGATCTCAATAGTGATCCACTGATTTTGTTTTCGCTGCCATTAGCAGTTGGCAACACGCTCGACCTTGAATGGCCATATACCTTCCCGCCACGTCCTCAGGCACCTGTCAGTGCAGTTCCAGCGTCCGCTATACTATCCTGTTGATACAGTGCGTGTTTGTTTTACTACTTGTCACCAGTGGATCACAGTACCACGAAATCTTTTAGTTAGTTATTTATTGTAAATATTAATATTTTTGTATGTGACTGGCTGTATTAGTGTGTTATTATGTCGGAGTGTGATAATCAACAGTTGAGGTGGTGGTTAGGAGAAACTGAGAGTGATTGTGAGAGCATTATTGGTGTTGAGGATCCTAACGAGGTTGAGGAGGATTTATTAGAACAACCTGATGACCAAAGTGACTCAGAGGACGAAGGGGAAGAGGCTGCCGTTGCAGAAGAAGAAGAAGAATCAATGCCTTCCACAAGACCTGCAACACAACCCCCTTCTGATGGTACACGTGAGTTTTACATAGGTAGACAAAGGTCAACTGAACCAACTCGTTGGTATTTAGAGCCCCAGATAGCACGTACTTCACGAACACCTCGTTGCAACATAATACCTTCTTTTCACAGACCTGGCCCAGTAGGTAATGAAAAAAATGCAGCCACTCCTCTCGATGCATTGGCTTGCTTGATTGATGATGAGATGATAAGTCAAATTGTTGAATGTACAAAAATTTACATTGATAATGTAAAAAACAATTTTGCCAGGGAACGGGATGCAAAGCTTACTGATGAGATGGAGGTTAAGTCTTTATTAGGGTTACTATACCTTATTGGTGTGTTAAAGTCTGGCCGGAGAAATGTTCTTGATTTATGGAATAATACATATGGAACTGGTTGTGACGCTGTTTATCTTACAATGAGTGAACATCGCTTTAGGTTCCTTATGCGTTGTATGAGATTTGATAACATCCATGACAGAGAAGAACGTCGCTCACTTGACAAACTGTCTCCTATCAGGCTACTTTTTGTCAGATTTGTTTCAAATTGTTAGAAGTCTTCTGAGCAAGTAGTTTGTGAAATACCTCTAACTTCAGGCTCAAAACTTTCTATCTGCTCAGACACTAATTTTCTTGGAGTCGTTATAGACGAGACCCTATCTTGGAAAACTCACATTCAGCAACTGCTAAAGAAATTGAGTTCTGCATCTTATGCAATAAACATCCTCAAAGGTACGTGCAGTTTTGAAGTCCTGATTGATGTCTATAGAGGATATTTCGAAAGCTTAGTGCGTTATGGAATTGCTTTTTGGGGCAGTTCACAAATGGTAGATAAGGTCTTCAAGTCTCAAAAGAACATCATCAGACGAATGTTCGGCTTGAGACGATCGCACCCATGTAGAGGGCTCTTCACGCAAAGTTGTATCCTTACTGTCCCTTCTATTTATATTCAATCTGTTCTCTCGTTAACTTTTAAAAACCTAAATTCCTTGACCAAACCAAACAATCAAACCCGATCCGAAAACCTTTTATTTTACCCCATCCACAAAACCACAAAACTTGAAAAGGGAGCACTCTATATGGGAGTCAGGCTTTTTAACCATCTGCCAATAAAAATAAAACAGTGCAATAGCTTTAAACAATTTAAAAAAACGCTCAGAAAATACCTAGTGGAACATTCTTTTTATTCTGTAAAAGAATATTTGGAACTTTGCTCAGATTAAATTTTTTATTGATTGTTTAAACTTTATTAACGCTATTAGCTTTGAGATTGTTATATAGCTCTATTAGTTGATTATTTTAAGTTAGTATTAGTATTTGACAATGCATCATATTTGTAACAAGGGTTTACTGTTGTGTACAAATGAATATGTTAATAAAGAATGATGATGATGATGATGAAGTCATTCAAGCCTACTGATTATCTTACTATTGATGAACAACTTGTTGCTTTCCGTGGCAGGTGCCCTTTTCGGCAATATATGCCCAAAAAACCGGCTAAGTTCGGTATAAAGGTGTACGCATTAGTTTCAGCATCAAACTTTTATGCAACTAAACTAGAAGTGTACGTTGGGAAGCAGCCTAATGGCCCCTATCAAGTTAGTAACAGAACAGCAGATCTTGTTGATCGCTTGGTGGAACCGGTTGTAGGTTCGAACAGGAACATAACTGCAGATAATTTTTTTTCTTCTGTCTCCATGGCCTTACGACTCTTAGAAGAGAAATCAATTACATATGTTGGGACCATAAGAAAAAATAAGCCTGAAATTCCAGCATGCTTCTTGCCTGATGCCGACAGAGAGCCAAAATCATGCCTGTTTGGCTTTCAAGAAAAGTGTACGTTGGTGTCATACGTTCCCGCCAAGAAGAAGGCGGTTTGTGCAATATCTACTATGCACAATACAAAAGCAATAGATGCTGACACTGGCACAGAAATCATCACTACCTATAATACCCTGCATCATCACTACCTATAATAATACAAAGCATGGAGTGGACATACTAGACAAGATGTGTAGACAATACGATGTGTCTAGAAATTCCCGTAGATGGCCCCTTACACTATTCTTCCATATCATGAATGTAGCTGGAGTCAATGCTTTAGTTATTCATAGAGCAAATAAAAACTACATTGATGTCAGCCGCAGAGAGTTCTTGCAAAATTTGGCTCTTGATTTGTTGAAACCAGCGGTTCACAGACGTATAACTCAGGAATCTTTGCCAAGGGAGATAAAACGCCGGGGCAACATTTTCCTTGGTATTGAAGAAGAAGTAGCTGCAGTTCAACCACCAACTTCTGCAATGGGAAGGTGTTTCCTGTGTGGGCGTAGCCGCAACAAAACAACAAGAAAGACATGCAGCAAGTGCAATCACTGGGTGTGTCCAGAACACCAAAAAATTGTTTGTGCCAGCTGCTCTAAATAAACAACCTTGTATTATTGAAATAAACATTTTGTTTTCATAATTAGAAACTAGTACTGTGTTTTGTCATACAGCTTATTGCTAAAGATTATCCATCAAATTTTACTATTTCTGGTTTTTGTCAGCTTTGATTTAGAATATTGAAAAAATAAATAATGTTTGTCTGGAAACTAAACTTTGTATTTATAACTCTTTTATTTACCTCATTCAGTGATAATATTGAGCTTACAGTCGATTTTATATGTCCAAAACTCATTTAAACGAGTGGATCACGATAGTGATCCACGCGACCAAACACGTTATGCTGGGTAGCGCGACCACTGGAGTGTTAACCCACCGGGCCACCTATTCGCGTACAGTGGTACTGACCCACCAATTCATGTACAATGGTATTAACCCACCGGGCCACCTATTCGCGTACAGTGGTACTGACCCACCAATTCATGTACAATGGTATTAACCCACCGGGCCACCTATTCGCGTACAGTGGTAGTGGCCCACCCATATACGTTTATTGGTATTGACACACCGGGCCACCCATTCACGTACAGTGGTACTGACCCACCCATTCACGTACAGTGGTATTAACCCACCGGGCCACCCATTCGCGTACAGTGGTACTGACCCACCCATTCATGTTCAGTGGTACTGACTTGGTTACAAGTATAATTGGTAACTATAAAAGAGCAATACATGTCTGTATGTGTATATGTTATCATCAGCCAGACATGTCTGTATGTGTATATGTTATTATCAGCCAGACATGTATTGGCTGATGATAAGAGCCAATGGAAACATTTGAAATAGGCTTAGTAATAACATTGGTTGTTTATAATTAGTACACTAAATATAAAGTGCAAACAAGTGCAGTGAGTGAGATACTGTGAATGAATTGAATTAATATGATTTTACTTAACACAGTTTAATCACTAATATTTGAAGTCAAAAGTTACATGCCGAAGGCCGAGGTGTTACGAGCGCAGCTAGTGATGATGTTTTCACGTGAAGCGTGCAGGGGTGTCCCCTAGTTACTTCTTATAATATACTTGTATTTACAAAGTACAAATTTGTCGCATTAACAAGATGTTTTAATTTTATTTTTTAACATGTATTTATGAAACTTCAACAGCTTTTAAACATTCAATTAAATACAAATACATTATGATTTAAGATTTATCATTTGTAATGTCAAAGAACACGTCCCTTTAATGTCAAAGAACACGTCCCTTTAATGTCAAAGAACACGTCCCTTTAATAAATTGTTGGAATAAGGATTTGTGAAACTTTGAGCGCTCTTAGCGGTGTAACGGTTAAGTATATCAAAATAATACTAAGTGTAAAAAATGTTTAGAATTACCAGTCAAACCTAAATCCAAAGTACAAAATAAGAATTCCTATAATACATTTCAAATGTTACCACCATAATTAAAAATGGCAACTGAATTTCAAAGTTTGAACTTCGAAATTGTAACGAACATAAAAAATAAGGTAAAGTTCTCCATTCCAAGTTTGCTATAAAATTAATAATTTTTGAGATCCCAATTGTGGCCACCTTAAGTTGATCACCCTGTGAATATAGTGGTCACTTACAATATAACTAGAACACTTTGGAATGAAATTCAAGTTATTTGACATATTAAAAAATGGGTGATGTCAATATAGAATTCTTATTAAGATACTTGTATGTGCTAAACATTTTCACGCATATATTTATTAATAATTTAATTTTATTCACAGTTTAATCACTGTTTATTAGAGAACCTTCCAGTGAGAACTTGGTTAAATTCACAATAAAAAATAAACATAACCTTCATGAATTTATCTTACAAAATCCTTCATGCAGTACGATTATTTAATAGGAAATTTTCTTAACAGTCTTGAAACCAAATTAGTTTACTAAATTTTAGTTCTTGTCCTGTTTAAAATAAAATAAACGCAATGTACGTACACTACACCAATGTACGTACACTACATCAATCATCCCCTGGTGAAAACGCAGCAAAAATGGAATTGGGTTTCACTGGATTATGTCGTGTAGAGTAAATTGTCAATGTTGCTTAAATTTAAAATTTTAATTGAATGTATTCAGTGAAACGGTATTTATATACTTGAATAAATCATAATTGATTATAACGGCTATAAATAGAGCTCATCAACAGAGTTTAGACGTATTATTTTACAAATATAAGTTAGGAAATTATCTTAAATACGAATAAGGATAGTAAAATTACCAGTAAGGACCAGTCGTGTCCTACATTCCTGGATGTGAAGGTGGGATTGTGTCATCATAATTTTCTGATTAAGGAGCAAGACAAATTACTTGATGTCAATCCGCTCAACTAACTTGTTCATACTCATTAGAGAATCCCAATTTAAAGAGGTAAATCCATATTATATAAATTCCTCTGATCTAGCCAAAGTAAATTTAAAATTCGACTATGCAGACTAAGTCCAGGGAGACGTTATATAGTAGCCTCTCCTCTAGACTTATCGTTATCACTGTTATCGGGAAAGGCAGTTACCTTCGAAGCTCTGACCTCGTAACTTAGTTCTAGAAGATGTTGACTATTTCAAGAGACGTTAAGAGAAAACTAACAAAGCTCCTAATCTGGCGATTTTTTGAAACCACTTTTTTGGACAATGCCATCATTATATTATGTATTAATATATAAATTTACATTTATACATTCTGAATGAATCCAATTTAATTAACATTGGAAATAATATTAATTTTGTTCTTTTTTACAACTATTCAAACGTATCTCATCAATTATATATAAATATTTTTATGTGGCATGACAATTACAGCTACTCAAGTTTACAGTTCTAAAACCTTTTTTGTTTGTTATACAGTATGTATCAAAAGTATATTTAAATAAAAAATAACACTTTTTCTTTTTTAATTTTAATTTATATTTCATAATTTTTAAAATTACTGACTAATATTTGTTTTATTTTCGTGAATCTAGTAAATATTTAAAAAGAAAACAACTTCTGTTTTGTATTGCTGTAAAGGTGACAATTTTTTAATATGCTATTTGTCCTGGATAATCTTATATCTGGGATTTTCCTTTTTTTTCTAAGTTGCTTTATCTCAGCTGGAAAAGTAACATAACATTTTCCTGTTGCCATATGTAATAAATAAACAACTAAATTATACAGTGCAGTTCTTATTTCCAATAAAGTTTAAGAACCCATTTAAAAATAATATTTTCTATCTAATACCTGCATTTTTAGTCTCATAAACTATTTACGTGTAAGATTATATTTTATCATATATTAACATTATATATCATTTTAAACTATGTAAGACAATGTATCAATGATTTATCAATATTATATTTCTCAACTTTAGGTTTATAGTAATATTAAAACTAAACCCTTCCAGTGCCAACTAAACTCCAAATAATCCATAAAATATTAATATCTTAAAATATGTGCTATTGTTTTGGACTGTTGGACGGTTCAAACAAAGCTCAATCAAGTGTGGATGGTTCTAAATGTTTAACTGTGACCAAACAATGTCAATGACCTTCTAAAAATAGATGCCTCAGCTAAGAGATATCTGTCACTGCCGCTTAATTAGTCTCACACGTTTTTGTCAGTGATTTTTTTACATTTAATGTTAGATCATGACAACGTATTTTATTGAGTAATTTTATTTTATTTTTTAATATTTTTACATATCTATGTACAGTTGTTATATTAAATTACTTTTAATTATTTTTTGTGTGTGTTATGAACTGATTGATATTGTGTTATATACATAAGAAGAATCTTATGTTATATGCATAAAGAAAGGTGCATATTGTGTTATATACACCTTTTCAATTCATCACGTTTAGTAAACTGTAAATAGCCTAAATATTTCTTATATTCATATCACAATGAGTTAAGGAAACGTTCCTTGTTATTTATTTTTTCGAATAATTAAACTAAACTTCTTGAAAATAGAAGAGTAATTTTTAGCAAACATTTTGGCTGATTTGGTGATAGTTCAAAAAAAAATTAAAAGTCATATAGATATTTAAAATAATTATTCTTTTTTTTATTGTTGAGATTATTTAAGTAACCCAAACCATGCCAGACATCTGTGAATGCCAGACAATTATCTATTGAATCTGATTCCTACTTGGAGACTAAAACTAAGCATACATATTTTTAGGAGACTAAAACTAAGCCTAAAATAACTTCTAATAAAAAAGATAATAATGATATTATTTTTTACTATTTATTGGTAAATATACAAAAAATGAATTGACTTCTTGTTTTCAACTAATACTTTAAACACTATTCGGTTTGAAGCACAAATTATTTTTTATAGAGTTTTGCTTACATTTTATTATTTTATTTATTTTTCTAGAAGTTTTTATGGATTTATTTTATTTATAATGGTAAAATAAAAAAAAATTAAATATAAATGCAGAAGGGTAGTTAAAATTTTACTTTTAGACTACTTTTGATTTTTAATCATAGTAATCTTTATCAAATACTTGTCAGTTAGTTTATAATTTTATTGGTCCTTAGATTATTTTCAATAACGTGATAAATATTTAATTCTACTAAAATGATAATTAAATATTTTTCTCCCAAAGCTTTCAAATCTATATAAAACAGCTGGGAATTATATTCTTACGATTTGCAGAAAATAATGTTTACTTTTTTTCAAAAATACCATTTTTATTAAGGTATTAAAAAAATTAATTGTAATATTTCTTTGGTTTAAAAACGTAGTTTATTTATTTAAAATCTTTAATCTAAACGTGTTTAAGTGTTGATAAATATTACTTACAATGGACGGATCAAACTAGCTATATAAAGTTTTTGTAGTTGTGTGGGCGTGCGTGAATAAGTTACTTATAGTTGTACGTACAGTCATTATTTACTTGACAAGTCGTTTCCTTAAACTCTCCGAATACTTTTTTTATAAAATATAAACCGTTGATAGGGGTTTTAAGATACGCTCATCTCCTTTTTACCTGTGTCAACTACCTGTACACTTTTGATAGGTACAGAGCAATCACTCAGACATAGCAAGGGGGTTAACCTGTTGAGATAAAGGTGTACAATATAATGATAAAATCTATCAGTCAAGGCCAGGATTTAGACCAATGCTATCTCCTAGAGCCCTAGACTGGTTCACCAGATTAACTTTCAATAAAATATTTATAAAAAAATAGAAGATATTTTGTTGCTATGTGCATAAATTTACAAACAAATTACTAGTTTTAAACTCATGTTATTTAAACGACCTTAGTCTAGTTAACTAATTAGTTTGTCAGAGTTGGCTCTGAATACGTGAAACAATGAAATTACTCTGAGCTGACCTTGTTCACTTTCAACAGTTGACGTTAGTTAGTGCATTTGTGAACCTAATAATATGACGAACACAATGTATATAATAACATTGAGAACTTATGAAATTAAACATTTCTAAAATGTATTAAGAAACAAAACTGTCACTAACCTTAATTTTAATACATTTTTTTAATTGTTAGTAGAAAATAAATCATGATATAACTTAAGCATCTTACAGGTGAAAGTAACATTGATCTCCCAATTTAGAGTAACAGATGAAATAAAACAGAATGTTGAATTTAAATAAAATAAATAAAACATAATTTACTATTAAAATATTTACGATATGAAAAACTGCAACACAATAACCAAAGATAAGTGTAAAATTATTGTTTTTCCATTCTTATCTAATTGACCACTATTTAGCACACACAATCGTACATCCACCCGAATCTGCTATCAGAGGTCAATTAAACTTATCAATGGGTGTACGAAATTTAATGATTGGTTTTACAATTTTATGCTAGGAACACATGTCTGTTGTAATTATGCAGGCTTGTAAACCCCCTTTTTCACTAAATTAATTGTAATTTTGGAATATTTTATAAATTTAGTAAGCCTCTTCACTATGCAACTTAGCTCTCTTTGTCTAATTGGAAAGAACCTCTCTTTTCTATTAATAGTTATCATTATACCTCACACAGAGTACTAGCCAATGTGGGGTGGACAAAATAAAACTAAGAAGAAGATTGGCCTCTAATTTAAAAAAAATGTACAGTATAAGATGATTCAAATTAGTAATACTAAACATTGATGCATTTTTAATACCACAAGTAGAGCTTAAGAGTTCTAAAATAAATATTTCAAATCATTTACTTAAAATATCATAGTGATAAGTAATGATCCAAGTCAAGTTATAGTTTACAATTTACGATTAAACTTGAAATAAATAAGGTTAAACTGATTATGTTATATAACAAAATATTGAGTGTCCCCGTAAGTTGTAATGATTAGTTTTTTAATATGTTTAATTGTGATCGTAATGTATTATTACCATGCAAATTCTATACTATAATACTGAGACTGTTCAGGATATGTTAACAGGATAATAATGGACTTTGCTTGAAGAAAAAAAATTAAGTTAATTACTAAGGAAAATACACGTATAAATGGTTTTATATATATATTATAATTCTGAGTGATCAATTAGTGTAATGATGTCATTGCCGATGAATTATTTTTTTTTAATTAAACATATTACTTTTATTAACACTTTGTAAAACTCTTGACAAACAACCACTAACTAAGACTTTTACTTCCGCCAAAACTCAAAGTTTTTAATAAAATGTTAATTCACAAATGAGTATTCTACAAGTAATAAGAAAATAATTTAACCTTAATAACTTGCTTAGATAGTGTATAAACCAGGACCTGGAATAACTATTGACACTGGTGAAAGTACAACACAAATTAATTTTCACAGCATATCATCTTGACAATCCCTTCCAAAATATTACAATTATCTTATCCTATTTTACAACTATACACCTCCTTTAACATACACTTTTTATCCAATAAATCTTCAATAAAAATTACTATTACCATTGGCTTCAATAGTCAGTCCAGTAAACCACAAAATTCAATAAATATTATTTTACAACAAGCTTCAACGAACTCTTATAATATTAAAATCACAATCTTCTAAATAATCAAATAAACGTCACATTAAAAATCCAACCAAACAATTATTTTATATACAAGACGTCTATACTAACAAGTTAAAATTATATATTCAATAACAAGTCATACTCAAGAAATAATCAATCAATAAATGCCAATCAAAATTAACACTGAAACAATAATGTACCGACCTTACCAACTATGAGGTCCTAACTAATTGATCCTACAGTTCTAGTTATATTATTTTACAAATACCTTTAAGTGACAAGTTAAATTTATTTAAATGGCCCTAGTTACTATTAATTTATTCTTCCAAGGAATTATGCAACATTAAAGGTTAATATATCCAACACAATAATTATTTTGACTATACTGTACTATGTCTGTCTACTCAAAACAAACAAACACTTATAATGGATTATGATCAAATACATCGATTTACGTATTTATATATTTACAAATTAAATTAACATTCTCAATACATTAAATTATACAAGATTCAATTCCCTCAATCCGTGAATAATAAAAAATAATATTTTTTATTATTTAAATTACGATTATTATTATCTCACTGTATAAGTAATGTACAGCTCGTCGGCTTACGCTTTGGTGTAGGTCAAACGTATATTGAACGCCCTTACTAAATTTTTTCGTCTACCAATTTAAATATATTCATTCCTCTTAATAAACCCTGGAGGTGTTAAACAAATGTTGACATACCCCTGGAACTCTATGTCTCCTTCAGTTATGGGGTGAACGGGCCGTAGTGGATTTGGCGGCCGCTCGTCCCTCAGGGTCAGATGTACCGTTCGAGTCTAGAACCACTCGCAGTCCCTTGGGGTGGGTGGAGTCGCTCGCAGTCCATTGAGATGACTTATCTGGCCTTCAGGATAGACTGCTAGTCCACTCGTCCCTCAGGCTCAGGTTGGCCACTCGTCCTCCGGGGGTTGATCTCACAAAGGGTTGGACCGTGGCTCCAAGTCCTCCTCCTAGCTCGTCCCGTGTTTTCTCTGCATGGTTGGTTGACGAAGATTAGGAAGTTGAACCTTCAGGTGCTGGTCCTCACTCTCTGTCCATTTCCGACGTCCTATCACTTCCAGATCCCTCCTAAGACTCATTTTTCTTATCAACTCTTTCCCTCGCATCTCACCCCCCCTTCCACTCACTGGACATGCCTCCAATTTCGGAAAACACCAATTACTATAGGTGGTCCTTTTATGGATCATCGTATAGGCCCGTTCGTTTCGTAATGAGTGGGACCGTCTCCTTCCCGTAGCTTCTGCTGATTCTCCGCCGCATCAGCATTCATCGGCCTAATTATTGGTCAGTTTAACTTTTCTTATTCTGATTAATATGTGTACAGTGCTGACCCTGCCTCCTTGACATCCAATCCCTTGCTTTCTGAGTGAATGATCTCAGGATGTCATACTCAAATTTTACCTACTCCACTTCCAGTACCGTATTTCCTGTTGTAATTAAACATCTTTCTGATTCTTACTGTTAATTTTTTTATTCAAATTTAATTATAAATATGTTAAATTATGATCTTGTGCCATCTAATGTTTTAGTTAAGTAAACCTCAACAGTTTACAACCTCATATTTCAAATAAGACGTTCGTTATAAGTTTATTTCGAATTATTGTACCAAAGTTTGTATTAAAACGTTATATTTAATAACTCAGTTTCGTACATGTTCTTCCTCAACTACATAAGTTATGTCAGTATTTATTAAAAGAAATATTAGTTAGTTGGAGATTTTCTTCTCATAATTTAAATACAACTAAAATTTGGGCGAACCGATCAAAGGTATTGGGACTTTGATCTTGGGTCAAATGTCCTTATTGGTCCTCTCAGCCAATTCCGGGAACGAGTTCTGTGTGTCAAGCATCTTGATGACGTGTTATGGAGAGGTTCCCAAAGTTTACAGGTAATCTGATGAATACCTTGGTGGCCTTCAAGGTCTCCTTTTTATTGTCATCAATCAGCTAGACGCCCTGCTGGAGAGGGATATTTGTGGAGACCATATCTTTCCTGACTGGAGGAGGAGTGGTGGAGTCGGTTATCTTCCTCTTTTTACTACCAACCACCTCGTCAGCTGAACTCAGTGTCTCCGTCTTTTTCCTGCACTTCCAACTCCAACTAAACCCCTGAGGGTCCCATGGTATGCTTTTAGAGGCAAACATGGCCTTGATGGCTCTTTCTCTTTCAGCGGTTGTCAATGTTGGAATTCACTTCGAGTTTTTAGTAGCGACAACTAGTTCATTCGGGAGGCCTTCCTTGAAAAGATGCTCTATCCAGGATGATTTTCGGGAAGCACCTAGACTGGAGGCACACCCTTGAGTGAGTGTCTGCAGACCAGATGTTGCCACATTGGAGCCTGGACATGTGGAAGTTTGTGTCCAAGAATAAGTTGTCCTGGATACGTTTCCTGCCGAAGAGGAAGGATCGCTTGATTCAGCCATCTGGTCATACAAGTACTCGTAGATAGGGGAAGGGTTGTCACCCGGGTACGGCCCCGCACGGTTGGGTAAGGTGGTTTACTGGGACAGGTGACCAAGCCCCCACAAGCTTCATTAAAGCCACTAAATAACCCCCCAAAGCCACTTAACCATCACCATGATGTCAGCTACTAGGCTAATTTAAAGTTCGGAACAAAATAAATTCTATTTTACAGTGTAATCTACCTAAACCAAGTAACTTAATTTGTCCTTGATCTTTAATATAATTATATAAATGTCAGTAAATGTTACAGATCATTCAATTTAAATGTCTTAAATCAATCCTTTTAAACTGAATATGAATAGATATTCTTGATATAATATTCTGCATGTTCGTGTCACGCCTAGTAAAATATGCATGTGCAATTGTATAGTAAAACAATATTAAAATATGAATTGTTATATAAACTAATAAATACTTATTTGAAATTTCTCCGGTCAATATCATTTAACTTTTTTTTTATTATTATTTATTTATGATAAATAGGATGTTATTAGCAATAATTGTATGGTTATAAATTATTGTATATTAAAATTTACAGATTGAATTTAAAGTATTTAGTTGTCTTGAATAAATACGAGTATGTCATTGTTAGAGTCACAATTGGCATTGTATGAAATATCAACTTAAAAATACAATAAATAATTATTAAAGGTGACAACATTAAAAAGTATTGTTTAATAATTTAGATGTAAAGGTTAAATGTTTAGATATTATCTAAAACTATCTACCACTTTTAGTACTTATTTATACTACTCATATTTAATATGATATGAATTTGTCCAGTATATAAAAAAAATCTAAATATAACTTATTTAGATAAACCAAGACAAAAACGAACACTGCAACAGGCTTCAGAGTTAGATGTTTATTTACAAACAATCATTAACAAACAAGGAAAACGATGTTAAGTGAGTAAATTTTATAGATTTATGTAAATAATATTCAACATATGCTTACATTAATTCAACCGACCAGTTATCATTGGAAAACCTTTATTCGCTTTGTCTATTGTAAATTGGTATACAGTAACATTGTTGAAGCCGGAACTTTCCAACAGTACAATTTAACAGGCCATTCTGTAAGTCATAATAATAAAATGTTTTAAATGTTTCAAATGTTATTGCACCTACTTTAATAATTATGACGCACACCAAAATGTAAAATCACATTGCTACAATCTAATCTTTTTATTCACTAAATACTTCTATAAACTCTTAACAAATTTATTTTTAACAAATATTTTGACACACCAAATATAACAGTACTCATTAACTGATTATGATAAATATAATTCGTTCTTTACATAAATGAAAATAAATTTAAGATTAAATACAATAGAATCATACTGTCTCTTTAATGACCTTTAAATCTCACATACGCACTTGTAATTGGTTAGTTTACGTTTCAACTGTTTTCCATATTGAATATGACGTTTTATTTCAATTGAATATAATATTCGAATTTTATTACACAAATTATAGTAATAGTTATTTTCAATCTAATATTAAATTAAGAGATTTTCCGATGAAACTGTAATAAAGAATGGTAATTTGAGTCGAAAATACATTTTTAATTTACCTCCATATTATATTTTGTTTGTACTAGTCTGGTAGTAGTGAATGTTTTTAAATGGCAGAAAATATTCTTATGCTAAACGAGGCTAACATTTAAAAGAATATGTTCATAATTTATAGTTAAAGATCTTATATTTAATTTACACGAAATATATAAATACTTATAAATATGTAAGTACTTCAAGTCATGAAATAACATATATTAACTAGTCATTAACATGTTACATTAATTTTAGTTGTTAAATTAACCTATAGTTGTTGACCTACGCTCGAGTTGTTACATTAACCTATAGTTGTTGACCTATGCTCGTAGTTGTTACATTGACCTATAGTTGTTGACCTACGCTCGTAGTTGTTACATTAACCTATAGTTGTTGACCTACGCTCGTAGTTGTTACATTGACCTATAGTTGTTGACCTACGCTCGTAGTTGTTACATTAACCTATAGTTGTTGACCTACGCTCGTAGTTGTTACATTGACCTATAGTTGTTGAACTACACTCGTAGTTAAAGTACTTAAAAGGTTTTCTTATTGAATGTTTGTTAGTCATCGTGTATTTTTATGAAACGTACTAAAACTTTAAGAAATTATTTGGAATTTAATTGGTTGTGCTTTAATTATATATATTAACTCTTTATGAACATCGGTCCATAAGTGTGTATTTATATGAAAGTCCTGGGACATATTTTAATATTTTAGAGGTTAATTCTAGGAGTATATATTTACGATTCCTTAAAAATTTGCCAGGTACATAAACTTAACGCAAATTATTATTTTTTTTATGAGTATTGACTGGCCACCAAAAACACGCATTCCTGCCAGAGTGACGGCTAGCAAGCACCAGAATTTAATGCAAATTATGATTTTTTTTATGAGTATTGACTGGCCACCAAAAACACGCATTCCTGCCAGAGCGACGGCTAGCAAGCACCAGAATTTAATGCAAATTATGATTTTTTTCATGAGTATTGACTGGCCACCAAAAACACGCATTCCTGCCAGAGCGACGGCTAGCAAGCACCAGAATTTAATGCAAATTATGATTTTTTTATGAGTATTGACTGGCCACCAAAAACACGCATTCCTGCCAGAGCGACGGCTAGCAAGCACCAGCATTTAATGCAAATTATGATTTTTTTTATGAGTATTGACTGGCCACCAAAAACACGCATTCCTGCCAGAGCGATGGCTAGCAAGCACCAGAATTTAATGAAAATTATGATTGTTTTATGAGTATTGACTGGCCACCAAAAACACGCATTCCTGCAACAGCGACGGCTAGCAAGCACCAGAATTTAATGCAAATTATGAATTTTTTATGAGTATTGACTAGCCACCAAAAACAAATTCGCACGTATTCCTGCCAGAGTGACGGCCAGCAAGCACCGAAATTTAATGCAAATTATGAATTTTTGAGTATATAGAAGATAGGATAGGATAAGTCAAAATTGAATTTTTCGGCCCGTAAAGTTAATTTTGTTGAAAACCAATTATATATTCTTATTCAGCATAAAAAAATAATTAAAGCGAAATTTTTGAAAACTTCCTATTTTAAAAAAGTTATTTTTTTCACTATTACATTATAAACTAGTTTTTCAAATCTTCGGTAAAAAACGAGTTTTCCGTGGATAAAATCAACCTCCTCAATAATTATAAACTCATAATTTACCACTTTTTCAACAAGAAATTGCATTTTCAGAGATTACAGATTAATCATTGTTGACAAATTAAACTATGATACGTTTTCAAATAGTTTAATTAGTTTCTTTGTGCTTAATAACCAGTAATGGAACAACAAATATTGTACTAGAACTCACAAAAACTGTTCACATATCATAGTCTAATTTGTCAACCATGAGTAATCTGTAATGAAAATGCAAAAATATCAGCCGTATTATATTTGCTTCATCATCTGATATAATACCAGCAATTCAACGTCTGATAAAATGAAACAGAGCATACATCGTATTGCCTAAATTGGTGTTACTCCTTTATTTATCAATTGATTTTATTCAATTGGAACTTGTTAGATTTGTTACTACATTTGGCAACTTTTTTATATCTAGTAATTGTTTTCTAAGATTGCACGTTTTTGCGCAATTTATAATGAAAAGTTTGTAAGTGCCGCCATTTTGAAAATATTTAATATATGAAAATAATATTATCATAACCTTAAATAAAGTAGAACAGGTACCTTCGTTCCAAATTTGAGCACTGTATTGTTCGGGGTTATGAAATTACTAATAATTTAGTGAAAATACAATAATGGCAGCCATATTGAAAACGAAGCATATTAGGACCTATATGTATAAGATCATTTTTACTTATTTTTACCGAAAGAATCATAACCTGAAGTTTTGGAACTTAGTTTGGGAACACCCAGTATAATAATGTCATTGTAAATTTATATGTGATATTTCACTTTTGATTGCCTTAAAAGCTAGTCCAATTATTTTTGATACTGTATCTATACAGTTTAATAAACTAATTTATAAGTAAACTGTAGAAATGGGAGGGTAGTTTTCTTAGTTAAATTTAAACTTCATGAGCTAAAGATTCTCAATTCAATCCAATCACATTCAAAACAATTTTAACAAGATATCATGTATTAACTCAGAGCTCAGTAGCCTATTATTTGTCGTTGGGATATTAATCAATAACACTCACAAAAGAATAGTAGGATATAGTTTGTAAAAAGTCTACATTTATTTGTTCAGACTCCTTACGCTCGTTAAAACCAATTTTCCTCCATACATTAATTTTTGATCTGTTGTTTAGTAGTAAATAAACAATTAAAATCTACTAGTAACACATATTACTCAAATGCCCTCTCTAAAAACCAATTGCATCGATTTTACTAAATAATTTAATTTTTAAAAAGGCCTAAGATATATCATGCCTACTAAAAACTTTATTTGCAAGTATGACTAGTTTTAAAACGTTATATTTTAAATCATTGTTTATCAAACTATTGTACTGACGATGTATTTTTATATCAAAAGACATTATTTTATATTACGTAAGGTACGATAATATAAGACAATTCTCATTATAATTGGTTGCTGATCTGAGGAGTGGATTGACGTTTAAGTAAACTGGTGTACCAAGCAATATACCATAACTAACTTTATATTTAGCAAACATAAAAAGTAATTGTCCCCGTTTTGTATATGTCTTTGTATAGTATCTTACCAAATATGAACAAGAGTTGGTAATCCTGCAAGAATATATGAGGTTGTACTTGTATATTAGTGTAGCAAACATACACCATAACTACCTCCAGCAAAGGAACTTATCCAGCGTTATTGTCCTAATTAACAAGAAGTTACCTCACGTTTCCCAGATAATGATGGACAAGAGTTATGACTCCTACCACTCCTACGGCAATACGAGCTCATAAACTGTCGTAAATGGCTCCAATAAAGATTCACGTCTACCACTGTTCTCCTCATTATATAGAAGTCATATAAACTTCTCCAACAAATGATGAACAAGAGTTGTGACTTCTACCACTCATGCAGGAATAATGAAGTCGTAACTACCTCCAATGAAGGAGAACGTCTCATTTTGTTGTACTCGTTATCCAGAACACAAGTCACGTTTTTCAATAAATGGTGGACAAGAAATTTGACTCCTGTCACTTCTGTAGGAATAATGAGGTCATAAATACCTCCATTGAAGGAGAACGTCACATGTTGTTGTACTTGTTATCCAGAACACAAGTCACGTTTTTCAATAAATGGTGGAAAGGAAATTTGACTCCTGTCACTACTGTAGGAATAATGAGGTCATAAATACCTCCATTGGAGGTGAAAATCTCATATCATTGTCCTCTTTATCTAGAACACACGTCACGTTTCTCAAGAAATGGGGAACAAGAGTCTTTAATCCTACTCCAGCCACTTATGTAGGGATAATGAGGTCGTAAGTACTGTCATTAAAGGTGAACATCTAATGTCCTTCTCCTCGTTATCTAGAACACACCTCACGTTTCTCAAGAAATGATGGACAAGAGTTGTTATTCCTGCTACTCATGCAGGAATAATTAAGTGTCATAAAAACATACATTAAAAGTGAACATCTCATGTCATTGTCCTCGTTATCTAGAACACAAGTCACGTTTCTCAAGAAATGATGGACAAGAGTTGTGACTCATATCACTCCTGTTGGAATAATGAGGTCATAAATACCTCCATTGAAGGTAAAAATCTAATGTCATTGTCCACGTTAACTATGGCACAAGTTACGTTTCTTAGTAAATGGTGGACATGAGTTGTGACTCCTGTCACTCATGTTGGAATAATGAGGTCATCAATACCTCCATTGAAGGTAAAAATCTTATGTCATTGTCCACGTTAACTAGAACAAAAGTCACGTTTCTTAGTAAATGGTGGACATGCGTTGTGACTCCTGTCACTCATGTTGGAATAATGAGGTCATTAATACCTCCAATGAAGGTAAAAATCTAATGTCATTGTCCACGTTAACTAGAACAAAAGTCACGTTTCTTAGTAAATGGTGGACATGAGTTGTGACTCCTATCACTCATGTTTGAATAATGAGGTCATAAATACCTCCATTGAAGGTGAACGTCTAATGCCATTGTCCTCGTTAACTATGGCACAAGTTACGTTTCTTAGTAAATGGTGGACAATAGCTGTGACTCCTACGACTCCTAAAGGAATAAATACCTCAATGGAAGGCTAATATCTAAAGTCGTTGTCCTCGTTAACAAGAACACAAGTCAGGTTTCTCAAGAAATGGTGGACAAGAGTTGTAACTCCTGCCACTTATATAGGAATAATGAGTTCGTAAACTGTCTTAAATACCTCCATTAAATCTACACATACATGGTCGTTGTCCCCGTTATCTAGAAGGCATATCACAATGCCCAATTAAAGATGGACAAGAGCTGTGACTCCTATCACTCCAACAGACGTAAATATATGAGGTCGTAAAATGGTTACAATGGTGATTACTTAAATACGTTTTTTTTTTTTTTTTTATTGGAAAAATAATCGATTTACAAACAAATTATATTTGCGTGATGTAAATCTAATAGAAAGGTGCTACTTGAATAAATTTAAATATTTGAGAACGATGTGTGTGTTTTATGGTAATTTTTTATTTTCCAAAAGAATTTAAACTAATAATATCAATAGTTAAAATTTTATACTTGACTGATCATACTTTCAAACTATCACCTTTAGGGGTTTTATGTGATGTGTTTTCGTCTCTAATTTGTTTATGTTTGTAGCTTAGTATTAAAATAATATATCCAGCTATATCATATATTTCTACAATTCGTAATTGTATAAAACAATCTAAAATCGTCTCTAATAAACAATATATATTACATATATTTTGTCATTTTTATATTATTTTTTTCATAATCGAAAACTTATTATATAAATTGACGTTCGTTGATGTATCAACTCAATGTTTGTTGAAAAGTGTTGTACTCGTAGTTATTTTTTCTATTTTCTACTAACGTTATCTGTATCAACTCCTCTTAAATAATATGCATGTAAAGATTGCCTTCTCTTTGGGATTCAAATAAATTATAAGCTTAGATATTCATTTTACTAAACTATAAATAGCCAATATCTTATTGGTCTTAAACAATCAATTTTTAAAGTATAATAATAATAATCAAACTCAGCAATAATAAGAAACAAAGTATATCTTTTTCTATCATCATTATTCAACAAATACCAATTTTGCCCTTAAACTATGAAATGTCTGCATCAAGAGGTTGAAACGTGTTACACCTCTGTCGTGACCATGCAGTGATAACATTGTACCGTTTTTAGTTAATTTGTAGTATTTCAGTTCGAAGTCTCAGTTAGACATTATGTAACTACTGCCTCCTTCGACATGTAAAAACACTACGAAACCTGACTGCACCTTTCCAGCCATCACCAGCAAAGTTCATTGTATGAGCTATGCGAGTATAATGTTAGTGAAAGTGGTGGTGGGGGAGCGACAGGCTGTTAGCCAACGAAGTTGTTTGCGAGGGTTCAGGAGTTAGATGGATGACGAGCTAATCCGATTATTCCCCCTTTAGTTTCGGGCTCCTGTAGTTTTATTTATGTATTTTAATAATGTATACTTTACTGATTTCAATATACTATGTATCAATGTACTATGTAATATTAATTTTTTACACATATAAAAAATAGGCTTAGTAAGTAATAAAGCTTACTCTTTGACTCCCACAGCTGTTTTAAATTGCTTACAGCTGTGGGTATATTGATTGTGACTTTTAATATACCTAAAAGTCACAATCAACGCACGTGTGGAATAAGTAGGGGTATAACATTATATCTTCCAGAATATATTTTTTATTCTGTTTTATTATGTTTATAATCCAAATAAGTTATTCTCGTGATAGTTCTATAAAACACATAATTATCTGATCCCAAGGTAGAGGAGAATGAATACAACCTTCTAAAACAGAAAGAAGAGTCCCGTGTTTCAAGTTCCAGGTCACCGAATCCGGATCATCCTGGATCTTACAAGCACGGATAACCGAATCCCGGGTCTCTCAATCTCAGATTTTCCATGCATTGTTTTCCTAATCTTAGTCGCCTAGTATCAGGTCCCTCTATTTCGGATTTACCAAGCCTATTTGCTTGGAACCAGGTCTCTCTACCCGGGTATCCCAGTCTTAATCGCCTAGTACCAGGTATCTTAACCCCCGGTTTCCTAATCGTAGTCTCCTAGTACCAGGCCTCTCTACCCCGGATTTACCAATCCTAGTTGCCTGATACCAGGTCGCTCTACCCGAGTCTCCCAATCTTAGTCGCCTAGTACCAGGTCTCTTTACCCCGGGTTTCCTAATCGTAGTCGCCTAATAATGTCCCTCTCTACCCCGGATTTCCCAATCCTAGTTGCCTGGTACCAGGTCTCTCTACTCGGGTCTCCCAGTCTTAGTCACCTAGTACCAGGTCTCTTTACCCCGGGTTTCCTAATCGTAGTCACCTAGTACCAGGTCCCTCTATCCCGGATTTTCCAATCTTAGTCGCCTGGTACCAGGTCTCTCTACCCGGGTCTTCCAGTCTTAGTCGCCTAGTACCAGGTATCTTTACCCCGGGTTTCCTTGTCGTAGTCACCTAGTAGCATGTCCCTCTATCCCGGATTTCCCAATCTTAGTCGCCTGGTACCAGGTCTCTCTACCCGGGTCTCACAGTCTAACTCACTTAGTACCATATCTCTAATCTGTGTTTCCTAATCACATATTACTCATTCCCGGTTTAAAATACATTGTTTTTAAAAACTCTTAAATGGCTCTTTGACTATGGCTTAACGACAGTTTGACTTGTATAAAATAAATGCTATTTCGTGTTTCAGAAAATGTCTGTGGCAGTTATTTTGATCACAGCTTTGCTCGTGTTGATGCTGATTCTCTTCCTTCAATTTCGATACAAGAAACGACACATCATAGCAGCTGGCAACAAACTTCCCTGCCCAACCACTTTACCTATCTTTGGAAACGCACTGATTTTTATTGGTGGAGCCAAAAGTAGGTGCTAATAGCTTATTTACGTAGAGGGTGTTTCAATATACAAGGTGTTCAAATATACAGGGTGTTTCAAAATTAGGTAAAAAATTTGAGTATAATCAGTCAAGCTAAAATAAATAGAAGAGTTCCTATAAACACGTGTTATAAAATCCTTCACTTTTGGTACGTGTGTCTGCTTGTAATTTTCGCATAAAAAAATCATGACTCTACAATTTCTTAAGCTACATAATTATACTTTTGCATGACTATTTGTCATTATAATTCACATATGGGCCCAATCGGACCACGCGAAGCACAATCAATTCTTATTTGATAGGTTCATCGTACCCAAACTTGGTTCATTCTTCCAGAATGAACTACCTTTCTTTTATCAGACCCAGGTGTTCCTCTTCTTTTTCCTGTAGGCCTATCCATCTATCAATTTTCCAATCAAAAACCTTTTTATAAATGGTTTTTATAAATCTTCTTTTACTGCAGCTATCCATTTAATTTTATTTTTTTTTTTCTACCTTCGGTTTACATAAAATTCTACTATTTATTTTCTTAACTTGCTAGATTCCATTCTTTTGATGTGTCCATAAAGTTTTAGTCTTAATTTTTTCATGTAAGAATGTATGTTAATCTATTCTTCTATTTCTCTATTAATTCTAAGTGTCAATTTCAATGTTCATCGGGCCTAATATTTTCCTAATAATTTCCTCTCTCTTTTTTTGTATTTGTTCAATTTAAATTTTTTTGTTTAAAACTAAAGTTTCAACCCTATAAAGTCATTATAGTAAAATTACTGTGTTATAATATCTGAAATTTGTATTTTTTGAGAGTGCCTTTTTGTTGTAAATGTTTTGTATTAATCGAAAAGCAGTTGCCATCCTTTGACAGCCGGCTTCATTTGTGAATTTTGCTAAGCCTGATTCTTGAATAATTTCAACGAGGTACTTAAATTGAGATACATTAATCTATTGTTTTTCTTATATTTTGTGTTTATAAATGTCAGTGCTGATTTGAAGAAAGTCATATATTCTGTTTTTTTTTTTCTAATCTAGACCTACTTTTTCCATGATTTCGTTCAAAATTTAAATTTGTTTTTGGTCAGTGTTAATATCTCGAGGTAGGATTGCAAGATCATCGGCAGCTGAACGATACACTTTAATATTGGTTCTACCTAACTTAATGGGTTGATCCACGTTAGTTTCTACTTTCTGTTTCCACAATTCCTAGATTACTTTTTCTAAAAGGCACTTAAATAGCAAGGGTGAGAGCCCATCTCATTATCTGACTCGAGTTTTAATTTCAAATGGTTCCAAAATTTACCCCAGAAATTTTACTTTAGATTTAGTTTTAATCAGCATTTCCTATATCAATGCTAGACTTTGAGGTTCTAGGATTAATCAAGACCTTGTTCTTTTAAAATTTGGAAGATATATTCGTGGTCAAGGGAGTCATATGCTTTTTTTTAAATCAAAAAATGTGCAAACAATATTTTTGTTATAAATATTTTGATATCTAAGAATTATTTTTAAGTTTGGTATTTGTTCAGAGCAAGATTTTTTGGTCTAAAACCGGCTTGGTGTTCACAAATTTTTGGTTCTAACTGTTGCTGGGCACGATAAAGAAGACACTGAGAGAAAATGTTATTTGTGACTGAATAGAAAGATTCTCCTGTATTTCTTAACATCAGTTATGTCTTCTTTTTTATATAATGGGTGAATAGGAACAATAGCGAACATAAAAATACAAATTCATTCTTTGATATTTTTATATTCACCAGATATGTTTTATCAGTTGTGTAATTTCATGCATAGTTTTGGGGCCTGCTGATTTTGTGTTCTGCTACAGTTCGATCGTCAACGGATGCTTTGTTTTGTTTAAGTCTTTTAGTTTGCCTACTTATTTCTCTTTCATCTGGTTCCTGTGAATCTGTGTTGGTATTTATATTGTTAAGTGGTGGAAATGTATTAGTTGGTCCATGACAGTTTAAAAGTTTCTCAAAATATTTATAAAGTTCCCTATTGTTTTCTTCAGTGTCAAGAGCTAAATTAGCATTTTATTTTTTAAAGCAAAGATTTTGTGGTTTTTAACAGGTTAGTTTTCGATATTTTTTGTAAGTTTCTCGTGTGGTTTTTTTGTTAAGTATTTTTCAATATCTAAAATTTATCTCATTACTTAATTATAAAGTACAATCTAATTAATGAGACTTTAAATTATTGATCCCTACTTTGAAGAATGTCTTTATGTCACAACCCGGACCGAAACATACGATCGTTAAATTGGAAATTGGATCTCAGAACTATTCCCATACAGAATCTTACAAAGCTTGACCTTAACACAAATGTTGCATATTTAGGTAATATCAACTATTCTGTATTTGTAGTGCACATTTTATCTCTGGATCAATTTTTATGTACATTACGACCACAAAAATACGTAATCACACAAAATACATACGCACACATAAACAACTGTAAAAATAATGCTTGGACATGATGCTTAGGAAATATTACTCTTATGAGAATCTCATTAAAAATTAATATTTACTATACTCATATACTAAAATGTTTTATTGCAATGATACACACAAAATTAGGATCTCAACCATCCTTGACCTAAAATGAGGAACTTATGACCTGAACTACTACAAATATGTAAAGATTACTTTAGAACCAGTCTACCTATTTTACGTATATAAGTAATATGTGACATCTGAAAACCGTTATTTTCACACAAAACGTTGTATACTTCTCTAATATTATTTCAGCTCTCCGTAAAACGTTAATCAGTCTAACAGGACAGTTCAAAGAAGTGTTTTGCATTTGGATGGGAATTGTTCCTGCGTTTGTGGTTTCTAGTCCAGCAGATGTTCAGGTAAATCTATGGCTCTTTATTGACTTGTTATTATTCTTATTTTATTCATTTTTAATATTTACGAAGCTTAAATTACAATAGTAAACTGCATTTTTTTTAATGATACCCTTTACTTTTCTCATAAAACATACGTAGTTGGCATAACAAAACTTAGTCTTATTACATACATAGATATTACAGTAACCAATCCCAGGAATATAAACCCCAACAAAATAATACAATTCAGGAACAATAACTCTGATATAGACCTCAAGTCTGACGTACAGGTGTTAAAAGAAGATATAAATATTGATTACTAGCACAGTAACTGTCCTTCGTATTAGATTTATGTTGATTTATACTGTATTTATTGCTTTCAGTAATACAAAACATGTACCTACTGGCATCTGTATAATGCAAAAGTGCGTTATGGTCACATACCCCAAGGAAAGAAGACGGTAGGTATCACGCGCATCTCCTTTGATGGCACATTGGCATATGTCAACAACAAACACAAAAATACTGTTCTATTTCCCGTAGTTTACGATTCCATCTCATAGGCGGTAAATAACTTGCCTACTAGTTAACTGAATGCTTCCATGATATTTGTAGATTTATTTAGCAGCATTTAATAGAATAATCAAACCAGGTGATTTCGCCCACGTGACGTCACAGTCCACTGCGTAGCACCTACCGTCTTTTGTAGTCACCGTGGTTGTGGTTAGGTTTGGTCCGGTATTTACTTCAGCACTATGTAAGTTGTTTATTTATTCCAACAGCTGATTAATGAAACTATTATAAACAATTATTTGTCAAATTGGTATTGTCATTGGGGTTGCATTGATACTTCTTAGAACTGCTGGGGTGGTTTCCTGGTGGAGTTTCAAAATTAAGATAGGTCTATGTGTTAACCAGATGCGCTAATAATTTCCATGCAAAATTACAGATGAATGAGTTCAGTAGTTCTTTGCGTGATTGAGTAACATAAACACAGAAACCACTAAATATTTATATAATTGTAAAATGAGAAACATTGAATAGGTTTATTTATTATAGAATATATTATGTTTAATATGTATAATATATCTTGATTAAAACAATATTGAATCATCATTGAGTATAATATGTAAAAATCATAGCAATCATAGCAATTACTAACGACAAAGGGAAATACAAATCATATACTTCATGTAATTTTACGGGTTTTAATTATTTGTACGATTTTAACAATGCGCACTATTATTAGTTATTGAATGTTGAATTATCTAATATTAAATATGTATGCTGTGGTTGACTATAAATATATGTTGTAATATTTAATAATTAAGTTCATGCTATCATATATACTTCAATACATTGCTTTTTTCTCCTGTTGAAACCTTCATTATCCCTAACATCCACGGAGTATTGGTGCACCTTAGGAACAGTTTCATGTCCTTACTTTTACGAATTCACAACAAGGGAACATTGGATAGGGTAAACCGATATTTTTGTACATTTTCTATCACTTGGAGATAAAACCGTACGTTAAGTTTCAACTTAGTACAAACATTGTGGGTGTATTTAATCAAGGGTACAACCCACCTATTTTCGAATATAAAATATAAATAACAAATAAATTAATTTGTGATCTTATCGTTATATTTGAGTTTTATCAGGTTAATACGTGGACTAAAGAAGAGTTTTTTATACTAAAGAAAAATAAACATATAATTGTATTTTTTTTATTTGTTTATGTTTTATCATATAAGTCAATAGTCAATATTCTTTATTAATAAAGCGGTACAGAAAGTGTGTAGTGAATAGTGTGAATTGAATAGTGTCTTCTTAAACTTATGTCTAAATTTGAAACTTAAAATTAAACAATAAACATTAATGCAGATTTTGACAAAATTTACAGTTTAAATTTATTTTCAAACTCATCAATAGAGTATAAGGCTAGATCTATCAAATATTTTTAAGGTGCTTTTTAAATGTTGGTCATCCTTCCCATTCTTAAACTGTGATGAACGTTTTCTTGTGAATTTAATTCCAGCATACATTGGTTTTTGTTTACAACAACTCTAACCGATGATGTTTTGAGACTGAGTTATGCTTATTTCTCGTTTTATATTTATGTTTAAAATCCTGATTTCTGTTCAAGTTACTCTCTTTAAAAATTAATATAATTTCAAAAATGTACAACCCAAATACTGTTAAAAATATTCAAATTTGAAAAGTATTTTTTAACAAATTCAGTAAACTTTAGATTTAAAATTATTCGCAGTGCTTTTTAATTTTATTATTTCATTTAAATTGTTGTTTGACGTAGCACCATACAAACATATCCTATATATTATTTGAGAGTGTATGTAAGAATAGTACATTTGTTTTAAAACTTGATTGCTGCATTGGGTAGAAGTTTTTTGAGAGCAAATAAACCTGAACTATTTTTTGTCACTGTACAGTCAACATGCAGGTTCCAATTTAAGTTAGAATCGATTAATAGACCTAAGAATTTAATATTATCAACTTCCACTTCGTCAATTTCAATGTTTAGATATGTTGGTTTTCTATTCTGTCTTGTTCTAAAATGGAGGCAATTGGTTTTTTTCAATATTTAAGCTTAAATTATAAGATTTCAGAAAAGAGTTTAAGTTTTGCAATTCAATATTTGTAATAATCTATAACTGATCTAGTGAGTTATGATATATTTTTAAATTTGCATCATTGGCATACAAAACCAAGCTGCTTACAGGTGAACATTCCAAACAAGTAGTTAAATGTTTTAAATAACAGAGGAACAGCAGAAGTCCAAGGTTAGAACTTTGCGGTACACCTAATTCACTGTCTTGTAATTTAGACTTTTTAGAATTTAGAATTTTAACAAACTATTCCCGGACGGTAATATATGATTTGAACCACTGTAAAGCTATTCCTCTTACACCTAGTTCTTCTAAAATAAACAACAGATGGGAATGATTTGCAGTCCATGAGTTCCAGATGAGAAAGCTTTTGATAAGTCCATAAATATTACAATCACGATATCATCTTTATCAATTGATTATATAATTGACTCTATAAATTCGACTACTCTTGAAGTTGTTGATTCCTGTTTCCGATAACCGTGCTGGTTATTTTCTAATTTGTTGTTGTTTTCCAAAAATAATACTAGTCTATTGTAAGCTAGTTTTTCATACATTTTTTAAACGGAGGGTAATGAAGAAATTGGGCGATAGTTAATTTTTAATTTTGTATTGTGTTTTTTAAATATAGGAATCACTTTTGATATTTTGAGAAAATCTGGAAATTTGCCACAAAGAAACGAACAGTTAATTAGATGAACTAAAACATTACTGAGCTGTTCTGATGCTGATTTTAATATTATTAATGGCACTTCATCATAACCACTAGAATAATTATTTTTTATTGATGTAATAATATCAAGAACCTCATTTGTATTAGTTTGTGTTAAAAGAAATTATGTGCTCTCCCATGCTAGTTGTGTTAGAAGGAGAAGGATCTTCAATATTTCCGCTAAAGTTCATAGATAAATCATCTATCTTAATTTGAGCAGTGTTTGTGAAATGGCCATTAAAAATATTAGTAATTTCTACAGGATTAATTACATCTCTATCCTTTTCAATTAAAATAATATTGGATTGAAAATTAGGGCTTTTATTTCCTACTTCAGAATTTATAATGTTTCATGTGGTTTTGCTACATCACGTGATTTCATAATTTGTTTGTCAAAGTATTTCCTTTTTTTTTAAGTTATAATTTATAAATATTTTTTAATATAATTCAGACTAATAATGCCTTAGGTTACTCAGATTTAATTTAGATTTAACAATACTTTTATTTATATTTTTTTATTTATAACTTCACTTGCTAGTTCACATGGGCTTGCAAGCCTGTGCGTGGACTTTATTCAACGAGTGAAGTACCTTGACATTACCCTCCGCAGTACGAAGCCTTGACCACTGTGCCACCTCGCTGGCCTACATTTCATTCTGAATTGGTACGTTTGTACGTTCAGTTCTACCATTTCGAAATTAAGTGTAGGGTTTATCAATAAAATAATGGAAAATGTACAACAATCCTGGTTTTCTATGAAATAATCCATCATTTTTCTGCGTCATTAAAATTTAATAAATTGAAATATTTCATATTAATTAAAATAAAGTTACATATCTTCGCTATGTAACTTTATATTACTTTTTATGAAAAATCAATACAATTTGTTTACTTGAAATGTTATAGGGTGAGACAGTTTGTAGGGTGAGTCAATATCATAGTTGTTAGTACAAAACTTTAAAATTCAGGTTATAATTTTAATCCATTATAAGTTAATTACTTTCAATCTCCCTGTGATATTGTAATTAATAATAAATTTAATTTACAATTTTATATAATTTTTCGAATATAAACAATTTAAAATGTTTTAGATCGTATCATTCCCCGGACTCCCCTCCAAATCCTCCAGAACGGACGTAGTCATTAGTATAATTTAATAAATATGAACATTAGTTGTAATATATATTTTAACTGCCTCTAAATCGTTCGCTGTGACTATGAGAAAACGACCTCTGTTTCTTTTTTATTCATGGTAAAAAGAATTAGATGAGTTCTGTTAACTACTTAATGTAGTTTTAACCCTTAGAGTTACTGATAAATGATTAAGGACTTGAATGTTGATGGAAATTGCCGGGTACTATATTTTTTTTTCTTAGCTATTAAGTATCATACATATTTTCTCAAATGATAATGTATTTAGGTTTAGCTAGTTTTAAGTTAAGGTTTTAGTTTGTGCTGATTATTTTCTTTTGAATACAGGTTATTTTGAACTCATCAACTACAATAGACAAAGATGATACGTACAAATATCTTAAACCATTTTTGGGAAATGGCCTTCTATTGAGTCCAGGTAATTTGAAAATATACGCTCCTTCTAAATTAAACATTACTTATCGTAATAATAACTATTTATGGTTATAATATTTTACAAAGCATGATTATTTATTGACTTACAATTTGTAGAGATAAAGACATATATAAACCAATAGAGTCTAAAATGTATATTTATTTAATTACTTAATGGTTTACGTATTTTTTTTTTTTTTTTTATTATTTCTAAGAGTTATAAAATCTCCAATACGCAAGTTTCTTGATAATGATAATTGACATATATTTTATTTTAACATTACAAATGAAAACATATTTTTTATAAATAATGGCTTTCTATACCAACCCTTATCAAATTGATATCACAGGGGTGACATTATTGTATCTGTTGGTTTCTGTTAGTTGTTATAAAAAATGTATTAAAGTGTTCAGAAGATTGTAGGTGATAGGTATTATGCTCAGTCCTCTTAATACCGACAAGCGTCCGCTCAATGGTTAGCATCGACGTGGACACAACTAGAGAAGTCTGGGATGTCCATGTTTGATGGTAGCCAAGGTTCATGTGTTGTGTAGGGAAGAGAATTGAGTGTCAGGCTTGTCAGTTTGCTGAAAATCAGACCAGCAATACGTGGTTGGATTCCAAGTAAAGCTGTAGGTCCATTAGTTACCCTAGCTATTGGGCTATCAATAAATAGTTCTTTCTGAGGAACAGTGTATCTTAGTTAATAACAATGACTACACTCGTTCATCTACACTCATCACACTAATTCGCCGCCTCATATTTGCCCATATCTTGACGATCGGCGTCTTAATAATGAATAGTAATAATAATATTATTCCTGCTGCATCCCTCATATAGCATCCGAAGGGAAACCAAAATGAATATACTACCGTGAGGGACAAAAATAATAAGATAATTATATCACAAGCAGTAAATTGGTAATACATAAAGACATCAAGCGGCTAGGAAAATAGCATCTGAAGGGGAATAAAAGGCGAAATATAGTAATTCCCTAGTAACAAAAATACCATCCTGCATCCCGTTCAGCACCCTTAGTAGGTCCTCAACCACCAGGGACCACAAGAGAGGGGAAAGAACACCCCTTGGGGACAGCCGCTTCCGACTACAACCTGAACCGTCGCTTCGTTCAGTGTTGCCTTAACCATTCTCCTGCGTAGGTAGGCCTCGATCGATCTGGTAATGGTACCACTGGCACCCGTCCTAGTGACAGCAGCGATCATAGTCTGCAGGGAGATATTGTTGATCCTATGTCTATGTCCGTGAAGACACCCATGGCTAGCTTCTTCTACCGGATCGTCTCCTCAACTCTCGTGACGAGTCTATGGAGATTCAACTCAGAAGATCTCCCAGCCATGTATGCGTGTTGATTTGTATGGAGCGGGTTATCTCTCAATAACCCATCCCTCATATGCCTATCGACCAACCTCTCCAGTGTCTTTAGTAGAAAAGACATGAGGCTGATCGATCTGAAATCTTTAGGTCTGGAATGTGTGCCCCTTCCACACAGTAGGGATACAGACCACTTTTGCGGTCCTCCACAGACTTGGAATGAAACCCAAGGCCATGGAAGGGGGGAAATATTATGGTCAGGTGGGGAAGGAGCGACTCCAGGCCCCTGGAATACAAAATTATCCAACACTTTTGTATTCCAAGTGACGAAAACAGAAATAGCATCCAAAATCGAACGCAAGGAAAAATGGTTGTAGTTCAATCGAGAAAAATGTAAATGTGAATGTATTCAAATGAACTGAAGGAAAAAGGTAATCGTATTGGAGATGGAGGAGGCCGAAAATAATTAAAATTCAACTCAGTTTGTCATGGGCTGTGATACATGAAACTTTGACAAAAGTAATACAACAACGCAGATCATATTAAAAGTTAAAATACCTTACAAACTTCTAGCAACTTTCTTAATTACGATTTGCCATCAACCTCGGGGGTAACACCGAGGTTGATGGCAAATCGTAATTAAGAAAGTTGCTAGAAGTTTGTAAGGTATTTCCAGAATTATTTGTAGAAGTTGTTTGCAAAGTATTATTACAAGTCATAAGATTTGTTTCATTGTTTGAATCAAGATCTGTATTTTCAATTTCAGCTTCATAGCATGTTTCAGTATCTTGGGATTCATTTAAATTCGGTATTGGTGGCTCATTTTTATTAAAATTAAACTTGCGTCGTTTTGGAGGACGTCCGCCTAGCATCTAAGAAAAAGTTAAAATACATTGAACTGAAGTTATCAATGAACTGTAAATTTTCCGGCTCGAAGGACCATAAATATGCGTTGCGGTGCGTTGAAATTATAATAAAAATGAAATAAAATTTGAGAATAACTGAATTGACATAGGTAAGAAAAATACAATAATATTTGGTTTGTTTACATTACATAAATACAACAAAAATGATGTGAAATCAAACCACAAAAAACTTCAAAAAAGTAACAAATGATGCCAAGAATATTAAAAAGGTTATATATAAATAAACTAAACAAGATGTGAGATCAAAATGAGATGGCCAAGTACCTTCGGTACTCCAATGAAACAAACAAACCATGCAAATAAATTGGAAAAAATGTAGACATGAATGAAAATTAAAATTCTTGGCATTGGCGTTCGAGTGAGGTTGAAAAAAACCCACCACCAAGGAGTTTTATTTTTATTCATGTCCATTTTATTCCAATTTGTTTGCATGGTTTTTTTTTTTTTTTGTTTCATTGGAGTATCGAAGGTATAAGTCACGCCAACTAAGTCCCGCTCTGGGTCGGCCGCTACTAGCCAAAGTCCATACTACGTCTAAGGGTCTGCGCATGTTTCCTTTTGTCCTTCTCCGGCCCGAGCACAAGGGTAGATTTATTGTCTTATTAACTGCTGGATGCCACTGTAAAGGAGTATTTTGGGAGTTACTGGATAGAAGACAGTGTGTGCGTGACTAGTGGTGTGTCGGCTTCCTCAAGTACACTAAAACCCAAAGAGACGGGCTTGTCTCTTCAGGGCAATAAAATAATTAACTTGACCGGGTTTTATCATAGAAAACCAATGTTTTCGGGCTAACGTTTGTTTTTACTCGCATACCCCCTACGTATCCTCACTTACAGGGAAGAACTCAAAGCGGAATTTATATGGCACGACTTATACTTGGCCATCCCATTTCAATTTCACATCTTCTTTGGTTCATTTATCTATAACTTTTTAATGTTCTTGGCGTCCTTTTTTTACTTTTTTGAAGTTTTTTGTCGTTTGATAAATTTAACAAGGGTTCCGTTTTGTTACTTCTAAATTATAGACAGCTTAACTTCAACCATAATAAATATTGTATATGGTAAATGTTCAAATACCTTTCCTTCAATATTTCAGCCCCCATGTGGAGGAAGTACAGACGCCTCATCAGTCCGATGCTTCACCCCACCACCATAGAAAATTACCAACTCATGTTTAACGATGTAAGCCGTAAAATGTCTGATCAATTTGGTAAAACTCCAAAAATTGATCCTAGATATGAAATTTTCAGCCTTTCACTAGACGCTGCTTTGAGTAAGTAAATATTTACCGCTTCAAGTCGATTTTATCAGTAAAAATAAATGTGTACGTTTACTACGAACACACTATATAAGTATCCTTAAGATGCTACAATCAATTGGACTTACAATACGAATTCAATTTATAACTTACCTCATGACAGCATTTAAAGATCGTGAGACTTTGGAAGCGGTTCTTTACAGTTCAATACCTTGACGATTCACACCATATTGGATTTCGCTTAGTTGTATTATTATAACTCTAATTCCACAACTATTAAAGCAATCAAAATAATTTTAAGCAATAAATTGATTTACATTCTAAATAATAAATGGTTCCAAAGAATTGGCACAAACTTTCTCCCATGTAACACTTAAAAAATAAAAACTTTGAAATTTACCAGTTTTATTACCAAATATGTTTTTGTCATAACTAAAAAACTAGTCAAGTTAAAGACAAGCAGTTTTTACTTAAATACTTTAAAATGTAATTTACATATTTCCTGAAAATTTTATCAAAATCGTTAGAGCTATTTTTTAGAAAATTCTATAAAATGTTTTTTGCCTATACAAAATAAAAAAAAATGAAATTTCAAAACAGGGAACAACTGGTCTGAAAATATTTTCTAAATACACCTAGATACCAAATTTCATTAAAATGTATCCGTCCATTTGATCTCCAGCGAACAGCACGTACACACATACAGACATTAAAAATGTTAAACAAAAAAGACTTGTTTGGGTTCAGTGGATCCCAAAATGGATTTTTAGACCAACTTGTTAAAAGATTTTTTTTTTTTGCGATCACAATACTTTCTCTATGCTAACGCATCTCTCATATGTAAAGTAAAAATTAAACTGTATATAGCAAATGTCTCTATAAATAAAATTTGTTCTACAGTGACATATAATTGTGTTGACTAATATATTTACTGTCAAATAGTTGTATAGATATAAGTAATGAAATGGAAATAGTAAAGATAATATATTGTTGAAAATATTTTGTTAATATATTATCTACAAACTCTAATCTATTCCAGATGCATTAGTGGGCAGACCGATCACCTTGAGTGAAGAAACTAAGAAAAATCTGCATTCCCTTTTTGATATGTAGGTATACAATTAAATAGTTTTATATAATATAATTTATATTTTGTGATTATAAGTGTAGTATGAATAGATTTATACAATTGAAAGTAAAATACTTGAAGTAGAAATTCCCTAAAACCTCTAATTCTACCTTATTTATTGAATTGCATAGAAAGGGAGGATGTTCATTTACTTACCTCAGGAATACTTGACCATTAAATGCTACCTTAAAACCCTAGGACGAACTGTGTGAACGAGAATGTTCTCATGTTTCTCTATACAAACATAATTTTGCTCGAAATATTTCAAAGATCTGATACTAAAATCCAAACTTATTTTTCATTATCTTTGATGATAATTCCTAGCATTGATGACGAATAAGACGATATGATGTGAAGGTTATAACAAACGAAAAAACAATATTAGGGTTAGTTACTACAAATTTAGTAGGTAACAATCTTAGGTATCGCTCATATTCTCTAAGACACTTAAACATAGTTAAGAGTGTGTTTGTTTTATGTTGCGGGAAATATTTTAATGTCTTTTGTTAAAGCCTATATATCAAACTAGCTTTACCCGTCCCATGCTTCGATATCCCTACATATAAAATAGAAAGCCCTCACTCAACCATCACTAATTCTCCTACTTTCCGTAATCCTACACAGCTTAAATTTGGTACAAATATTGTTCAATAAGGATAACATTGGGCTGATTTCAGAAAAATCGACAACAGCTGTGTTGTTTGTAAATAAACATGTTTACTTTGTATGTTTGACATGTTTTATCGTATTGATGCAGTGAGTTCACAACTAATTACACTGTTTCTACAAATGTTTCCCTAACACTATAAAGTGTAAAAATTGCAAAACATGTGTTTATATTTCTGACAGTTTAACTGTGGCTTAATATGTGTATTGAATGGATGTTTGTGTGTTATTATTTACTACAGTTCACTATGTCTATTGAGTGGATCACTCTTGGTGAAAAAATCATACCGGTTTGTTATTTCTATGCGTGATAATGGAATGTTCCTTTTCCTTTCCTTGTCATAGATTGTGCATGGCGACAATCAGCACTCCTTTGCTATCCGACAAGCAATAGTTACTTACACGTATGTGCTCAGTGATTGGAAAAGGTATGGAGTGATGGCACAAGGAAAAACTAGGGACCTTTCATGCGACCACTGCAAGACCGAAATGCGAGAGAGAGAGAGAGAGAGAGAGAGAGAGAGAGAGAGAGAGAGAGAGAGAGAGAGAGAGAGAGAGAGAGAGAGAGAGAGAGAGAGAGAGAGAGAGAGAGAGAGATGTTATAATGTTAATTATGTTCGTGACGTCTTTTGTAACTTTTTGGTTGTTCTTTGCGTGTATTTTCTTTGCCACTTACCAATCTCTGGGTGTTTATAACTGCATTTCTTTACATTTTTCCTGTTACTATCCGGGTTGTTCATATCATACCTCGATGCAAAATCTTTTCAGTTGTTTCTGATGATTTCATTCTGAAAACCACTTCCTTAGTTTTTCCGCTTTCTCTCTTGAGATTGGGTGAGATACTCGGTAACAGACTCATCAGAATCAGTCATAATAATAGAGCCGGACAGAGAAGCTTGATGAATTGTAAGTTGGGCGTAAAATGAACAGGACGACCATTTTACGGTTGACAGTCCATAGGATCAGAGGAGCTTCTGGGTGGAGATGTTCTCATAGGTGAAGGAGATGTTGATGTCACAACAAGTAAAACGTCGAAATGGCTTTCTAAATTGTTTCCCCTAAACAGGATATATAGTTTATTCCTTTCATCCTCTCCATACTTGGCCAGAAGTTTGCCATCACGATAAATTTCAAACTCGGAGGGGAAAATAACTCCCGCCACCTTGAGTTTAAAGAAGCACCATAATTCTCACATGTCGGATATGTATTGTAGCTAATTGGAGTATTTATTGTTGACTCATCCAGTTCATAGTGAATGGTTTGAACTTATGCCAGTTGTGAGTAGATAGCAGGATGTTCTTCACCGTATGAGTGAGCTTCGTCGGGAAGGTGCATGCCTATTTTACTCCTTGTATACAAAGACGGGGAGTAAAATAGGTATGCACCTTCCCGACAAAGCTCACTCATACGGTGAAGAACATCCTGCCATCTATTCACAACTGCTACAATGTCTTGAAAAAATACAAATAAAAAGAATCTGAGTTATTTAAAATATAAAAATGATGAAACCTCTATTCCGTTTAACATGTACCTGTTAACTTCAATTACATAAGCTTCAAAGAAAGAATATATTTGCGTACAAATAAAAACAGCTTAAATCAAACCAATTTTTCAACAAATCAAAATTAATATATTAATCATATATGTTAAAAAAATTTATGTTTATGCTTTCCATATCGACTTTTTTAAAATACATTGCTAAATTAAATTAATAACAATGTTATTCTGATCGAAAGATTTAAAGTTTTGGGGACTCTTTCTACCCCTTGGGATCAAATTTTGAGAAATGCTTTCTTGGCGGGTCTTTATGATACAAAAGCTAACTCCGATTAAAATGTTATCAATATCTGTGCAGTGATTCCAGAGATTTTTGATTAATGAGTGAGTGGTATTTCACCTATATAGACACAAAAACTCACGATTTTTTCACATAAATATTAAAATTTCACGAAATCCTTTCATAGCACACAATTATACCATACAATGAAAATACTGTCAAAATCTCAAGTCCCTACCTATTGTTGTTAAGAGTTTGCAGAGGCTGTGGGAGGCCGTTGGCCATATTGGTTTTAATACCATAATAACAATTTTATTTTTAAACTGGACATACGAACACGCGTATCCAAATTAAACAGTTATTTTTGTACTGATTTTTTTCAGTTAAAATGCATTTGATCAAGAATGAAAGTGTGCGTTGCTGTAATTCATAATTAGCTTTATAGAGAAAATATAAAAAAAGTATTTAGTTTGAAGTTTTTATTTTCACTTATTTTTCAAAACTAAGCGTTTTTATTCAAAATATCAAAAACAACCCCAATGCGTGATACGATAATGTTTAAAATGACACCTCATACACAACGTTTGGTCAACAAATTACGAAAAAAGTATAGATTAGCAAATAACATTGTTCTTATGGGATTAAAACTAACATGGCCGACAGCTTCTTTGAATGTTTCACTTCTACTTTTGTAAATATAGATATAAATTTGTGTTGTTTAAACTAGTTAGCGAACAACATTGGCTAGTGAAAAGTATAAGTTAATTGCAATGGTTTAAATATATTTTATATGTTTCAGGATAGGTAGAATAACATCAAATCAGATGTTTAATGTTTGGCTCCAAATAGATTGGGTATTTCATCTTCTTTACAAAAAAGAAGCCACTTTAGCATTGAAAGAATCTGCAGATTTAAAAAAGATATATGAACAAGTAAGAATTACACCGTAGATTTTTAAATATGCATACAACGGTAATTATATTTATGTATACGAAATAAATTAATTTATGTACGATATTTAGTCACCAATCCAACACTAGCAACGTGATGTAATATATACATATATTACACTCAATAATATGTTTAAAATGTGAAGTTATACATTGGCCTGAAATCTACAAAACTATTTAACTCAGTTTTATATCCTGCCTAGCTAAAATATTAATGGCCCACTGTTTGTTCTTTACAGTATATATATATGACCTACCCACGTAAAGCTTGTCAGAATATAGTACCGAGCAAAAAATTTTTGTAGAATTCTTCCAATATATAAGTTCACATTTAAATTATTTCATAGATAAAATATTGAACATAAAAAGTACATAATATCTCGTTTAAAAAATCCAATAAGAGAGTTTAGATAATATGTGATATTATAGCATACAATTATGTGAATGTTAATTTCATATATGATTTATAGTAAAAGAAAAAAATAAATATAATGTATACGGCATTTCACCTATTATCAATAATGCTTTAAATACAATATATAGCATACTGTATTCTTTAAACGTTGATATTCAAAACATTTCAGGGTAGTTTAACTGATCTTTCAAATTTAAGATGACTTTTAAAAACAGTAAAAAACTGTAAAATAATAATACTTGCAATACGTTGACTAAGCAATAAAATTCTTTAAATGTTCCACATGGTTGCATTCAATTTGAACTTTAATTTTTTTAGATTAAAGTAAAATGCTCCCTATATAGAGAGCTTTTAAGATTGATAACAGAAATTACTATGCACGAAATGGCATATTATGAATTGAAAACTCTTGTTTTAATTTCAATCAGTGATAAAAATTCTAGGCACTGGTTTTTATTTAGTTTAGTATCTTGACTATTTTATAAAACACCTTCAGTTAAAAAATTTATTTTTGGTCAGCTGTCCCATTTTACTTTTACTTCAAATAAGTCACATAGTTTGATAATTTTTCGGAGGATAAATTATCTAAAGGAGTTCTGCTAGTCGATGTAAGTTAACTAAGCACAGGAAGCGAGGTAAGTGATTATTGACAGACCCAAGGGGTCAGTGAAGCACGAACGTAGCAATAAGTGGGGCTAGAAAGCAAAACGTACAATATATTTTTCACTACACTACTATGAGTTTAGCTATTTTCGTTATGTGTTTACATCCTGCGAAGCATTATATTTTCAACAGCTGTCTATTGTTTACTACCGAAAGTAACATTGTTTACAACCGAAAATTTTCCACAGTCAACAACACCTGTTTTTATTCCGTAGTGTAGTGAAAAGTATCGTTCAAAACTCGAGTGAAAGTGTTTTGTATGTTCTCGACCATTCGAAGTGCTCGACAAGTCTTGCACCTCAAACATATGGTCTCGAACATGCAAAACCCACTTTCCACTCTTGTTATGAAATATACTATTTAACTAAACAGAATAAGAAATATGTGTAGTAGAAAACAAATTGTAGTATTACTGATTACAGCTTGTGAAAGAGTTCTCTGAAGAGAGAGAGGCCATTGAAAAGAGCCCAAACGAACCTTGTAAGTACATGTTAACCTTATTGATGTTTAGAGCAATGTGTTATAAATCTTCCTTGGGTAATTCTCTAGTATTACTTAGTCAACCTAGTATTACTTTGATAATACGTTATTGTGACTTTAAATGACAATGTTTAGTAAAGATTAGGTGGCTAAAACACAGAGTTAGTATCATTAATGATACATTAGTATACATCGAGGCTGCCCTTTTACATCACGCCGCGGCAGTTATAGTTAGGTTAGGTTATTATAGCCTTATATCGCTTTGCAACATGAACGACGACTTTCCGACACTTAACTTTTATTGTTCGTACTAAGTGATAACTACCTTATCGTCATATAAAAATATGAAAAGAATCTAGGTTCACAAAGTAATTGTAGAGTTTTACCTTTAAGTTAAGTAAAAAATAGTACTTTTTCATTCGCTTACTTTCGTGTTACTTAGCTAACATGTTAATAATGGCAAAATCATTCTCGATAATTTACACCCCACTTTTTATAATATATAATATTTCAAACGGCAAGGATACAAAAATATTTATTTCTAAACAACTGTTATCCAAATAAAACAATATTCTCAAGATCTATGATCCTATAAGTCATTCACATTTATGACGTAAATTGATAAATTCTAGTGTATCGCTCACCCCTACAACAAAATAGTATTTTCACAACACTACCATGAGTTCAGCTGTTTTCGTTAAGTGTTTATAACCAGCGCAACGTCATATTTCCCACAGCTGTCTATTGTTGACAATCGAAAGTAACATTGTTTACGTTCGAAAATGTTCCACTATCAACAACTTAATAACCTTCAAAATCTTTTAAAAACATTCTTGCTATCGTTTCGCCATCTGAAATGGAAGTACATGGGCCCTTTTCGTTAAAAAGTAGAGCGGAGGAAGTGATACACGATCTTCTTCCTAAGAAATCAAAGGAGAGTACAAGAAGTTTTGTTCGTGTCACCAAAAATGCAAGCACACGTAAACAAGAGGTCGATGAATTTTTCATGATTGATGATATTTTTGAGGAAACAGATGAGGAAAGTGGTCATCAAACAGAGAATACTATTTTGAATGTATCGAATAAAATTCCTAATGAAGTAATATCTATTTCCAACAATCATAACTGTTACAATTAATTTAAATGTGCATTTAAAATAGTAAAGCTGATTTTATAAAATGTTCCTAAAATGTTCCTAATTAAATAAAAAGTTAACATTCCAACATAAAAAAAAATTCAGTAGTGTTGTGAAAAATATCGTTCAAAACTTAAGTGAAAATGTTTTGCATGTTCTCGACCAATTGAAGTGCTCAACAAGTCTCGCACTTCAAACATATGGTCTCGAACATGCCATTTTCCACTCTTGTTATGAAATATACTATTTTTCACTTAGCTTACTTTGGTGTTACTTAGCTAACATGTTAATAATGACAAAATCATTCTTGATAATTTACTTTTGAAGAAGAAAAAAGTACTTGGTAAGAAAAAAAAATTTTATTTCTAACAACTGTTACCCAAATAAAACAATATTCTTAAGACTAATGATTCTATAAGTAATTCACATTTATGACGTAAAGAGATTGTTGATAAATTCTAGTGTATCGTTCAACCCTACAACAAGAACTATAGGGGAAATGGCTACATGTTGCAATTTTGATACTGTATATTTTGATTAAATATTTTAACGAGTAAGAATTATCAGTTATATCTTCCAATTAATGTTTTCGACGGTTAAAATTCCAAGGCAATGCGTGACAAGGTAATGAGAAGCAAGTTAAAACACAATACCGCACAATATATTGAGAGCTATAGAACATATAAATATTTCCAGTATATAACAACAATATAACAACAAGTTTTTGAGACAAAAAATAAAGAACAATTAATTATATCTAAATAAAGATAAGAAGCCACATTTATTTTCAGAATATAATTTTAATGCTACCATTTTTTTTATTTGTAGTCTGATCTATAACTGTGTAAAGCCATACAATATTTGATCCAAAGACAAATGTAATGATTTATCAACTTATCATGTTACACGTTTATCTAAGTAAATTATACCTATAAAATTTTACTAGGTGAGCCAGAGATAAGCTTCTGTTATCTATCACACACCATTCCAGAAAATGCGAATGAAGACCATACATGGTGGGATGAAGTCGTAACTGTGCTTATTGCGGTTAGTATGTGTTTTTCTTTGTTTCAGTCTTTTCTTAATTCACTGTTATTGCTGATTATACAATTCACATTCTACTGCTTGTAATGACCCCATCCTTCAGGTTATTCTGGTAACGCATTATTGAAAAGTGTATTGTTTTAATTGCTAGAACTCTTCTAGACAAAGTGTTTGTTATTGTTATTCCTAAATGAAACACACTTTAGGATTGAAATTTTCTCAGAAAAATGACGTTATCTTATATATAATAATAATAATAATAAAACTTTTATTGCATTATGACAATTATAAACATTGTATTGCAAAAGTCATATTTTTTAATAATTTGCCATCCATTCTTACAATTCGCCCTTTCAAACATACATATATTGACAGACACCCAAATTCCCACTCATCGCCAATTGAACCTCTTCAACTTCGATTGTGTTATTCATTTTCCCCCTCCTAGTTATGTGCAAAGAATTCGTCTATACTATAAAATGCTTGTTTTGAAAGAAACTTCTTGAGACGACTCTTGAACGCCTTGGGCGTTGTAGCACTTTTGATAAATTCTGGTAACTTGTTGACTATACGAACGCCCATCTGTGAAGGCAGGCGTTCATAGACTACCGTTCTATGACGACCAGTTCGGTAGTTGTCCCTGCCTCTAGTGTCGTATGTATGTATATCTCTGCCTCTTGTGATAGTAGTCTTGTACCTACCATATGTAGCAGTCTCAAGAATGTAGAGGCAAGGTAATGTTAATATATTTAACTCTTTGAATTTTGGCCTGCACGACTCCCTGAAATTCATTTTTAGGCTGATTCTAACTGCCATTTTTTGAATTCTAAATATTCTGTCAAAGTTAGTGTTGGAACATCTTCCCCATAGCACTAATCCATAGGTAATATGAGGGTAGATCAACCCGTAATAAGCCGTCATCAGTAACTGAGTTGGGCAGAATTTAGCTAAATTTCTCAAAGCATAAATGCCTGATGATAACCTTTTACACAAATTTTCGACGTGGACATTCCAAGTCAGCCCTCGATCTAGGTGCATTCCAAGGAATTTAGTTGAATTTTTGTCTTTAATTTCAGTTTCATTTATTATGACCGTCGAACCTCCTTCCGAGTCCGACGCCCGCAAACAAAACTGCATACATGCTGATTTTTCTGGATTGATATTAAGATTGAGTTGTTGGAAGTGCTGAATGCAATTATTTATTTCAACAAAAGCCTGCACTTCCAATTGCTCATTTGAATTTTCTGAGAAAGAGACAGTCGTGTCATCAGCGTACTGCACGAGTGACCCATGCTGCAGTGATGAACCAATTTCGTTTACATATATCAAAAATAGGAGGGGGCTAAGAATTGATCCCTGTGGGACTCCATACTTTAGGTTTTTAGATCCGGACCGTACTTCATGTATTTGAACAATTTGTGATCTATTTTTAAGATACGACTCAAGCCACTCGAGTGGAATTCCGCGGATTCCGTGACTATGCATTTTCTTAAGAAGAATTGTGTGGTCAACACAGTCAAAGGCCTTGGAGAGGTCCAGAAACACACTAAGTGTGGCCTTTCTATTCTCCAAGCTCTCTATAATTTTCTCAACCAAATTCAAGAATGCATCGATTGTTGATCGACCCTTTCTGAATCCAAATTGATCCTTCGAAATGAGATTGTATTTTTCTAAGAAGCTTACCATACGGGATAAGTATAGCTTCTCAAAGACTTTACTTATTACTGGCAAAATTGAAACAGGCCGGTAATTTTGAATTGATGCTGGATCCCCTTTTTTGAAAATTGGTGTCACCTTTGCAGTTTTTAATATGGAAGGAAAATTTCCTGTTGAAAAAGAGAGATTTATCAGATGTTCCAGAGGTTTATAAATATGGGTTGAGCATTTTTTTAGAAGCCATGTAGACATGAAATTCACATCACTTGACTTTTTAGGTGCCAGTTCTCTAATTACTTTCTCAATCTCCTGTTCCGTAACTGGGGCCAATACCATAGAGGCTGCTGGACTCCGTCTTAAGGGGACAGGAGTCTGGCCTCGCTGTAAGTGTGGTCCCTGATTAATTCCTATCGAAGAAAAGAAGGAATTGAACTCTTCCGAAATTCTTTGGCCATCACAAATATGTTCATTACAAATTTCAAGTTGGATTTGTTTGTCTTTTCGTGAAACTTTATTATCAATAATCGACCAGGCGGTTTTTGAAATATTTTTTGAAGATATAATGGCTTTATTGACATCATAGGCTTTTGCCGCCCTAATTACTTTTTTATACACTTTTTTATAGTTATTAAAAAAGATTTTGAAATTCAAATTTGTTGTGTCATGAGATATTTTTGAATAAAATTTTATTTTTTCCCTTGAAATGAGTATACCTTTGGTGATCCATTTACATTTATTGTTTTTTTGTGTTAATTTTATTGTCTTTGCTGGGCAGTTCACATTAAAATGATAGTTTAAACAGTTTTGAAACTTTTCAAATTGTAACTCGACAGGATCATTTGAATTGAGAAAATTCCATCTCTCCATTTGCAACGCAGATAACAAGTGCAACAGATTTTCGTGCCTAGTATCCCTTATTGTTCTTTTTGATATATTTTCCCTTGCCGGTTTACAATTACTAATAATGGCTTGTTGGCCGTAGTGATCTGCGATTGCTGTGTTGACCACACTTACTTTTATATCTGATACGTTTGTAATGATGTTATCTATTGCAGTTTTTGAAACGGTGGTGACTCTCGTGGGCTCATTAACGGACCACTTTAGACCGAAAGACGTTAATAGATCTGATAATCGTTTTGCTATGTGGCTACTAACATCCAGCACGTCAATGTTAAAATCTCCCATTATTATGAATTTTGAATGTTTCTTAGTAATTGATTTAAGGATGGTATGAAAACTTGAAAAGAAGTTTTCTAAATTTCCACTAGGCGACCTGTAAACCCCAATGACTGTAAGTTGGGAATTCTTTGTTTTTAATTTAATTCCGGTGGCTTCCAGATCTTTTTCTATTAAATTCTTCAACATCATTGGGGTGAAGTTTATGCCCCGTTTAACAAATATTGCAACTCCTCCACCTCGATGGATGCCTCTGCAATATGAATTGGCTTGTTCAAGATTTTTAATTTAGAAAAGGTTAATATTGTATACATTGAAACCGTGCTCTGTTAAAAGGAGGACATCAAGCTCCAGTTCATCATTTAACAAAGTTAGTTCGTCTAATTTTTTAGTTGCTATTTGTGAATTTTGATGTAGCAAAACGATTCTATTATTTTTTATTGTTTTTGTTTGAATAGCGAATTTTGAAGACATGTGACTTGAGTCGATTAATTTAGCTCGGAAGTTTGAAGAGGTGTCCCTAAAAAAATCGTTCTATTTGTTTTACTGGGGTTGGGATCTACACTAATATCACAATTAATAAAATGTCTATATGATAAGTTCTGTCTGACTGCTTCGGCGAAGGTCTCGTATGGAAGGGTGGTTGGGCTGGATGTTGGCGTCTCTGTATTAGAAGAGGTGCCCATTGCGTGAGGACGGCCGCTTTGTAGTATGAGTACAATCTTGTATCCAGTATCACTGGATGTTGTTATGCAAGGTTTATTTAATGTTTTGTTCATTTCTACTGTAACTAGTACGTGGTGTGACGTGTATTTGTACCTCAGAACTATTAGAATAAAACAAATACTTTTTAAATAATAAAATGTGGTTACATTGATAAATAAAAATAGCTTTACTAGCTAAAACTTCTTGTCTCGTGACGTTGTAATGAATAAACATAATTAACTAATATTTATAGCCCTATTTATTTCTTCCAAAGAACTTAAAATGAATAAAAAATGTTGTCCTGAGTTGTGTGGTGAGGTGTTCCGTCATTCCAGTCCCAGCAAAGGGATACAAATTAAAAACAAATGTGATGCACTGTGTCCACTATAAATGGAGCTGCCAGACTATATACGTAATTTAAGTATTTCATTAAAATGTTTTTTATTTTTATAATTTTCATAGATATAAACAATAAACAACATTAACAAAACCAGTTTATCCAAAAAAAGCAATAAACTATCCTATAGTAAGAGTTTACTTAAAAATAATTTAATAATACTAAACCATTTTCTAGGACCATGAGTTTTAATTTCAATAAAATAAATAAACCAAATGATGAGAAAAAGTAAATATTAGGTTTGTAGTACTAGTATACTATTTAAATACCTGGACCTTTAAATGTTCATTTTAACAGTTGTACAATGTAATAGTAAACAAACACCAAAGTGCAATGTGCAGATCAAGAAACCTGATAGGACAGCTGTAGAGGAAACTAACTATTAATAGTAATGCTGGATATGAGAGCTGACAGACAGGCAACCAAAACTTTTAACTAGAGTGGTACACGAAAACACCACATCCCGGTATACTGGATATGAGAGTGGGAAGGGCTAATTTGGAAACGTATGTTCGATTCCCCCAAACATAAAAACAAAACTTGAATTTAATACATTTAATCTTTATTATATATTTGAATAGAATGTGGAAATATAAAGCGTAATAAATGCCATAAACTATTACTGTATATTACGTACGAAACTACCTAATTATATTTATTTTGTTTTAGGCATCGGACACAGTAATTTCAGTTATGTCATTCTTCCTCCTCACCGTTGCCATGCATCCAGACGTTCAGGTAAATATCTGTTACATTTGTGTTGCATAAGTTAAAAATAAATATAAATTATATTGTATAAATAAATGCTGTGTTACCAATATAATTACTTTGTATGTGTGCACAACAGACATTTCATTGATTACCAAAACAAATAACTATTTTCTTTATGACCAAGAATGGATGCTTATATTTTCTTTATTTTACTCTTATCTCATTTGCAGATCTCTTTGTCTTTCATAGCTGATCCTTTTAGATTATAATAAAAACCCGTGAAAATTCCCAAAAGGACTAAGGTAAATGGACATAATTTTGAATCAGGATATGTGGTCAGGTCATTGGAATGCCAAAAGTTTGATTTTCAGCATTGTTTATCTAGATTCACTACTAAATTCAAACTTCCCAATGGAAGGATGCTTGGGGGTATGGGCAATGTTATGGATCCTTTGAAAAATTCAAAAAAAGAACTATTTCCAGTACCTTTCTTGATTCAAGTTTAATATAGTCAATCCCGATTGAATTAAACACGCTTTGTTTTATCTATAATGAAACATTTACATTTTTTTATTTTTCTTTATTATTCCTAAGAGCTTAGTTTTATTATTTTATTTTTATATTTTATGTTGGTGAATTTTTTTTTGAATATTTAAATTTGTGTTCAAATAAATAATATGTTGTGTAGAATACTGTATGTATACAAAACCTTTAATAGGACTTTAAATTAAGATTTATAACTTGTTAAAATTTTCAAGTTACAATAGTATTGAATGAATAAAGGTGAAAGGGATAGTAAATGTAGCATAAACAAACCCGTTGGGGTCTACTATAAGAAAAAATGGATAAATATAGTTTTTAAATTTGTTTCAGTGCCATAACCATCTGATTTAATTATATTTCCCACACTATTTTAGGTTCATTCATCGCTTGATTTTAAATTCAATTTATCCTTTTATTTGTCAGACCCGCGTCCGCAATGAGATTCTAGAAGTAATGGGGGATTCTAACAGAGATGTAACTGCCCAAGACATTGACTCACTCACTTACCTCAACCAAGCCCTGATGGAAAGTATGCGGCTGCATGGTGTCGCCCCCTTTATAATGAGGAGGGCCACAAAAGACACCAAACTTGGTATGATTTTGGATATTTAATTCGTTACCTTAATCAAATGTTGTAATTTTTTGTTTTCTTTTCAGTTTAATTTAACTGAATTTGGATTGAATCATAAAAGATTAATAATTGTATTATTGCTAAAGTTTTGCAATTTGTCTATGTAGCAAAACTTTAGTTACAATAATTAAATAAATTTATGTATACAGTATATTGCATTACTGACAATTAAAGATTAGGTTGAAAGTAAGCACCAATGTACTGCTTGTCAGAGACCAATAACTCGGCCAATTGATAATTTATAATCCAATAGAAACTGAGTAGTATAACTTCCTCTCATTGAATTGATTTTAACATTATTAGATTCTGAAAGTAAATTACTAAGATCCTAATTATATAATTTTTACTAATCATCAAAAAATATTGTTTAAACTGTAACAAATACTTTACATTTATAATTTCTTAATAATACGTTTCTTTTGTATATAAACATCTTAGGCTAAAGTAGCTGGACTCTAAGGATGAATGGATCAATGTAAGTCAAGCTTGAAAAGCAGTGTGTATTGCATGTGTTTTATTTTAGCTTTATATATCTATCAATTATCTTTTTATGGATCTTTTCCGTTAATTTTTTCTGTTAGTTCACTGCCACTTGATAAATATTCGAGTGCTCTAATAACTGTTTTCCAATCATTTTTACGTCCACTTTGTTATTCTTTTTCCCCTATGAATCCGATATATCTGGCCTTATCTTATCGCTTTCTAAGAACTTACACACGGAGAACGTATTCGGTGGTAAGTCAATCATTGGATTTACCAGTTTGTGATCAACTTTAGTACCCACCTAAACTAACCTAACCTCACCTCACCTCACTTGACCTAACCTAACCGTATTTGCGATAAAAAAAATAGTGGTAGTGAAGTAACGAAAAAGGTCCCTTTTTATTTATGGAGCTTAGGTGATGAATCAAATCATACGTAATAATACATAAAATAAAGAAAATAACGTGAAATCAATATATTGTTGTAATTTATTGCATTAGGATACAAAATAAAACGTAAGAAATGCCCAAATTATCTCCTTAGTTTTCATTTTTAGGATAACTTAATCAAATAGATTATATATTTAAGAACAATTCTACAGCATATGTACACGATGCATTGTCGATATCTGATTGTTTCCAAAGCAAATAAGATTTAATTTTATATAAAATATGTTATAATTAAGAAATAAAGTTTATCTTACACGTAATCGTGTTAAGTTTATAATTGACTAAACGTGTGAGTAAGTTTAGCCTTCATAAATTTTAACACAAAAATATAATGTAAGTAAAGGTATAATATAATATAAATATGATTAGTAAACGTTATTTTTAGCAAATACTACACTTCCTGCTGGCAGCCGGATAATCATCCCTCTTCAAGCAATGGGTTGGGACTCTGATACCTTCCCTGAGCCTCACAAGTATGACCCAGACCGGTTCTCCCCCGAGAACATGAGTAAGAGACACAAGTACTCCTACATCCCCTTCAGTGCTGGACCCCGTAACTGTATTGGTAAGAACTTAAGAACTCAGTATCACGTTAATTTTTAACATTAATCTTTGAGATACTTTAAATATTCATGTCACAGTAAATGAAATGAATTATAATTTTCCTGCAGGTCTAGGATTAACTACAATCAATTAGTTAATTTTTGGGAATGAATTGTTGCAAAAATATTAGCATACCCCTTTCGAAATCAATTGGAAATTTTAAACTTGGCTTATAAATAATTTGCAATTCAAATTTCTTTTTAATATTGGTACTTTGTAAAAAATACACAATTTAAAGAAGTAAGGAGCTAGCCCAACTCTGAAGGTAAATGGTGCACTAATGATCCTTACAAACTTCTGCGTTTCTTTAACCATAAGTTAGCCCCAGATATTTGGTAATTTTTTCTAAATTAACTGGGCTAACCAAAGTGAAACATAAAATGTAATTGTTATTTGGCCACCTAAAGTGCAGAACTGAACCATTTTTATTTAATATAAACGTAGGTACAATTCCAACATACAAATATTTGGGCTCTCTGTACAAAACATTTAAAATACAACACATTTAAAAGGATATGTAACTAACTAAAATTGTTTATCCAACTAAGTACAAAACTTTTAGAAACATATTAATATACGGGTGCACCACCCACAAATTTAAATTGCTAAGCTTGTTGGAATTACTTTGAATTTTAAAAATATTTATGACTAGTATATTCAATTTAAGATTCTTCAAGCAAAATCTCAAAACAGAATTTAAAAAAATGCATAATGGTAAAAACCTGTAAATCTAAATTATCTTGATCAGTAGGTAAAGTTTAAAGAAGAAATAAAATCAAACTACAAAAGGTATTTATGTAAGGCTTTTAAAATAATTTCAATCAACTCACATATAGCTACAACAGAAATTAAATTTATATTGTGTCAGGAGATGGGGATAAGATATAAAGTAGATATTTATAGATATTTTATTATTAGCATTTGTAAAATTTATATCAATTTTATTTTAGATTTATTAGTATAACATAGGTGGATGGTCAGATTGGGAGAAGTGTGGTGAAGGTCATAGTGCTGGTGGCATTGACGGGTTGAATATATACGAGGTTGGCGGATGGAGTCGGGAGAGTCGTAATGAGGGGATCTATTTTTATTTAAAGCCAGTTCGAGTTCGAGAGGACACATATACAAGTAAGTCATTATAATTATAAACCCATTAAATTTTATACAGGTCCATTTCTAGCAGCACCATGGCCCAGGTTATCTTATCCCCATCTCCTGACAATTGTCTAGTTACAGTAGAGTCTATCTAAATAAAACGTACTAATAGGTAATCAGTTCATTTTATTTTACTAAGTTTTAAAATGGTTAACAAAAGTACATAGTATTTTTTGTTTGATAAATATGATTTGTACGTTTATTTTGCACTTAGCTTTTTAAAACTTTACCTGTCATATCTATGAAATTTTCAAAATTTACAGTTTCATCACATTTTAGATTTAAAATTAAATTATAAAAACCAGGGCAATGAATACTATGAACCTCTATGAAAAAGGGTAAAAAAGCCGCTCACACTAATACTATCATTTCCATTCAGCATAATTTACTGCACTGAATATCAGCGTCCTACAGTTAATTATTTTCTGAAACAGATGCATTAAATATTTTTTTTAAATAAATAAATTTTAATACAAATATAACTGTATTAATTTTACAAGCCTAATTAAATAAAAGATTTTTTCATATTTTCAGATTAAAAATTAACTGATAAATTAAAGCTTATTATAATGTTTTTTCACATTTCCTTTTTTATAAGGTTTTGTACCGGAACGAACTAATAAATACGAAAAAAATTAATTATTTATTTAATCATAGAAGTTTTCAATTATTTATAGTATATTCCAGTGTTTTATTGCTGTACACTCCTATCAATACTATGTAGTTTCATTTACGAAAATCCTGTGATAGTTTATTTATTTAAAGCCCGACCTGACAGTAGCGCCCTTAGTGTCATTTGAATGAAGCTCTGACGCACGGTGTTGCCAAGATTATTTTGTAAGACATGATACACAAAATACTTTTGGAGGTAGAAATACATCCACCACTAGGAATATTTAATTGGTGATAGAAATATTACAATCGAACAATATATAAATAATGCTATGAGTATATTTTATAAACAAAAGAATCAATAATGTAAAGTCCACGCTCATAACATGTTCACTGACACTTATATTTACAATTTAATACAAGTAAGTTATAAAACAGCTGCATTTAATTAATTTAAAAGGGGTGATAATGCAAAGATGTCAAAGCTTTGCTATGATTGCGACTGGCTTGTATCGTCACGGAATTGGTTGTAGCATTTCAAATGGCTCCTTGTAGTTCTAGCACTTACTGTACCCAAGAGCACTCTGAAGTTAAGTCGGTTCATAGAATAAATAAACTATAACATGGACTGTCTTAGGCAATAGACAAACTGATATACATCGAAGTCATTGTAATTATTCTTATATTGAGTTTAATTAATAAGCACTAATTGTATCACCATTATTCTTGGAATTACCAAAAGTTATGTAGAAACCCAAATTTAAACAATATACAAATAGCATAGTTCTTTAAACTTTTAATATAATGTAAGATCAATATAATTATATTTTATAGTTTTCAGGAATATAAAAATTACGAAAATTATGGATGTCAATAAAACTATATCTCTGTTTGTGTTAGGAAAGAAGTATGCAAACATCCTAATGAGGACTGTGATGGTCCACGTTCTAAGGAAGTTTGAAGTCAGAACAAATTTGAGAATGGAAGATATAGAATATGAAGCAAAAATTGTAATGTACAGCAAAAATCCTTTAAATCTAGAGTTTGTTCCACTTTAACTCATATTGGTCTCTTCCTAACACCATGTAAATATATATTTATTTTAAAGTTTGATGTACAATCAATCACCATCCTATTTTAAAGATATTCTATAGAGCTTAAGAAGGTAATTAAAAAACACAGTAAAATAGTTAATACACTAATTATTATGTGTTTATATTTGTCCTTTAAAAAACATGAAATACTATTTGTAAATGTTAGGTACTGTATAGGTATCTAAGATAATATTGGTCAAGAGTTCAGTCCTTGTAACACTAATTTAATCAGTCAATCTTACAATAATCGATGAACATATTACGATAGAAGTAAACAAAGTATTGTATTTTACCAACAGATATATTTAAAATTAATAAATATAAAATCATTGAAATTAGTATGACGAATTGATTGGTTTTGTAAGTTTTTTATGCTACGTAGACATATAGAACTTACGAAAGAAATTCACTACGTGTTAGGGTTCATGCGTTAATCAATTAATTGTTGATCATTGATATTAAAACGCTGTTGAATTAAAAAGCATTGTTAGTATATTGTGCTAATAAAGATAAATTGTCAACATCATGTACTTTTAATACCTAAATTGTATATTAATTAAGTAAACCACTACATTGTATTATTAATTGTACATGTTATTACATTATATATTATATATATATATATATATATAATTTTTTTTACGTAGTGAACATGTCTTTATGCACTAAGTTTAGGACTCACCCCTGAGAATATTCTCTAATTATTAAGGGAATATCCACTAAAATCCTACGGACTGTTGTGATCCAAGCCGGAACCATTTCGGATGACTTGATGCTTGGCCGGGTATCTCGCGCTCTTACGAAATTACTCTACTACTTCATTTTGGACACCTAGGGGTCAGTCAGACATTCTCCCTCACTTTTGGCACCTGTGTTGGTGTATCGCATTAAATGTCATTCTTTACGGTATGTCATTCTTCGTGGTGGTTTATTCAAGCATTAAAATTATATAGGCTTCTCATCACTAAATAATAAGGCTTTTTCACGATATATTTCTCTTTACTGTCTAAATCATTATTAAGCCATTTTATAAAATCAAAATAAAAGAGGTTTATATTGATTTTATGAAATGAATTGATAATGATTTTAGACAGTAGATCAAAATATATCCAGAAAAAGCCCTATTACTTAGTGATGAGAAGCTCATATAATTTTAATACTTACTATTAAATAAATAATAACATTATATTATTATACATGTAATGTATTATTATTAAAAGATATTTAAAATATATATGCAATTACTAAATCCATATATACTAAGACAGTTTTCTGCTCTCGAATGAATGTTAAAATGGCAACGTAGATTTATCATGACCTTTGATTTTATTTTGCCAATACATTCAACTTTAAAATGATAACGTATGAAAATAATTCTTCTATTTGATATTGGGTTTAGTAATAATCAAGGAGAGCCTTCAAGTACAATGTCAACGAATATTTATATATCAAACATATGAGTATTCGAGAAAATAAACAGTTGTTATTAATGTAATGAGATATGCTGTATTTTATTAATTGTTTAAGTTTGTCCTTCAGACGCTACTTAAAAATATTTCATTAAATAAATGTGAATTTTATTGATATTGTGAAAAGATAAATATTTTTTAACTGAAATTAAGTAATGTTTTTAAGCTAACTACATGTACATTTATTAAAGGTTTCTTTCATAATCAATAATAAATGTATATTTTTTATTCATGAGAAACATTATATTTTCAGCCTCAGTAAATAAATTGATAAATTCATGGATATGCTTGCTGTGATCTTCTCAATAACCTAGCCTCAACAAAGTGGCTATAGTCATAACAATAACTAGAGTCGCCTACATGCCGGTAATTGACCCACATGTTTGTGGACCTTCGTAAACATGCATGTATCACTCTTATTAACAAGACATTTTCCATATTTTTGTACCACAATGCACATTGTGTTTTTAGAGTTTTGCCAAGTATTTTGATGATTGTCATAAATAAACTATTTTAATACTTTTTTTGAGGCGTTAATTTCGATCGCTTTCGAAAATGTATCACAATTTAATTGGTACTTCTCCATATATATAGTTTACCAACGTTCCATATTCTGTTCAAATTATTTTTTATTTCGTAATAGAACATAACTTTGTACGCAAACCTGTTTTGTGTTTTGTACAAACAATGGAACATGTTTTGTAAAACATGTTTTTAAGTGAAAAACTAGTAGGCTACAACTTGAAATCTTGTGAATTTTTAACATTATTTTGGCTATTCCCATCGTCATACATGACTTAATGTACAAATTAATGTTCGTATATCCACAATGTCATTATTATATCAAATTAAATGTACAGTTAAATTAATAGTAATAATAATAACAATAATGAAATATTTAAAATTAACTGGAAGATCAAGAGTCTGGAATAAGTTTTTGTCACAGAATGATGATTACACTGTACACCAAATTTTTTTTAGAAAGTAGCTCAGTTTAAATGTAATTTCGTCAGTTTTGTTTTATGGAATATTCCTTGGCTGTGCATTCTGGCTTTACATTTTGTATCACACTTTTTATTTATTATCTCCCAATAAGCAAGAATTTTCTTATTCGTTGCAGTCATTTATTATCATGGCCCTTAGCTATTTTAACCACTGAATCAAATCATTCCCAAATAGACTCTTTTTTTGTTTTACTAGATTTAATGCATATTTGAGATGACAAACATAAATGGAAGACATAGAATATGAAATAAAAGTTATTATTTGCAGCTAAGAATATTTTAAAACTACGGTTTTTTGCACTTTAGCTCACTATAGTGTCCTACTAATATTCTGTATATGGAACATTTAATTTCGTGAATAGAATTTGAATGTTATGTACATTAAAGATTATGTTTGATGACACTTAATGGAGCTTAGTTAGGTTTGTAAAATACATACTACAATATAGCACTAACTAAAACGTAATAACAAAAATAAACGTATACCTTTCTTCTTAAAAATAAACATACATTTGTAAGAAATTTTATCAAATATACTGATGCTAAAAATACTGTAACCGACATGCGGTGTTTTCAGTTGCGTTTGGCATAATAGAACAATTTTTAAACAATAAAAATTAAAAACATGAATACAACATTTTAAATAATAATGAAATCCACCATCATAAAATGTATACTTGCACACAAAAACACATATTCAAACAAGTTAATTCAAATTATTAATTAAAACGTAACAGCTGTTTAAGGTGTTAAGAAGTTGCTAGGGTTACACCTCGCTAGTAACATCTCATCATTGATCGTAACATTTAGAACTTCCTCGTAGTTCCAGGACTAGCTGTAGGAGCGCTCTGAGTTAAGTCGGGAGATTTAATAAATGGACGTTACATGTAGTAACAAATTATAGGTATCGTGAGTATAAAGGTATAGTTCTAGTAATATTGAGAAAGTTTTTATCACTATTTACCATTTCAATAGGGATCTCAGAGAGCTTTCCCATCATTGGTAAAATGTTTGCATTATCTTCCGATTTATATTATTGCTTATCATGATTGTCTCAAACCTTTTAACAATAAAAATTTAGCATTAAACGTGCCAATTATGAATCTGATGTTGAATTTCTCTTTTCTACATCTAATAATTTGTTTTTAAAATATTTATAAATAAATTCGACGAGTATTTAAATTTAAATTTAATCTCCTCCCTATTAGATACTTCAATGAACAATCTTAGATGTCACAAGACTTCCAGTCTATTACTATGAAATTACCCTTCTAAATAAAGAACACATTTGCAGTACTCAAAAGCATGCAAAATTAGTATCTAAGTTATTGAAGGGGTATTGGTATTTAGTAAATCCAAACAGATAAAGTGCATTAATAATTATGTCTATAAAGTTTAGAAGCTGGGTAATTGGCCTGATGACTTTATATTTATGTATCTCTTTCTTATAAATGAACAATTTAAATGTAAATTTTAATCTTTAGGTCTAAATCCAAAAATGTGTAACTAATTCGGCTGTGTCAACCACTAAATCAGTATTATATTTTGTTCTACGTCGATACGGCAGTTTTGGATTCAATAAGAAATCAAAACAGATTATTACTTTACTGAAACTCTACATTTGAATAAATCTTTCTGTATTCAAATTGACCGAACATGCAGGAAAACTTCTCCTTTTTACTACCTTAAAACCTAAAAGTTGAGGCGGATTTAGCAACGACTATCCCTGGAGCAGTGAATATTCTTAGGTCAGGTTCACGTAATATATTTTGTTTTCCTATTTAATTTTTTTTAGTTAAATATTTTATTCGTCAAACATTAAATGTTTGTAAGTAAAATAAATCTTCTATAATTAATAATAGAAATAAATGTTTTATTGCATATTTTTACATTTGTATAATGCATCGCAATCGTCATTTCTATGAAATATTTTAACTAAGCTAAAATTATTCATCCACGCTTAC
>JAQJVL010001181.1:0-27500 GCA_035578905.1 Stictocephala bisonia | reverse complement strand
TTCAATTTCTTTCTATCATTATCCGATTTCTTATTGGAACACTCAACTAGAATGAGTATTAATCTCAAATTACACAGCTGTCAATATGATGCTTAATATTTAGGGAACACAACAACGCGAAATACACTCCGACCAGCAGAGACAGATCAGGCCAGCCAACCCCCGTTTAAGGGAATGTTCGCATTTTAAAATGTTGTTGTCAGTTTTATAGTTAACAACATCTCAATGGTGGCACAGGTAAAAACAATATTCTGTATATAATACTAGTCATAAGTACCCTTTCATGGCTGCGGGATGTTTTTGAAACTATATTTACGTGTTAGACATTAGCATTCTGACTCCAAGATAGTGTAAAGTGTGTATTTAATCAGGTTTCAACGACGTGCTGGTTTATATGTTTTTTATCAACTACAACAATATGTTCGCCATTAAATATCTCTAACAAAATATGCTACTTAATCTCAATATAGGAAAACCGGTAAACCGTGAGACTATATATTTCCATGTTTACAATGTTTACTGATATAAGCATACAATTTAAAAAACTAACGGTCTTTTTACCATAACCTTCTTGGAAACAATACAGGTAGAAAACTGCAAGCGTTATCAAAAGTCCTCCTTCAAATGGTGAAGATTAACATAGGCTCTGATTGTCTGGCGTCGGTAATTGTATTATTTAACTTATTTATATTCTTGTATAGAAAATAACTAAAATATGTTTAGTACACATCTAGAGCCTATAAATAATTATCTTGCCTACTTCTATAGAACCTAGTGGTCTTATCACAAAAAAGGTTTTTTTTCAAAATTATTAAAATTCAAACACTATTTTTTTATTTTTTATTTTTTGTTAAGAGAGGCCGATCTTCTTAAATTACTCTGCCCATTCCTCATCGACTGTTGATCTGTGCGTGGAAATTTTTCAAACCGAGTAAAGGGTTGAACCAGTACAGTAGAAGGTGAATATTACTGATAAATATTTTAGTCTAGGCCGGATTCGAACCAGCGCTAAGTCTAACCCAAGCTCAAAGTCCTGACGCCTTAGACCACTCGGTTCATTGTATTTGGATTGTATTATATTTGGAGCTGTAATATCAATCTACTATACTAAGATATCCTCATAAATAAATGTTAATTAGACAATTATTAAAAACTAATCAAAGATAAATTCTAAGTGTAAATTTAATATTAACCCATTTACTTACTTTTTACAACTTATACATATTATTTACTGATTTCAGACAAAAATGCAAATAACGAGCATGAAGCAGTCTTGTTTCTATTTATACATTCAACTACTAGTAAGTAAGTTCAAAACAATAGAATTAAAAATTCTTATTTATATTTTTTTCAATAACTATAATAATATAGATTTGTTCTCAAATCTAAGGAAAACGATAACAAGTAAGTGTTTCATGAAATCTATAAATAATTTTAAAAAAAACTTTCAATAATAAACATATGTAATACTTTTTTATATTATCCATAAACATATGTAGAAGGTAGTAACATTTAGACAGATTTTGAAAATAAATAATGTTTTCTCAATTTGATATCAGAATTAAGTTGTACCAGAACATATTTTGTGTACATTTTATACCGCATTTTAATATTACGTTAGGTTTATTGTCTTTTACAAACTATGCATACTATTTTGTGATAAATATGTACATTTTCCAGTAGCTGTGCTGGGAACTAATGCTAAGAAAGAGATAAGTCTTCCATATCAGGTATTTATCACTAATTAATATATTAAAATAAACATTTTAATTTATGAATAACAAGATATATTAGTATTGGAATACTTTGTACTTTGCAATAAAAAGCATTTACTTGGAAAGTGTTTAAAGATATATTGTCCCTATTGTGATGTAGCTCATATAAAAATATAATTGAAATTGGAACGTTTCATTTTAAATAGTTTAAGGGAAAAACATGCCGGCACTGGTGGCGTAGTGCTGTTACCCAGCTACTTGGGGACAAAGTGTTTGGGCGATCGTAGCCGATACGTTCCATGCTCGACACGGCGTCCACTCAATGGTTGTCATCAACGTAGACACTACTAGAGAAGTCTGGAGTGTCCGTGTTGAATGGTAGTCAAGGTTCATAAGTTGTGTAGGGAAGAGAACTGAGTGTCAGACCTGTCAGTTAGCTGAAAAAGGCTAACACTACGGGATTCGGATTCCACGTAAAGCTGTAGGTCCCATAATTTCCCTGGCTATTGGGCTATTAATAAATAGTCCTTTCTGAGCTAAGTCGAACTCAGATTGTAACAATGACTACACTCGCTCACCTACACTACATCACACTCATTCACTCCTAATATTCGCCCATACCTCTACGATCGGCGTCTTAAAGATGAATAATGAATAATGTTATATATTACGTTGTTCAATGTTAACAAAATGAAGGCATTTTTTTAAAATTAAAATGTAGCCTATTGCTGTTATATAAAACTTTTACATGAAGAGCACGGGCTGGTGATATTATACAATGCTATTTGATAAGGTGCATTCATATCATATATACAAACCTGATATAATTTTTACCTTATATGTGTTCATAACCTAAAGTGAACATACAGGCCCTTTACACTTAAACACATAGGCTATCGTAAGCTGGAAAGTTTAAGTAACTCTTCATTCATAAAACAAAGTCGTTATTGACCGCTGATGTCTCTCAAAATGTTAGTACAACATAGGGAACAAGCACATTATTAGTGACGTCATAGATAATATCACACATAAACTCTCTCTGAGTACAGAAACCATAAGATCTTGATGTAATATGAGTTTATTTTAAAGTATTTGAATACTCTAATAGTACAATTATTGAGGCTCACAATACTCATGGAACTTGTGATGTTCCACAACTTATATACTGTATACTGGCTACTACAAATTATAGTCATTTGTTATAGACATTATAAACATTTCACTACCCTACAAATATGCTCTACTGTATATAGTTAGCACACGTTTTGGCCTCAAAATTATTGCACTTTATAAAGTGCATAAATATTTATTTCTATCACCACATATTGTAAGAAAATGCCTATTTTTAATAGCTTACCCTGAACAACTTTATTTTGTAAATGAAAAGGAGTCTTAATATCCACAACAATAAAAAAAAAATCAAAAACTGTGTATTTCCAATACTACAACTCATAAAATATTGGTTAGCACATAGATCATCTAAATATATATTAGGAATATATTGCTTATTCTTTATATTATAATATTATGGTTAAGTTATGACCAACTCAGCCACTCCAAAACGTTTGGAAAACTTTATATGTTGTTAGCCACCCAAAAAGATCTGAAAATAGTCTATGTGAAAACAGCATCTTTTTCTGTATGACACTGTATTTATCATAGCTGTATAATTTAAAAGAATTTAATAGTAACTTAAATGTTTATATTTCTAGGTATCCGTAGAATTTGTGGGAGATTTTAAATGCAGTGGGGCTATCATAAGTGCCTTTTGGATATTAACTGTGGCATCACCTGTTGAGAAGTAAGTGTAACTGAATAGGTTTATAACATGTATACCTATTCATTATTTCCAGGTCTATTTATTATACACAATCCCTTTCACTTTCCCTATCATAATATTAAATTGCTAGCAAAACAAAATTTACCTTCAAAATTCATCCTAACATTTAAAATCACATAACATTTGATATATGGACAGTATTGATTCAATCGCCTTCCTAATAATCTTGTAGGCCCTATGAATTGTTAGTTAATCAATTTGAAAATAAACAAACCGACAGACCAAGCCATGTATTTTCTGTAGACGTTGTCTAATGGCGCATAATCTCACTTAGTACTTGGGGCGAATTGGAGGGAGAAAGATATAGAAAGAGATAGATAGATAGATAGATAGATCGAGAGAGAGAGAGAGAGAGAGAGAGAGAGAGAGAGAGAGAGAGAGAGAGAGAGAGAGAGAGAGAGAGAGAGAGAGAGAGAGAGAGAGAGAGAGAGAGAGAGAGAGAGAGAGAGAGAGAGAGAGAGAGAGAGAGAGAGAGAGAGAGAGACGGAGACCGCTAGTGCTACCTATGAAAACTGAACAAAAACTAATTTCATAATAAAAATAAAAAAAAAATAAAAAAACAGTTCCTGGTTCACCGGACCCATATGTGCGTATGGTCTAATTTCTTCTGTAGTAAATGTTTTAACTAAGATAATTACACATTCATAAAGCAGTTCTATTCAATATAGTCAATATTTAATTAACCTAGCTTTTATTTCATTTCTAAATTATAATAAACTTGTTACTAAACTAATTTAGGTCTAACAAATAATAAGGTTAACGTACCTTTGTCATCTTCAGCTACAAAATCCTTTTTATTGGTCTACCGTTTTCAGAGCAAGAACTCCATGGTCACATCCACTGTACGTTGTCAAAACAGTCACATTAAAATTGTTTTAATTTAAATTTAAATTTTTTTTAATTTAAATTTTGAATGTGACTGCCAGAACCGGTAGTCCAATAAATATTATTTTTTAGCTGAAGACGACAAAGGTACGTTAACCTTATTATTTGTTATATATATCAGCTCAGGATTTAACAGGCTTTAAAAATTTAATTTAGATTTATTTCTTGAATGAATCTAGGAACTGGCATTGTCTAGTATTATAAACTGACATCAATTGTCTATGCAGTGCCTCTCCAGATGACTTGGCCGTTAGAGCAGGTTCCCCTCCTTGTTGGAGGGGTGTGGTGCACAGAGTCCAGGAGGTGGTCAAACCTCCTCAGCACCAGAAAGACAAACTGGAAGCAAACCTCGCACTGTTAAAGGTAAACTTCAACTACATTCTCGCTTATAATGAAACGAGATTTAGTTTGTATAAAACTTTTCAAAGGACTAAAGTAAACGATATATTTTTTAATTATGTGTCCCTTATGACCATCTATATGGTTATATGGCTATATGGTTGTTGCTATACTACCCCCTACACATGCAGTGGTACTGACCCACCCGCCCACCCCTACACATGCAGTGGCACTGATCTGTAGGGGTGGGTCACTGCCAATGTATGTGTATGGGTGGGCGGGTGGGTCACTGCCAATGTATGTGAATGGGTGGGCGGGTGGGTCACTGCCAACGTATGTGTATGGGTGGATGGATGGGTCACTGCCAATGTATATGTATGGGTGGGTGGATGGGTCACTGCCAATGTATGTGTATGGGTGGACGGATGGGTCACTGCCAATGTATGTGTATGGGTGGACGGATGGGTCACTGCCAATGTATATGTATGGGTGGGCGGGTGGGTCACTGCCAATGTATGTGTATGGGTGGACGGATGGGTCACTGCCAAGGTATGTGTATGGGTGGACGGATGGGTCACTGCCAATGCATATGTATGGGTGGGCGGGTGGGTCACTGCCAAAGCGGGTCGATACAAATTCATAGTTGTAGTTCAGTTACATTTAGTTATTTAAAAACATTAGACACTATTTAAAGTGACCGTGTATCTTTATAACAACTTTACACGTGATACAAAAAATTATAAGACTGGCCTAATAAACAAATGAAATATTGTTAGCTATTATATATACACCAGAGTTTATTTTTTAATAGCCCTTAACAAATCTAACCGATATAAAAGAAAAATTTAAATTAATATCTAACTACACTTACCTAATTTTTATCATGAATGATAGATGATGCTAAAAACAAATCAATACAAATAATACTTTAGCTGTAAAGTAACTAACTATGTGTGTGTACATAAACATGACACACCAATGTCAATGTCCATAGCTGCTTACCAGGCTGGTTTTTGGCAGTCGCGTTCATCCTATCACCCTATGGCCTTCTGTTCCTAGCCACCAGACTGACACCAGTGTTACAGGCTGGATACAGGCACAGGTAAATTATTTTAACTAGTCATTTTTTAGAAGTGCAGAATCATTAGCCTATTTAAATAATTCTTCTAGATCATCAACTGTAGCAACTGTAGTTCACGTTATTTCTAAGGAACAAAACGTTTTTAGATGAATTGTATAACATAAATAAGAACAAAAGCTGTACTCTTTTTAAAAATATATTTTAAGTTCGGGGCCTGCCTGCAACTGGTCATTAATCAATATTATAAAGTACATTATATTCAACACTAAATATATTTACCTATTTAGATATGTGGAATTGACTGCACGAGATCTAAAAACAACAATCTTACAAACTATTTTATCATGTTGCCTAGTTAATATTTATCTCGTGTAAGGGAAATATTCTCTCAATAATTGAAAATACCCTCATGAAGTTTAAATAATAAGTGGATGGGCAGCTTTACATTGATGTGCTTACCCCACAAACTGAAAGATCTTCACACGATCACCAACCCTCCTCACGAACAGACACACTTCCATGAGACCCTCACCATACCCATGAAAAGACAGGCCATAACATCACACCCACCATCTACATGAACAGAGAGACCTTGTCGTGACCTCCACCATCCTAATAAACAGACATACCTTGACGTTACGATCACCGTCCTCAGAAAAAGCAGACTTTGTCATTATCTCCACTATGACAGAGAGCAGAAATACCTTTACGTGACCCTCACCATCCCCAAAAACAGACATAACCTTACGTACACCATACCCTCCCCATGAAAAGAGAGACCGCATGACCGCCACCATCCTCACAAACAGATTTTGATATGATCCGCACCGTTTCCACGAAACGACAGAACTTAATATCATCTCCACCATCCCCATGAACAGACAGAACTTGTCACCCACCTTCCATACTAACAGAAAAACTTTAAAGTGTCCATCACCCTCCCCACAAACATACAGACCGTTATTATCCTCTCGATTAGACACACTTCCTAGAGACCCTCACCATTCCCATAAAAAGACAGACCATAACATCGCACCCAGCATCCATATGAACAGAAATACCTCGTCGTGACCTCCACCATCCGTAAGACACACAGAATTTTATTTGACCCTCAGCATCCTCACTGAAAAGCACTAAAAAGAGCCCTCCTCGGCTCTTTATGACGTGATCTCCACTATCATAAAGAGCCGAAAGACTTTTATGTGACCCTCACCATCCTCTAGAACAGATAGACCATGACGTGACCCCTCACCATCCTCACGAAGAAACAGACATTAACGTGATATCCACTATCCCCGAACAGACAGATCTTGATGTGACAGAACTTGTCACTCACCCTCTCAACGAACAGACAAATTCATGTGACCATTACCCTCTCCACGAACAGACAGGCTTTGATGTGACCCTAATTTCTATGAAAATAGAGATAATAACATCATCCAACCACTGAACAGACAGACCTTGTCGTGACTCCTCACCTTCATCCAGGATAAACTGATTGTGATCTCACCTTCACCATCCCCAAGAACATACAGACCTTGATGTGACCAACACCATTTTCAAACATACTTTGACGTGACCTCCATGCTCCCCACCATCAGACGGACCTTAACATGACCTCTAAACTTCCTATGAACAGACAGTACTGCACGTGACCCCATCCCTCCCCACTAACAGACAGCCCTTGAAATAACCCCCGCTCTCTTAACAAACTGACAGATCTTCACATGACTCCCACCATCCTTACGAACAGACATGCTCGTGACGTTCCACTACCCGTAATAACAGAAAGATTTTGATGTGACGCCTTCCAACCTAAAAAATATAAATACCTTGGTGTGACCAACACCAATCCTACAATCAGACATATCTTTATGCGAATCTCACAAGAAGACAGAACTTGTCATGAACAATACTATCCCCATTAAAAGACAGGCATTAATGTGACTTACCATCCCCATGAAAACACATACTTTTCTCGTTGGAATCAGCCACCAATTTAACGTAGAAAAAATATATTTTAATAATGCACGTTATTTACCTATTATTAAAATATACTTATATATATATATATATTACTCATATAATTTATAGTCAAATGATCATATTAATCTCTAAATATTAAAAAAGTGAAGACATTGATTCGAGTATTAAAGATAAAATGTATTATGCCTTTAACTATGTTAATTTATCTTAAACTATGATGATAATACCTATTTATACCATTATATTAATATTATTTTATATAGTTATAGTTATAACTAAAAAAGAGACTAAAATTAATACTTTAACTAATATAATAACATAATATTTTATGATATTCACGTAGAAACTTTTAAAAAGACATACAAATCCCAATGTTTATATGTAACATACATAATTGACATTCAAACAGATAAAATGGCATTCTTATTGCATTATTTGTATGCAAACACGTTATTATGTCAATATTATATAATGATTTTAACTGATAAAATCTAAATGGCTTTACCAATGTACGAATTTTCAGAAGAGTGAATTAGCGTTTTATAACTTAAACCTTACGTAAAATATTTTTGATAGCAGGGATATTATAAACATATATAACACTTTATAAAATATACAACAATTGTCCTGTAAAACATAAAATATACATAATATTTTACGAGTGTGATATAAACACAAAGAACATAAATTATTTTTTCATGTTTTAAATCATGAATAGCATACATATTATATGATTCTCATATGGACAAATATTAATGCCAAGAATATTTTAATATGAATAATAATATTTACGCATTAAATAAACCTCCGTAAAAATCATATATTTATGCCATTTATGAGCTTAATTTTCTTCATCTCATGGATTCAACACCACATTTGCTTGATAAATAAATAAGTTGTAATATTACATTTTACATCAATGAATGATACTTAAAATATAATTGAAGTTATTATTTTAATGAAATGTTTACATTTAGTGCTCTTTGAAACTGACATGATCATATAACTATCGAAGGAAGTGAAATTTGTACGTCTAGGGTGATAAGAAAACTCGAAGCAAGAGCAAGGTCTTTAAGTTCCCTGTGAAATCTATGGACTCAGGACTCTGTGGAATAAATGGTTCCAGTGTTCTGATATGCTTTTACAATAATCCCAACCAGTTCTTTACCTACGGTCAAGTAAGTAGTTTTACATCTTATATTTGTGGCATTATTTTACTATTAATTTTTTTAATGGAATGGAAATGTTTTTACAAATATATAATATTAATAGGCCCTGTATAACTTATTTTAACAATAGACTGTCACTTATTTAATCAAAAGCTTAACGTTCACACAGCATCAATGTTCATAAATAACACTATATCTCAAATACCTACAGACAATCTACTTGTAGATTTAAAAATTAAATGTTGTATGGCTTTTAGTTGGCAGAGATGCAAATTTAAGACATAGTTCCCTAAATATGTTTAGGCGAGCCCATTTTTTTGTTTTTAGGCTCGTTGTACCACCGTCTTAACGTCACTACCAATCATGGAAGTGGTAACGGGTTAAAAACTGTATGTTCACAACGGGAATCAACCCGGATCAACAACGGAATAAGCATCCGTATTAACGTGACTACCAACCATGGAATTGGTATCGGCTTAAAAGCTTTATGTTCACAATGGGAATCTAACCCGGACCAACAACGGAATAAGCCACCGTCTTAACGTGACTACCAACAATACGTAGTGGTAACGGGTTAAAATCTTTATGTTCACAACGGGAATCTAACCCGGACCAACAACGGAATATCCCACCGTCTTAACCTGACTACCAACCATGGTAGTGGTAACGGGTTAAAAACTTTATGTTCACAACGGGAATTGAACCCGGATCAACAACGGAATATCAGACCGTCTTATCCTGACATTAACCATGGTAGTGGTAACGGGTTAAAAACTTTATGTTCACAACGGGAATCGAACCCAGACCAACAACGGAATATCCCACCGTCTCAACGTGACTACCAACCATAGTAGTGGTAACGGGTTAAAAACTTTATGTTCACAACGGGAATGAAACCCGGACCAACAACAGAATATCCCACCGTCTTAACGTGACTACCAACCATAGTAGTGGTAACGGGTTAAAAACTTTATGTTCACAACGGGAATCAAACCCGGACCAACAACGGAATATCCCACCGTCTTAACGTGACTACCAACCATAGTAGTGGTAACGAGTTAAAAACTTTATGTTCACAACGGGAATCAAACCCGGACCAACAACGGAATATCCCACCGTCTTAACGTGACTACCAACCATAGTAGTGGTAACGGGTTAAAAACTGTATGTTCACAACGGGGATCAAACCCAGACCAACAACAGAACAATCCACCGTCTTAACGTGACTACAAACCATGGTAGTGGTAACGGGTTAAAAACTTTATGTTCACAATGGGAGTCAAACCCGGACCAACAACGGAATATCCCACCGTCTTAACGTGACTACCAACCATGGTAGTGGTAACGGGTTAAAATATTTATGTTCACAACGGGAATCAAACCCGGACCAACAACGGAATATCCCACCGTCTTAACCTGACTACCAACCATTGTAGTGGTAACGAGTTAAAAACTTTATGTTCACAACGGGAATTGAAATCGGATCAACAACGGAATATCTGACCGTCTTAACCTGACTACCAACCATGGTAGTGGTAACGGGTTAAAATCCTTATGTTCACAACGGGAATCAAACCCAGACCAACAACGGAATATCCCACCGTCTTAACGTGACTACCAACCATAGTAGTGGTAACGGGTTAAAAGCTTTATGTTCACAACGGGGATCAAACCCAGACCAACAACAGAATAAGCCACCGTCTTAACGTGACTACCAACCATACGTAAAGGTAACGGGTTAAAATCATTATGTTCACAACGGGAATTGAACCCGGACCAACAACAGAACAATCCACCGTCTTAACGTGACTACAAACCATAGTAGTGGTAACGGGTTAAAAACTTTATGTTCACAACGGGAATCGAACCCGGACCAACAACGGAATATCCCACCGTCTTAGCGTGACTACCAACCATAGTAGTGGTAACGGGTTAAAAACTTTATGTACACAACGGGAGTTGAACCCGGACCAAAAACGGAATATCCCACCGTCTTAATGTGACTACCAACCATGGTAGTGGTAACGGGTTAAAAACTTAATGTTCACAACGGGAATTGAACCCGGATCAACAACGGAATATACGACCGTCTTAACCTGACTACCAACCATGGTAGTGGTAACGGGTTAAAAACTTTATGTTCACAACGGGAATCGAACCCGGACCAACAACGGAATATCCCACCGTCTTAGCGTGACTACCAACCATAGTAGTGGTAACGGGTTAAAAACTGTATGTTCACAATGGGAGTCAAACCCGGACCAACAACGGAATATCCCACCGTCTTAACGTGACTACCAACCATAGTAGTGGTAACGGGTTAATAACTTTATGTTCACAACGGCAATCAAACCCGGACCAACAATGGAATATCCCACCGTCTTAACGTAACTAACAACCATAGTAGTGGTAACGGGTTAAAAACTTTATGTTCACAACGGGAATCGAACCCGGACCAACAACGGAATATCCCACCGTCTTAGCCTGTCTATCTACGGCTACTTAGCTTGATATTGTTATATAGTTATTATTTTTTTTCTACAGTTAGTACGTTGTAATGGAGTACTATATTCTGTCTCATTTCCCTCCTCATTCTTAAACTTTATTCATCCATGACCTTGCACTCATAACACCACCAGAGTACTATATTCTGTCTCATTTCTTTCCTCATTCTTAAACTTTATTCATCCACGACCTTGCACTCATAAATCCGCACACCTATACACGTACAGTGAGATTGACCCACCCACCCATCCATACACGTACAGTGATATAGACCCAACCACCCGCCCATACACGTACAGTGATATTGACCCACCCGCCCACCCATACACGTACAGTGGTATTGACCCACCCACACACATACAGTGGTATTGACCCACCCGTCCACCCATACACGTACAGTGGTATTGACCCACCCGACCCACCCATACACGTACAGTGGTATTGACCCCACCCACCCACCCATACACTTGTTTCACCAAAAACGTGAAAACACTTTTTTAATTAATATTAATAAATAAGCCCGCAATATCACTGTACGTATATGAGCGGGCGGGTGGGTCTATATCACTGTACGTGTATGGACGGGTGGGTGGGTCAATATCACTGTACGGATACTGTTCCTTAAGAGTATCCGGAGATAGACGCCATAATGATTTGATCCTATAAGAGCAAATGTCAAATTCAGAACAGCATTGCACCTTATTGATTTTTTCAGAAAATTATAATATTAACATCGTTTCAAACAGCACAGTAGTGACTAGTTTCTCCACTTTTTTCTAAAACAACTATTTCTTATGAATTTTTTAAATAATTTTTGTGAAAACAGATATGAAAAATGGTAATTAAAAATGATAGATTCTCTAGTAACTGTTACGTGCTTTCAGATTATGTACAAATTATGTCTGACAAATGGTTAAGTTACAATGCTGTTCACATTCAACATTGCTCTTTTGGGAATAAATCCCATATAGTAACCTTTGCAGACTCCTAAAACAATTCTAAAAAATATTGAATACGGTGAACTCTTCAAACTTCCTGTGTCATAAACAATTTTATTCCGTATTATTAAGACGCTAATCGTCAAGTTATGAGCGAATATGAGAGGTAAATGAGTGTAGATGAACGAGTGTAGTCATTGTTACTAACTAAGGTCGACTGTTCTACAGAAATAGCTATTTATTAATAGCCCAATAGCTAGGGCAATAAGGGACCTACAGCTTTACGTGGAGTCCGAACCACGTATCGTTTGTCTGATTTTTATCTATTTATATTTATTTGTTAATCTCAATATTAACATATGCTATTGAGAGGACGAATTAAAGAATAATGTCAAGAAGAAAAATACTTAGTCAAAATCCTGTTGAGGTAGTTAAGTTCGTGTAGTGGGGTTTGAGAAAATATCATTAAAAAAGCTACACCATACAAGTAAAGTTTTCTCGCCAAATAAAAATTAACTTAAAAACTGGCTTATAATATTACTTTATACCATTTTTGCTATTACTAATCAATATACCATTGTTGCCATTACTAATCAAGATACCACTGTTGCAATTACTAATCAATATACCATTGTTGCCATAATTAATCAATATACTATTTTTGCTATTACTAATTAATATACCATTGATGCTATTACTAATCAATATACCATTGAGGCCATTGCTAATCAATATACCATTGTTGCTATTACTAATCAAAATGCCATTGTTGCTCTTACTAATCAATATACCATTGTTGCTATTACTAATCAATATATCATTGTTGCTATTACTAATCAATATACCATTGTTGTTATTACTAATCAAAATATCATTGTGTACTTAATGTTTAATATAACTATTCTTGGCCGAGCAGTCTAAGGTGTAAGGACTTTAAGCCTGAGTTAGAGTTGACGTAGTTTCGAGACCTTGACTGCACGCTTTTGTCAGCAATATCCTCCTTGTACAGTATAATTGTTATTACCTTAAACTCGGTCGTGCACTACTGACGTAAATTAATGACTGCAGTCCGAGGATTCATTCCAGCATTGAGTGATATTATTTTACAATGATATTCTTCCTCACCTCTCGCCTAACGCCCTTACGAAGCCCGAATATACCATTATAAAAATTGAACTGTACTGGACTGGTTCTCCGTCCTAATCTGTCTCCTTAAGTTCCCCGCTCCGTTCAATCGTCTATAGTGTATATAGTAATGTTATAAAGTTGGTTATCCTCTTTCCTTAGGGAAATATATAATTCCATTACAGATGTATTGTAAAAATCGATAATTTATTCTTAAGAAAAAAAATACATTCCTAACTACTTTCTCATGATATCTAATGATTTTCTGTTGCTTCTACAATGATGAGAATCTTCATTGTTAGTTTTTTTAAGGTTCCCAGCGCTTTGAGTCATAAAATACTACAATTATAATCAATTAAATGTAATCCAAAGTGAACAACCTAAAACTAACGATTTTATTATGTTATTATTTCAGTTTTCTGACGGAGACTTACTGATTGTACAAAACAGGCTGGCAGGCTTCTTCCTGTCTCAAACTGACAGTTCGATGTCAGTTTTTGGTGCAGTTGGTCCCCACATCAAATGGATTAAGAAGGCAGCTTTTGGACTGGGCAGACACTGACAGTTGCTTTTATGAGATTAGAATATACGTAATCATTGTGGTTCGGTGCAAATCTAATTACGCTGTTATTATTTACTTGTATATATATATATATATATATATATATATATATATATATATATATATATATATATAAATTTAAATGTAAAAAACTTTATTAATTTTGTAAAACGAATAGTTCTAATTTTAATTATAATTTCTGACAACAAATATTTTCAATACATCTCCAAATAAATCTATGAAACTTATAACAATAATTCGTGTGCCTTTCTTGTAGATGTTATTTTGATTTTATTCGATAGTAACATATTCGATAATTTTGATAATAAATTCAATTTATTAAAAAAAAAAACCGTTATTTAGCAGTAAAAAACGTGTTTTACGAATTATCAGATCATTAAAAAATGGGAAAGCACCTGGGATTGATGGAATTAATTCTGTATCAGTTAAATATGTTGCTCCGTATATTGCTAGTGTCTTTACTTACATTATAAATCTGAGTTTTAAAACAGGATTATTTCCTCAAAAGTTAAAGTTTGCAGTTGTTATTCCTATTCATAAAAGTGGCTCAACATCAATTTGTAACAATTTCATACCTATTTCTTTGATATCAACTTTCTCCAAGGTTATAGAAAAAATAATGAAAGAACAATTGTTAAAATATCTAGAAATGACTAATTTTTTTAGTAAAAATCAGTTTGGATTTCGAACGGGACTGAACACAGAAGTAGCTTTGTTAAAATTTGTAACTGAAGTAATTGAGGGTATTAATGATAATAAGAAAGTAAAGGACTGTTTTTGGACATTAAAAAGGCGATCGATATGGTTGATCATACAATCCTCTTGGAAAAGTTATACAATAGTGGAATACGGGGTCTAGTTTTTGAATGGTTCAAGAGTTATCTAACGGGCAGACGACAATGTGTCAAAATTAATAATGTATATAGTAGTGAGGGTAAGATATTATTTGGAGTTCCACAGGGATCTGTATTGGGTGCAATTCTCTTCTTAATTTATATAAATGATTTGTGTACAGCAAGATTTAAGGGGCAGGTTACATCTTTTGCAGACGATACCGCATGAAGTTATGCTGGGGAGAGTATAGAAAACATAAAAGATGGTATGATATCTGATCTCAAATCAATTAGATGGTGGTTTGCTAAAAACAATCTAGTGTTAAATACTGAAAAAACAAATTTTATTATTTTTAGTCTGAAGAAAATTAGCAATGAATGTAGCGTACTAATTTACAATTGCAAAGATTGTTTGGGAATCGAAGGGAGTTGCTCAAAATGTGCAGATACAAAAGAAGGGGATCAAGTTAAGTATTTGGGAGTCATAGTGGATAAAGATCTTACATGGAAAAAACAAATAGCCTATTTATACTCTAAACTGTTAAAGGGGGTCAGAATTTTTTATTTTTTACGTAATATCTGTCCTATGAAGAAACTGAGATCTATATATTTTGCACTAGTGCAGAGTAGATTAGAGTATGGGTTAGTATGCTGGGGTGGGATTTATAAGTCGTCTTTGAACTCTATATTAGTTATTCAGAAACATTTTGTCAGATTGATTTTGAAAATAAACGTACAAGAAGCTTCTGATCCCTGTTTTTTAGAATTAAAACTACTTCCATTAAGAAATTTATATGTGTATAAAGTACTTAAAGTTTTTTACTCAAGAAGTGGAAATTTAAATAATTTAGAAAATATCGCCAAGCAAAAGTTAAGAAACGCAGATTGTTTTCAAATTCCGAAGCAAAAAAGTACGTTTTATACTAAATGTTTTAATTTCACTGCGCCAAGATTATATAACCAGATGCCAATTGAAATAAAACAAGCGTTAAATAGAAATGTATTTTTGAAGGGGATTAAGAACTGGTTAATGACATTAGAGAAGATTGAGGATTTATTTGTCATTCTAAGGTAAAGCTTCAATTTGTAGATTAGATTCTTATAGTAGACTGTTATTGTAGGCACAAATGCAATTTCTTTTTTAGATTAAGTATTTTTCTTGTAGTTTTTATGTTATTGTAAATAATAATATGTAATATAGGGAAAAAAAGGAAATTAGTTTTGTTAGCTACCGTTGGATTTTTATTTTGTGTGATTTATTAGGAAGGAACCCCAAAACAGGCTGTATATGCCTCAGGGGCCCTATTTTATTGTCTCTTAAGTGTATAAGTCTTTAAAATATTTGTGCTATTTATGTTTGGTTAGTTGTATTTGAGTATAGTTTTATTTTCTGTTTCTTGAAAGGCAGTCTGGTGAGAAAGACTTATTCATATAATGTCAAATGTAATGTATGTATTGTATATATATATATATATATATATATATATATATATATATATATATATATATATATATATAAGAGATAATAAATTTGATTTATTATTATTATTATATTATTATTTTATTACACTTATTAAACGTGAAACAAAATGTTGATTATATGTAATATTTTTCCTGTCTATAACAAGATTTATGATTTTAACAAGCAACACAAATATGTTAAATTGGTGTAACAACATTACACTTAAAATAACATTGATAATAAGTTAAATATTGATTCAATGATTTTTTTCTGAGAGTGTATTTTTTTAATTTGGTGTAATTTGATATGTTAACACTAATATTTATTACGGTACTTAGGAGTTCAATAATTAACGAATATATTTTCAACGACAATTAATAATAAAAAATAAGATAAATATTTCTTATAACCTTCATAACTTAAAATATAATGTAGTAAATGATAGTATGATACAGCTTCTCAAATATAATGTAGTGAATGATAGTATGATACAGCTTCTCAAATATAATGTAGTGAATGATAGTATGATACAGCTTCTCAAATATAGTGTAGTGAATGATAGTATGATACAGCTTCTCAAATATAATGTAGTGAATGATAGTATGATACAGCTTCTCAAATATAATGTAGTGAATGATAGTATGATACAGCTTCTCAAATATAATGTAGTGAATGATAGTATGATACAGCTTCTCAAATATAATGTAGTGAATGATAGTATGATACAGCTTCTCAAATATAATGTAGTGAATGATAGTATGATACAGCTTCTCAAATATAATGTAGTGAATGATAGTATGATACAGCTTCTCAAATATAATGTAGTGAATGATAGTATGATACAGCTTCTCAAATATAATGTAGTGAATGATAGTATGATACAGCTTCTCAAATATAATGTAGTGAATGATAGTATGATACAGCTTCTCAAATATAATGTAGTGAATGATAGTATGATACAGCTTCTCAAATATAATGTAGTGAATGATAGTATGATACAGCTTCTCAAATATAATGTAGTGAATGATAGTATGATACAGCTTCTCAAATATAATGTAGTGAATGATAGTATGATACAGCTTCTCAAATATAATGTAGTGAATGATAGTATGATACAGCTTCTCAAATATAATGTAGTGAATGATAGTATGATACAGCTTCTCAAATATAATGTAGTGAATGATAGTATGATACAGCTTCTCAAATATAATGTAGTGAATGATAGTATGATACAGCTTCTCAAATATAATGTAGTGAATGATAGTATGATACAGCTTCTCAAATATAATGTAGTGAATGATAGTATGATACAGCTTCTCAAATATAATGTAGTGAATGATAGTATGATACAGCTTCTCAAATATAATGTAGTGAATGATAGTATGATACAGCTTCTCAAATATAATGTAGTGAATGATAGTATGATACAGCTTCTCAAATATAATGTAGTGAATGATAGTATGATACAGCTTCTCAAATATAATGTAGTGAATGATAGTATGATACAGCTTCTCAAATATAATGTAGTGAATGATAGTATGATACAGCTTCTCAAATATAATGTAGTGAATGATAGTATGATACAGCTTCTCAAATATAATGTAGTGAATGATAGTATGATACAGCTTCTCAAATATAATGTAGTGAATGATAGTATGATACAGCTTCTCAAATATAATGTAGTGAATGATAGTATGATACAGCTTCTCAAATATAATGTAGTGAATGATAGTATGATACAGCTTCTCAAATATAATGTAGTGAATGATAGTATGATACAGCTTCTCAAATATAATGTAGTGAATGATAGTATGATACAGCTTCTCAAATATAATGTAGTGAATGATAGTATGATACAGCTTCTCAAATATAATGTAGTGAATGATAGTATGATACAGCTTCTCAAATATAATGTAGTGAATGATAGTATGATACAGCTTCTCAAATATAATGTAGTGAATGATAGTATGATACAGCTTCTCAAATATAATGTAGTGAATGATAGTATGATACAGCTTCTCAAATATAATGTAGTGAATGATAGTATGATACAGCTTCTCAAATATAATGTAGTGAATGATAGTATGATACAGCTTCTCAAATATAATGTAGTGAATGATAGTATGATACAGCTTCTCAAATATAATGTAGTGAATGATAGTATGATACAGCTTCTCAAATATAATGTAGTGAATGATAGTATGATACAGCTTCTCAAATATAATGTAGTGAATGATAGTATGATACAGCTTCTCAAATATAATGTAGTGAATGATAGTATGATACAGCTTCTCAAATATAATGTAGTGAATGATAGTATGATACAGCTTCTCAAATATAATGTAGTGAATGATAGTATGATACAGCTTCTCAAATATAATGTAGTGAATGATAGTATGATACAGCTTCTCAAATATAATGTAGTGAATGATAGTATGATACAGCTTCTCAAATATAATGTAGTGAATGATAGTATGATACAGCTTCTCAAATATAATGTAGTGAATGATAGTATGATACAGCTTCTCAAATATAATGTAGTGAATGATAGTATGATACAGCTTCTCAAATATAATGTAGTGAATGATAGTATGATACAGCTTCTCAAATATAATGTAGTGAATGATAGTATGATACAGCTTCTCAAATATAATGTAGTGAATGATAGTATGATACAGCTTCTCAAATATAATGTAGTGAATGATAGTATGATACAGCTTCTCAAATATAATGTAGTGAATGATAGTATGATACAGCTTCTCAAATATAATGTAGTGAATGATAGTATGATACAGCTTCTCAAATATAATGTAGTGAATGATAGTATGATACAGCTTCTCAAATATAATGTAGTGAATGATAGTATGATACAGCTTCTCAAATATAATGTAGTGAATGATAGTATGATACAGCTTCTCAAATATAATGTAGTGAATGATAGTATGATACAGCTTCTCAAATATAATGTAGTGAATGATAGTATGATACAGCTTCTCAAATATAATGTAGTGAATGATAGTATGATACAGCTTCTCAAATATAATGTAGTGAATGATAGTATGATACAGCTTCTCAAATATAATGTAGTGAATGATAGTATGATACAGCTTCTCAAATATAATGTAGTGAATGATAGTATGATACAGCTTCTCAAATATAATGTAGTGAATGATAGTATGATACAGCTTCTCAAATATAATGTAGTGAATGATAGTATGATACAGCTTCTCAAATATAATGTAGTGAATGATAGTATGATACAGCTTCTCAAATATAATGTAGTGAATGATAGTATGATACAGCTTCTCAAATATAATGTAGTGAATGATAGTATGATACAGCTTCTCAAATATAATGTAGTGAATGATAGTATGATACAGCTTCTCAAATATAATGTAGTGAATGATAGTATGATACAGCTTCTCAAATATAATGTAGTGAATGATAGTATGATACAGCTTCTCAAATATAATGTAGTGAATGATAGTATGATACAGCTTCTCAAATATAATGTAGTGAATGATAGTATGATACAGCTTCTCAAATATAATGTAGTGAATGATAGTATGATACAGCTTCTCAAATATAATGTAGTGAATGATAGTATGATACAGCTTCTCAAATATAATGTAGTGAATGATAGTATGATACAGCTTCTCAAATATAATGTAGTGAATGATAGTATGATACAGCTTCTCAAATATAATGTAGTGAATGATAGTATGATACAGCTTCTCAAATATAATGTAGTGAATGATAGTATGATACAGCTTCTCAAATATAATGTAGTGAATGATAGTATGATACAGCTTCTCAAATATAATGTAGTGAATGATAGTATGATACAGCTTCTCAAATATAATGTAGTGAATGATAGTATGATACAGCTTCTCAAATATAATGTAGTGAATGATAGTATGATACAGCTTCTCAAATATAATGTAGTGAATGATAGTATGATACAGCTTCTCAAATATAATGTAGTGAATGATAGTATGATACAGCTTCTCAAATATAATGTAGTGAATGATAGTATGATACAGCTTCTCAAATATAATGTAGTGAATGATAGTATGATACAGCTTCTCAAATATAATGTAGTGAATGATAGTATGATACAGCTTCTCAAATATAATGTAGTGAATGATAGTATGATACAGCTTCTCAAATTTAATGTAGTGAATGATAGTATGATACAGCTTCTCAAATATAATGTAGTGAATGATAGTATGATACAGCTTCTCAAATATAATGTAGTGAATGATAGTATGATACAGCTTCTCAAATATAATGTAGTGAATGATAGTATGATACAGCTTCTCAAATATAATGTAGTGAATGATAGTATGATACAGCTTCTCAAATATAATGTAGTGAATGACAGTATGATACAGCTTCTCAAATATAATGCAGTGAATGATAGTATGATACAGCTTCTCAAATATAATGTAGTGAATGATAGTATGATACAGCTTCTCAAATATAATGTAGTGAATGATAGTATGATACAGCTTCTCAAATTTAATGTAGTGAATGATAGTATGATACAGCTTCTCAAATATAATGTAGTGAATGATAGTATGATACAGCTTCTCAAATATAATGTAGTGAATGATAGTATGATACAGCTTCTCAAATATAATGTAGTGAATGATAGTATGATACAGCTTCTCAAATATAATGTAGTGAATGATAGTATGATACAGCTTCTCAAATAATTTGCAACAGATTTTGCAACAATATTGCCAAAAGACTTTTATTTTAGCCGAAAGTGACACAATTTCAATCTTGAAGCAGACTAATGTCTACAGCAGGAAGCTGATATGATGCATGAGAACATACACAGTGCACTGATAAACTACACGTTTTCGGGAAATGTTTTTAAAAAATCAAACCATTTCTTGCTTATTTTAGAAAAAAAGAGAATAAATGATTAAATTACATGAAATGAATATATCGACCACAACAATACATATTATGAAATCATTTTAACAAAACAAAACCAGCAAATAATCCTGTGAATTTGAGGTTGATTCAAGGACAAACTCATGATTAGTACCCGTCTTACATAAAACGTGCAGAGATAATAATTTTCCTTAGACTGTCTATAAAAGTTTAATCGATTACAAATTCTTTAAAATAAAGATATTGTTTAAATTTCCAAGTAATCTTGTATATAAAGTTATTGTGTTACATGCCTTAATTAATAAATAAATAGTTTTGCACAAATAAAAAGCATAAACAAATTAATAATATATAATAATTATTGCATATGATTAATAAGCCCTCTACGAGTATTAAAGATTTAGAATCTACTTGTATTAAACTTCTTTCTGTTCATATGTCTTATTATATTTCATATTAAATGCGTTAGCTTTCCCTTGATATTAATTTTAATCATTTTAAACGATTTTAACATTTTTCAGCGTTGAAAAGTTTGGTTGAAAATAAGCTTCATTGTACTAAACCTACATGACGAATTAAATTCCTAAACATTTAATAAATTAAATGTCATCATAAAAATCGACATTTAAAAATTAAATATCTTCTTTGACCAAGTTAAATATGTTCGTTGCCATCCCTCTATATGTTTTACCATCTGTATAGAATTAAACACGGAGAAATAAATAATCTTTAATAATCATGATCATAATGTTTCTTATCAGCAAAAAATGTTTTAATTGCGATATTTAGTAATGATAATATGACGTAAACAAACTATATAAAATAAATTAAAAATCACTATTATGACGTAAACGTATTGATCAAATAACCTATAAAACTAAATTTTTTTGTTAATCCAAGATGATAGAATATTTATAGAAATATTGAAGGAAAATGCACTTCAACAAGGTAATATGCTAACACTAGACACATCAGATTATACGTCTATAACACAGACCCTAATATGTGTTGTTTTACCAATAAATATATCTATATAAACCACGCAGGTTCCCTTATTTTAATCAAGTGTATTACTAACACAATAGTAGCTTTAAGAAATGCAAAATATAATGTTACTACCTGTTATCTTGTGTAAGATACATTTATTTTTAACAGTGTATGTTTTCTAGTATATATTACATTTATACATCTATTTGGTTACAAACAATAATCGTAGATTTCAGGAGCATTCGTTTAGCAGATTTGTTTTGTTATTTATGATCAACATTGTATATCTCAAATTAACATCTAATGCAAACTTTACTATCGAGCCAGTTTAATTTCAGTGTTCTGAAGTTGGCACATACTGCTGACATATCTTTTCGACTATTTTTGCTAAGTTTTTAATTTTTCATTTCTAAGACGTCGATTGTAGAGATATGTGCACATATAAAGGGTAAATGAGTGTGATTATAGATGAACGAGTTTAGTTATTTTTAGCCTTGGTGTTGGTTATTGAACGAATGTAGTGTTGGTCTAATTTTCAGCTACCTGACAATCATGACACTCAGTTGTCTTCCCAACACATCTGATTTGACTACCATCCAACACGGACACCCATATTTCTCTAGTAGTATCCACGTAGATGGCAACCATTAATTGGATGCCGTGTTGGTATCAAGAGAACCGAGCATAGAATCTATATCCTACCTCATCAACACGTTGTCGTCAAGTAGCTGGGTTACAGCACTGCGCCACCCCGTTATATACCGACTGTTGAATGTGTCTTATATAATATATATATTTGGTAATATAAAGTTAAAAATTAGGGCTACTTACGTATTTTAGGATGTAATAAAATTAAAAAACTGAGTACCCTTACATTTTTTATTAAAACTCATTACACAACATGTTTCGACTTTATTGTCATTTTCTAGTGTAAATTAAATAGTTAAGTTGAGTATATAATCATTTTTTTAATAAAATTGTAAAACATGTGGTTTTTGTAAATATTGATGAGTATAGATAAGTTGGTGATATTTTTAGTTATAATTTTTAATGTTTCGAATCTTATCAAAAATAGGGTTTGTATAGTTGATTTTTGTGTTCAATATGTTCACTGGATTTTCTTGTTATGCTAAATATGTGTAATTCTTCTGTTGAATTCATTTTCTTACCCTTTTTCATAAAATTTAATATTTTCATATTTTCTTCAATTTTTGTGCACGTGTGGTCTGTAGAGAGCAAGTGTTCTGCGAATGTGAATTTCATTGTAGTTGTGTTAGCTTCTGAGAGCTTGTATATGTTCTTGAAAGCGTGGTTTGAATGGTCTTCCAGTTTGTCCAATGTAGAATTTATCACAGTCTGTACAATTAATTTTGTAAATACCTGATTTGCTGTAAATGTTGTCATTATTATGTTCTTTTTGAGATTTTTTATCTAAAATGTTGAATGCGTTGTTGCGTGTGGTGAAACTTAGTTTGTAATTTGTATTTTGAAAGGTTTTTCGAATAGCTTTGTTTAGGCTTGTGTTATATGGTACGTTTATAAATTTGATCTTCTTTGTGTCTTGATTTGATGAGCTGTTATTTCTTTTCTTCTTTTTGTTTCTTATTAGTTTGTCAATCATGTTTGGTTTGTATCCGATTTTTATTGCCAAATATTTTATTATATTTTTTTCTTCAGTAAAGTGTTTCTCGTTCATTGGTATGTTTATTAGACGATTTATAATAGAGTGGAAAGTTGATAATTTGTGTTGCCAGGTATGATTGGATGTAGATGGTATTATAAGGTCGGTTTGTGTAGGTTTTCTGTAAATTTTGAATGAATGTTTATTGTTGATTTTGGTAATTGATAGATCTAAATAATTGATTACATCAGTTTGGGATTCTTTAGTGAATTGTATTCTGGGGAACATAGAATTTAAATAAGATAAAAAATCATTACCTTCTTCCAAGTTTCCATCAAATAAACAAATAATGTCATCTACTTATCGGTACCAGTATAAAATTTTGTTTCTGAACGGGTTGGATGGGTGCATTATTTTCTTTTCTTCCAGATTGTGTATAAATATATTTGAGAGAAGACCTGATAATGGGGAACCCATTGCTAGACCATTTGCCTGTTTGTAGTATGTTGTATTAAATTGGAAATAATTTTGATCTGTACAAATTTTTTTTAATGTTGTGATGTCTTTTATTTCTTGGTTGTTCAATGAGAAATTTTTCTTCAAATCATTTTCTAGAATTTGTAATGCTTCCACATGTTTTACAATTTTATTTAAAAATTATTATATACTCAACTTAATTATTTAATTTACACTAGAAAATGACAATAGAGTCGAAACATGTTGTGTAATGAGTTTTATTAAAAAATATGAGGGTACTCAATTTTTTATTTTATTACATCCAAAAAAAAAATATATATATATAGAACATAAATGAAAGTTCTATATATATATATATAGAACATAAATGAAAGTTCTATACTGCTTTGGGTTTAGTGTTTTACTGTTTAAAATTGCTAATAAATTACCATAAAATATTATATACCAACTATCCAAAAATATGCCATTCTACGAGTTAGAAGCTTGTTTAAAAATATATTCCAACATCTTAGCAAGTTTAATGTACATTAATAACGACAACTGTAATGTTACATGCATCATTGTTGTACATGGCGTAATGTAAACTAGAAAACTGCTTGATAAAATTGTTTACGCTATTAATTTTACAATAAGTGCTGGAAAGAAATGTAGACAATGTAATACGGAAAACACTAGAGATAACAAAACATTTTGTTTATCCTTATCACTGGTGAACAGTCACATAGTAGTTTATGTTAATGGATAATTAATCATAAAAAATAGTGTTTAAAAAATCTATTTTTCTAATTGTATTTTCTTTATTTATTTATTTTTCTTTTACCTGCTAATGGCTGCATTGAACGATGTTGGCCTTCTTTACTGACTAAAATTGACTGATCTTGAACGTGTTATATAGTTTAAATAACTGAGGATATATTTTAGACCAGACACTCCAGGATTTTTTACAACTATGGTTAAAAGTTAAATGTATTATGTAACCTGATTTTGAAGTGGTTTATGCAAAGAAAGACTCTAAATGGGGGCGAGATCTTGAAACTATTTAAACGTTATAAGACCTTAAATTTACTGTAGAGTATCTGATAAACACACATGTTTGTCACAAAACATCATAATTTTATCAATTCCAAAAATTATTGATTGTATATTAAATGAAAAAATTGTGTATATTAAGTTCGTTCATATGAGCACAACAACGTCAGTTGTCAAATCCAAGAGATATTAGTTATTTTTAATGTTGAGTATTTAAATATTTTTAAAATTCCTATGGTAAATATGGTATTATTGATGAGACTTGTTAATGGGAGGCATATGAATGTTTCATTAGTGGAGTATAATTTTAATATCATATATAACAAACTACATATATCTGGTGTAACGTCGTCATTTTCAAGGGGATATTGAATAAAGGATCCCTCTAATTGAGGAAATATTGAAGAAAATTATAAATTTACGATAAATCGTCAAGTAAGCATTTTAGATGGAAATTGTTAGTCATGAATGACTGAAGGACAGCTTAGTTAATGTTAAGGGGATATTTTACACAATACTAATAAATAAATAAAAATTACATCTAAAAACATTCATCGCTAATATGTTTTATTAATACGCCTTAAGGGAAAATGAGGATTAAAACATTATTATATCTGGTACCAAATATTATTATATTAAAACAATACTTAACAGAACCGCGTGAAAATTTCAGTATGAAAACAAATTAATTATCTGGCATGAATAAAAGTAGTTTGGGGTAATTATAGTTCATAATTGACTATATAGAGATAATTTTAAGCTCCAAATATAATAAAATGAGGCTACGTACAACCTAATTATGTCAATCCTAGAAGTATGTCTTACAGCAATGTTGAAATTTTACTACTGTATTTAAAATAAACACTATTTTACTAAACAATAAGCCATTGTTGTATTCATTTATAGCACCTACAAATCTACAATCAAATCAACAACTTTCTGTTCCTCCTTTAACTTATTTTATTTGGGATAAACCAGCTTTCGAGTTTTTACTTGTGACTTCGAAAAAGATTATCATAATTTAGAATGTTCATCCTTTTTTATTTATACATACCTGAAAATTATATATATGGGCGAATTATTTGTTGATAGATTATATATGTGGGATTTTTGTCAACTACCATTTGGTAATTTTGAAAAAAAAATAGTAATATATGTTTGAAACAAGATATAAAAGGCGTGTTATTTACTAATAGAAAGGATAAATTGATTTGATGTCACAAAGTAAAATCCAACACATGAAGCCATTTCACACCTGCATCACTGATTCTACTGCCTCTACATATGCCATCTAATCCCTCCGTAAAATAGCACAAGGGACAGTGTAATTATGTGATCCATTGTTTGGATACTCTCCACAATCGTCGGCCCTGGTGGCGCAGTGCTGTAACCCAGCTACATGGGGACAAAGTGTTTGGGAGATTGTAGGCGATGGGTTGGATGCTCGGTCCTCATAATACCGACATGGCGTCCGCTTGATGGTTGCTATCGGCGTGGACACTACTAGAGAAGTCTGGGGTGTCCATGTTGGGTGGTAATCATTGTGCGAATGTTGTGTGGTGGAGATAACTGACTATCAGGCTTGTCAATTAGCTGAAAATCAGACCAGCACTACGTGGTTCGGATAGTAATAATATACTTTTTATTGCATCTTGTTAACAATTGACAAAATTGTATCGCAATAGTCATTAATAAATTAATTAAAATTTGCCATCCATTCAATAACACTTTCAAACATACATTTTTTCACGCACCCAAATTCCCATTCATTCGCCAATTATACCTCCAAAATGTCCTCCAGTGTCAATTTTAAAATTCAGTGACTTCCCAATTATATGCAAAAAACTCGTCTACACTATAAAATGCCAGTTTGGCCAAACATTTCTTGAGACGGTTCTTAAACGCCTTGGGCGTTGTAGCATTTTTAATACATTCTAGGAGTCTGTTAATTATACGAACACCAATCTGTGAGGGTAGGTGTTCGTAGACTACCGTCCTGTGATTTCCAATTCTGTATTAT
>JAQJVL010001180.1:199777-237445 GCA_035578905.1 Stictocephala bisonia | reverse complement strand
AGTGGGCCCTCGTATTTAACAATTAAATAAAAATAAAAAAACAAGTAAATAATTAATATAAATAAAAGCTGCCCCTTGATTTTTAATTAAAACGTGTATTGCGGGTTGCCTAGAGTGTTAAGTAAGTACACAACTGTGATTAGATAGATAAGTGTAGGTAGGTAACAGTGTATTAAATAAAAATAAAAAAAGAAGTAAATAATTAATATAAATAATAGCTGTCCCTTGATTTTTAATTAAAATGTATATTGCGGGTTGCCTAGAGTGTTAAGTACGTACACAACCATGATTAGATAGGTAAGTATAGGTAGGTAACGGTGTATTAAATAAAAATAAAAAAGAAGTAAATAATTAATATAAATAATAGCTGCCCCTTAATTTTTAAATAAAACGTGTATTGCGGGTTGCCTAGAGTGTTAAGTACGTACCCAACCATGATTAAATAGATAAGTATAGGTAACAGTGTAGGAAGTCGTAGATGAGTTCCTGGAACATAGGTAAGTTAAGAGAGAAAGTTATATCAGAAAGCTAGGTTAACAGTGTATTTATTAAAAAGTTGAGAAAAATTAAATAAAAAATTAATTTAAATAGGTAGGCTAACAGTGTATTTATTAATAAATAAAAAGCGCCTTCATGTTTTGGTAGGCAAGTCCCACATTTCAATACTGTATTGCAGGTCGCGCCTTCATTTTTAAATATATAATTAATTAATTAAAAGGTAGCGCCTTCATTTTCCGTGATACTATACGAACCTGAGTCTCGCTCACCTATATATTCACTACTACCAAGTGTTATGCACTGACTATAAGTTATTAAAACCACTTATAAAATTTATTTTCCAATTTTTCATACAAAAAGGAGTTATCTCTTCGATGAAATTGTGTTTTATGATAAACTATAAGCATTCTAAAAGGGTTTTTTAGCACCCAAGTGTGAAGGTTGTTTTCTAAGAGACATGCGAAAATTGTAATCATTGCATTGTTTTCTCGTTTAACTACACGCTATGAAATGTGCAATTTAAAATGTTATTACGAGTTTGAATAATTGTATCCTATTTGGAACAAAAAAAAGTGATAGTTAAATGAAACCATTTTTTGGTCTTTTGAGTTAAAACTGTGTAAATTTGATATAGGCCCTACAGTGAAAATAAGTTAAAATGCAGTTACTTTTCATGTTTAAACTAGGATAAAAAATATTTAACGTGTAAAAATTAAAAAAAAGCATATGTCATAACGTGAAGTTTAACGAAGGAAACAGTGGTGTGATTAAATTTTTCGTATGTCTGTTAGTTCCTTAGAAAACAACCTTCACACTCGGATGCGCATAATTTAATGTACCGACAGCAACGTAATAAATTTGTAAGGCTTTATTAAAATATCCACGTTTATGTGCATATGTATTAGGATATCTGTCTTGATATGTGATACTTGCTGCAATACAGTTCCTGTTCCTTAGATAATACACTTTAACAATTTCTACTTTTTTCATTGTTTGTAAACGCCATATTATAATAGTTTGTAAAACAATTATTACGTTAGGTAATGCAGAATAGTTGGCACAATAAACAGTAAATGTTGGCAGACTGAAAGTTTATAGGCTACTCATTGCATATGTTCTAACAAATGGCATAATTCTATTTAACAGCTGGCTAAGTAAAAGTGATCTACCAGTCCACTTAAAACAGACAGGTTTTAACTACACCTTGGGCTCTAGGAAGCTCGTATACGGTTAAATATATTAAACACTACACGAGTATAATAAATTCAAAAATTATATTTATTATATCCAAAACTACCATAAAATATTGGACGTATATTTAAAAATATTTAGTTAGCCACTATTGGAAAATAGGGTCCATTCAGAACTTGCTACCTACTTATTTTTTTATCCTTTTTGAAAACAAGGGATTTTTCCCATTCAAAGTTTGCTGTCAGTTGTATTGTTTTACAATATCTCAATGACGGACCTTAAATAAACACAATATTTATGAGTAAATATAATAAAAGAAGTAAGATTGTTGATGTTTTTATTTTTTGTTATCATGAACACATTGTATGCAATGTTGATATTTATATATTTTTAATAGTTTAACTATTTACCACCACATGTTTCTTCCATGGCTTTTATAACAACGTCAGTTGTTTTGTACTTTGTGGCACATATGTTGGCAAACTTGTAGAGGTGTCCCATTGCATACATATTCTGGAATGTGAATAGTAATTAGTCTATGAATTATTTTACAATATACTACTACTATTAGTTCATAGAACTATAAATGTTTTTATTACTAATAAATTATTTTATAGATCATGACTTTTGTTCTGTTAACATAATCCGGGCTTAATAACAATTGTTACTATTTTTAATAGTAATTTAATTTACTATTTAATGACTTAGATACGGAAGCTCATTTACTATTTCAGTTACTACGATGACCTTGAACTAACTATATTTCATAAGTAAAGAGGGTTAAGATTAATTTAAAAACTGTCGTTCCAAGGTCAGTAAAACTATTTACCTACAAGAAATCAACTACGTTACTCAAAAATACCTTTGGAACTGTCATTAGTAAAATTAAACCAACACCCTCTATATTAACCGTTAGTGTTTCGAACAGCCAAGTGCATTACAACTGTAGAGTGCAAAGTGAAAGCCTAGTAACGAGCACCTGGAATAAAGGACATTCTTTGGAAATGGTTGTGCTAAAAAAAATATTGTTGGTTGAAAAAGAGAAATTTATTTATTTTACCATCTATGGATAATATATATTATTAAACTGTGGAAAAAGATTCCTTGCCAGTCATTTATGTTACATTAATATCCTTCTGTAAAATTGCATTCCATTATTACTTCCGATTATAAGGGGCTTAAAAAACAATCCATATCCATTTTCTAAATATTTTTCATATTATATAACTATTATCCATAAACGTTCAATATTTACAACTACTTCTGCACTATCTTGTAATGAATTCAAATGTTTTTAATATTCACGTTTCACTTTCCTATTACCTGGTTTTTAAAGTTGAAATCAATTTAAAGAATTGACTTACTTTGGCAATGTCGATGCATTCCTTGTGGAAATAATCTACCACAGGCTCATAGCAATATATCACATCGAAGTTAATGGGATGGTACTCTTTCTCAATCTTCTTGATTTGCTTTTCATCACCGTTGGTCACCAGTTTGAGTATTCTAGCAACCTTATCGTCAATATCTTTCCTTTTCTAAAATAACATGAAATAAAGAGTAAAAATTAAATAACTTATGAAAAAAAAATTCAAACAAATATATGTAATATGAAAACTTTATATTCTCTCCTATTTATATCTTAAATTACAAGCATTTATTTAAGATCAAAGTTAATCTTGATCTAGTTAAGCTTAAGATGAAAAAAATTTTCTGTTTTTTTAAATATTTTTCTAAAATGACTAAAGTAATTAGTTATCTCCAGCATTAAAATAGTAACTTAAAAATTGTATTCATGTATATTACAATTTATTAATAAATACTTGATTGTCTATAGTTGAAAATTGTGCTTAAAGTCTTAGATTTACGTAAAATTATATGAGTTACTTTCAATAAATTGACGAGCTCTTTCTTTAATTTCTTTTTTTCATCTACTGGTAAAGTCAGATGCAACTTGAGCCACAATTGGTATACATCTTGATCCTCTGCAGCCGGATTACTCTGTGAAGATAAGCATATGTTATTATATTATTAGCAATTGTTTCGTATTATTTTCTATTTGTTATCTTATCTCTTTTGAAAATAAGTTTTATTTACTGTATAGAACTGATAAGGCTCATATTTTCTGTACAACCCATAATTATTTTACTATCCCAATTAATATATGACATTCATGAGACGATATCTTCCTTTCAAATGTACTGCACTGAAACGTATCACGTGTAAATTGTTCAGTAAGGTATATCTAAAAATCCCTTTCTCTCCCAGGTAGTTTGCCTAACTCATTGTCCCAATTTATTTCTCTGTCTTTCACTTAGTTATCTCATATGAAGATAACACTAACAAATATAAAATGTAGTTTTAGAATGTGGTTTTCTTTTGGTTATCCTACGACCAATTTGCTATTATTCAAGCAAAATTGTTTAGTCATGCAAATTTCATTAAATATGGTAATTTAATTAGTTTTATTTTCCTAATAAGAAGCCACCGATTCCCATTTTACTCTTACTCTGGACATTCCCCTCACACTATTGATCTGCACAATGTACTTGTTCAGACGGGAAGAACCGGTGTAGTCTAAGGTGAAAATTACAGATAAAAACTTCTTTTTAATACAGGATTTTATCTTGCGCTAACTCAAACTCAAGTCATAATGCATTAGACTATATGACCATAACCTCTTCCGATTACTTATAATTTTAGTGAAAATATTAGCCCTTAATGGATAGGAAACTAAAGTGCCTATATTGAAAGGTAAGTTTTATTATATTTATTCTCATTGTCACAATACAAATGTTTAAAGGTACCAGTACTATTGCTTATTCATAAAATTAACTATCTATCGCTACTAATTGTATAATCGAATTGTAATTATGGATGGATACAAGATAATCAATACTCCAATGGAAAAGAAATCTACCATCATAAAATTGTCTTGCAGTGTGTTCCACGTACATTATTCCAGTTTCAACAAAACAGTACTTACCTTACAAAGTCAGGAAGAATGACTATTGTGACTTAATATTTTGTTAATAGCAAATTGTATTGATAATGTCTAGTAGTTGAGAAAATATATATTCTTGTATCAAACGTAATAGTAAATATTTGTGTTTCTTTCACTGGGGAAACAAATTGTACCCAGACCCCCTCACTATCCAGTGACGGAACCCGAGTGTCAGCCACCTGAAAACCACCTGTACCTACCACTAATTTAATGTGTCCTACATAAATAATATCTTATTTTTTAAATTAATGATATATTTTTTATTTTTGTGTTATAAATATTTTTTATTTTGTTTTTGTGAATATATTATTTTTGTAGTTGATCGTAATATCATAACAAAAACAAGCAGGATGGAATAATTGTTCACAGTTAATTATTATGAAACCAATTATTTTTATAACACTGTTCATTAGCATACTTCTATTCATGTTACATAGTTTATTGTGGTGTTCAAAATGATTAGTTTCAATTGTACAGTATTTAATGTTTTATTTTAACCCTAGGTTATAATTTTAGGTGCTGTGCCCATCTCACCAATATGGTGGATATCAGCTTCAAATACTACTGCAGGATAAAACACATTATGACCCCTCTACTTTATTCTTTGTTCTGTGGTCTTCACTTGATTCCCTTTTAAGGCTTACCAGCTGAGTTTCCAGGGTGACCCTAAAATACCAACCCACGCTTGAGGATATATTATTTTAGTTAAAGGAAACATTTATTTTCAAAATATCAGAATAATATTTTATGACATATTATGTCAGCTGTTTCTTTTATGCCAACATATGCAATAAGTGTTAAATATCTTTTCACTACACTACTATGAATTTAGCTGTTTTCGTTATGTGTTTACAACCTGCGAAACATCATATTTTCAACAGATGTCTATTGTTTATTACCGAAAGTAACATTGTTTACAACCGAAAATTTTCCACAGTCAACAACACCTGTTTTTATTCCCTAGTGTAGTGAAAAGTATCATTCAAAACTCGAGTGAAAGTGTATGTTCTCGACCATTCGAAGTGCTCGACAAGTCTCACACTTCAAACATATGGTCTCGAACATGCAAAACCCCACTTTCCACTCTTGTTATAAAATATACTATTAGTGTATTTGCATTTTTTGCTGACTTATTTCAGATAAACAATAATTAAATTCTGACATCTTGAAAATAAACTTGTATTTATTATTTTTTACAAAATTTTTCGATCTAATACAATATTGAAGTTTGTATGACTAAAGCCATATTTCTATGACATCGAATTTAAACATTTATGTAGACTGAGTATTTTTTTAAATTGAGGTTATGCTTCATTACAATCTAATTAAACGTAAAATAAACTAATATAAACAATAAGTTCAAAATGTATTGTAAAAATGGCTCTAGTGAGCAATGTCCTGGCTGAAGCATAAAAGTATGTATGAATTGATTTTAACAAACTAGAGCTCTTTGGATTTGTAATGGAGTATTTACTCGTTTAATTACTTTGTATATTTTCAGTCAGACCTAAATTTATTCAGTAATTGTATAAAAACATTTTAAAAGGTCCATCTTTTATAAATCTAAACCTTTTTTAATAAGCTATGACTTATTATAAGTACACAATAGTATTACCTTGTAAATCAAGTTTAAGATCTGTATCTTTAGTGGTAAAAATCGTACTGACACAATATTACAATATGTTGTTACAAGTAGAATGTCATGTCATACCACCATTCCAGGTGTGAGGACTGACTGTTCCTTGTACCCATCAGACGGGGTTCCCAGAACCACTGCCACAAGCGAAAAAATTACATAGAGCCAGAGCATCCTGTAGCAACAATCACTATTATATTAGAATCTCAATATACTGTATAATGTATTCGTTGTATACTATTGTCATCCCTTATTTGTTTCTTAAATATAATTTTTAAAATCTATACATTACGAGTATATGTAAACATTAAATTATATTTGTGTTTGTTTAAGAGCAATACGGAAAATCTTTTATAAGCTAAATTTTTGTTTGTATAACGTATGGGTCTTCAAATACATATATTTTTTACGTCTTATGAGATTAAAAATCACTTTATTGTTACCATAGATATCCTAAGATGATACAATATACAGGGTGATTCACGAAGATATGCAGGTACTTTTGGAGCTCTTGAAACATGTAAACACAAAGATAAGCTATCATAAAAACATAGGTCTGAAAATTCCTCATTAACGAGTAATGGCTAACGAAAGAATTTTCTTAGAATTTGATACCTTAGGTTGAATAAGGGCTTTCTGAAACTATGATAAGGTAAATTAAGGGCCACAATTATTAATTCTTACAGTTTTTAACCCAAAATCTTTATTAAAAGAGTTCCCAGGAATGTACATTAAGTAGTTTTTGGATAAACTAGTGTCAAATGCAACAAATGGGGTGTAAAAACAGAGGTTTTAACATTGGACACCGATAACTTTGTTATAACACCAATGAACATATCAAAATATCAAATAAAACTTATAGAATATGTTGTTTTAACGAAAACTGTGCGAATAACGCACACATAAAGGGAATATATTTTTAATTAAATGAAACTGTAATCATTAAAAAAAGTAAAATTAATCTGAAAATATTAATCTCACCTATTTAGCGGCAAAGTTAATTTTCTAAGTTGGCAATACTGTACGGTAATCAGCTGTTTAACAATGACGATGTGATATTAATGCCAATTATTTTGAGAGCGTACTAACAACTTAAGTCTTTGTGTGTATTTTTTGTTTGTATGTAGGTAGTAGTTGTGTTTCAGTCTGTGTAGGCAAAATTATTCAGTCATTAATAGCTATAAATTAACTGTATCAATAATAATAAGTGGTAAAATTGATCAGAAAACTGTATTGAGGTCGATGGAGATACATTTAAACATTTACTTTAATGAACGCTAACTGAGGTGAGATTAATGTTTTTCAGGTTAATTTTATTATCGTTTTGTAATGAACAAAACTTCATTTAATTAAACATCTATTCACTTTCTGCGGACGTTATTTAGACAGTTTTGTTCAGCATAAAATTCTATAAAAGTTGTATTTGAGATTTTGATGTGAAATAAATATCTACCGTAATCAGAATATTTTAGATCAACGACTACTTGAAATAGTACTTTTTTTACATTTTAAATATTCACATATATTTAAAAATTTTCTCCTATAGCAAATAAACAATTGTATAAACCTGAGTTCATCAGAAATATTTCTTCTCCTTAAAATAACATTTATATACTTTTTATTTCTTACATTATTGAACCGTAAATCCCCAAAAGTTACACTACTTACATAAATGAAGAATATGCAAACCTGTTGTTATGTCAGCTAGTTAGTATTTTTTTCACATAATACTGCTTTTATATAGTCATTTTTTAGCCTTGAAAGTAATTAATTATTGATGTATTACACTAGTCGTTGTTTATACACTTCAGTTTGCAAAGAGTATTGTCAATAGGAAGAAATAAATAATTTATAAATGTTCCACTGCATTTAACGTAGCAACCAGAAACCCATTAAATATAAATGTATATTGTTCCATTAACTTAAATTATAAGAAGAGTATATTATTCGAATGACATTGAAGGTACCAATCTTGGCTTTTATTTACTAAACGTATTTTTAGCGGTTCGCAAATAGTAATATGGACGATCATCATGACGAAACACTTAATTAATTAATTAATTGGTGATTGGGAGAATAAAATCTCAAATGTTCAAAATCCATAAAGTACGCTAAACTGATGAAATAAATTCACTAACAATATGTTTACTTAGGTTCTGAATGAAATGTAGCTTATGTTCCCCAGGGATCAGCAGGTCATGGGGTTCTTCAAGATGGTGTGGGAGCAGTGGGAATTGTATTCCTTGAATAATCTTAATTAATTAAAACTGGTAACTGGTTATTTTCTTGAGGCTGTAAACACGCTTTCACACATATTTTAAATTACATTGACCAATGCGATAGCAATCTGTGCTGTTAGCAAACATTACATTTTGTCTTTCTCAGATAGTTAAGTTTTACTCTCTGTGTTCATTTACTTCAGTCTATTTGTTTCGTTTTCTGTGTTCATTATCGTCTATGGCTGGCTTACCATTCTAGCTTTGCTACTGACAGGTTATGTCCTTTAGCTAGAAACCTTTAGCCCTGGCTCTAGGGTCGGAGTGTGATGGACGGGCATCTGCATGGCTTCTGGCCAATGTTTCCTGGAGGCACAGTGTGGAACCTACGAGCTGGGACTAGCCTCTACTCTGTGACTCAGAGGGTAACCACCTCTTCACCATTTCCACGCTGTCCATCCAACGGGCTCCAGGATGAAGACATCTTCATGCAGGTGACCCAAAAAACAGTTTTACTATCCAGGCCTTCTGGCCCCCAACACTGAGCTTTCAATGAAGAACGTCATCAGTGTTTTCTAAGAATTGTTTTTCCTTTGCAGTGGACACTAATCTTATGCAATGAGACATTTATTTTGATTTTATTTTAATTTGGTTTAGTTTATATTTGGGCTAATTTATAGTTATTCTTGTAAGAACAGGTTTATCGGATAATTCCTCACTTTGTAGTTTCCATTTGGAGCCGCCCAATTTTATCCGCTGGATTTTGGTGTAATTATTAATTTAAATCTTTTATTTAATTTTTTTACTTTTCAAAATTGGCCTAAATTTCCAAATCCTTTTTGCACCCGAGGCCCCGTACTATCAGACGCGTTGTTGATTGTTATATTTTATTATTGTTCTATTTTTTCAGAGCTATATATATTTTGCTAAACAGTTTTTATTAGACCTAAGCTATTTTGATTTACATTTTACTAAAACCTTTTCTAATTTTGATAATTGTCAATCTTATTTACTTTTTTATTTATTTTATTGCCTCGAGGCCATTTATTAATACATTGTCTACAAATATTTCATTTGTCATTTAAAATACTTTTTTTAATACATTTGAATTTAAAGATTTTTTATTGTTATGCAACAAACAATATGTTTACCTTTTAACTTGTTTTTTGTTCTATAGCCTCCTGAGTCCGGTGCGCTCACATCCACCGTATATGTGCCTAGTGATGATTTTACGAGGGTGACGAGCAAACCATGCCGAGTTCGTGGGAGCCGTGAGTCCATAGAATAGAAATCCTAAAAACTATTTCAAAGTAAATTAATTTAGGTTTTTTTATCACAGCACAAATGGGAATATGAATTGACAAATGCCAAATGATACTGACTTCAGTTATATAAAATATAGTTATAAGAGGTAATAAAGAAACAATTTTAATTTCACGACGATAACAAACCTACAACCACATTACCAAAAGACAGACAGAAGATGATCCAGCTCGAGTGACGTCAACGGGGCAACCATTTTAAACTGTACCAGTCACAGTGTTGGTTGTGACAAGGTACACAATACAAGCATGTGTGCGGTGTTTCTCTCTCGGTCTCAACTGATTTATGTATCTCGGAGTTATATGTATTTCTTGTTGTTGCCATGGTTTGTTCTATTGTTTATTTTATGTATAAACCACCACCTGTTGTTTCCTTCCACCATGTTTGTATCCATGAACTCACTTCACTCGCTTCCCCAAATCCTAATTAAAGGCTATGGTAAACTATGATGTAAAATTAAAATTTTTAAAAATTATACCGTTTAAAATGAGGCAACTTCAATCATGATAATTCTAGTAATTGTATTCTTTTCTGCTGGAGCAATGTTACTAGTTAAAACAATAATGTTGCCCCATTAAAATAAATTATATCCCACTTTTAAAAATACATTTCTCTTTATATATATTTTGGTTTGAGAACCTGCTTCCAATCAGAACTATTAATGTACACAATTAACATTTTACTGTGGTAAATTATTTTTTTCATCCTGGGGTAGTTACTTTAGTAGTATAGCAGGCCAGTCTTGGGACAACCTTGGACTTTGTACCCGACCTTATCAGCAAGGTTGTCGACCTTATCACCACGTGTTAACCCCAGAGGTCAAGTTTACTATTGTTTACTACTAAGGTCGTTGACCTTTCATTGATAATCACCACGTGTTAACCTCGAAGGTCAAGTTTACTACGAGCACGTGGACCCCCCGCGACGTTGTCCTAGGTCAGTGTTGTTTTGGTGTGACGTCACGCCATTTTCGCGCTCTTTCTTCTGACGTCACGCCGTATTTATTAAATTAATTGTATTTATTGTGTGGGCAAAAAGTGTCGATGGCTGGTGCTGGGATTGATCCGAGAACCTTTAGTCTGTGACACGGAGACGATACCACTGCAGCACAGTGACACACCCGAGAGGGTAACGTAAGTAGCGGCAGAAGAACGCGTGGCTCCGATGCTTTTATACTATATGAAATGTAAATTTTTTTCCCCCAATAATTCGTATTTAATATAGTATTACTTTGTTCTGTCCATTTAAATCGAAAAAAAAAAAATCAGTTTCTCTTTATGCTATATAAAATGTACCAACTGTTTTTTCGTAGTGTTACCAACTCGCACGATTAATTGCATTATACTATATAAAATATATGTCAGTGTTACCAACTCACACGATTTATTACATTATACTATAATAAATACATATATGATTATTAAATACAAACGAATTTTTCGGTGTTACAGTAATATTATTTTAATTCGTTATCCTTTTATATCCTTTTCGGTCGCGAATAAATACGTTAAAACGGTCGTCAAGTATTAGGAGAACAGAACTTGGTAAGATCTCTGAACTCGGCCGTTGATATCATGAGCGCGCTATCATATCGCTTGACCCTAGTGTCAGGCGGCGTGCGCTTTATTAGCCCGCTGGTGCACGACTTTTCTTGGCAACAATTACGGTTCCTCTTCACTTCTGCTAACCTAATACTCTATTTATTTTAAAACTTCTAAAATCGCTCACCTGAGCTAAAAAAGGTATCATATGTTTGAATAAAACTAATTGAAGGATTGTTTTTAACCAGTCAACGTCTTTTTTTCCCCTGATTTAATCCTATAAAGAGTATTTACATTATAGTACCTACATATAGTAGATGATATTCATATAATAATTAATATTTATATTTTCGAAAACTCTATGAAAAAGGTTATGCTTTAATTAAAGTGTATTTTTTTTCTTGTTACACAGTATACAGTATTAATTTGAATAATAATAGTAATATTTTGTATTTTATATAGTATTAATTTGTTCTGACTGTTTAACAAATGAACCAGTGGTTTTTTTCTTGTTGTTGTATAGTTTTTCATAACAGATGATTTTTTTTACAACAGCTGATGTATCTTCTGCTACCAGAGAACTCTTTGTATATGAGAAAATTTTCTAAGTATAATTTTTGCTGATGCAATATTTCATCATCTGTACTTTGAGTTTGGATCTTGACCACCACGTGACCTAACACGTGTGCACGCGGTCGGACACATGTTCAATTGACGTCATTTTACTGAGTATAAATACACCAAGATTTCAAGCACGCAGTATCTGCAGTTGTTTCAAGCTCTAGAGACCAACGGCCCCAACGTCTTTCCGGAACCTCTAGACTTGAACAACCTAATCATTTGGTTATAGCAGACATTGATTCTGGTGAGTAGATTTCCCAATTTATAAGCATTATTAGTTATGAACAGTTTATTTTATACATTCTCTAACATCATTTTCAATTAATATTTTAGCAAAATAATCATTATACTCTTTATGAGAACTAATATTTTAGAATTTATTTACAGATATTTCTTTAACTAAATTATTTAACAACACATTTTAATATTACCAATAATGTGTTAGTTTTATAAAATGTTTGGAGAATACAAATTAGTTCATTTATGTAAAAATTATATTTCTAATTTTAAACAATATTTTAACATTAATTGCATGACATTTTTTCTTAGACCTAATTACAGTTGTGTTTTATTTATTTTTATTTTCAACCATACAACAAATTAGTTCATTTATTTAACAATACATTTTAATATTACCAATAATGTGTTAGTTTTATAAAATGTTTGGAGAATACAAATTAGTTCATTTATGTAAAAAAATTATATTTCTAATTTTAAACAATATTTTAACATTAATTACATGAAATTTTTTCTTAAACCTAATTACAGTTGTGTTTTATTTATTTTTATTTTCAACCATACAACTAATTTAACTAAATTACTTCATTCTAGTAATTGATTAAAGTTGTTAGTTTTATAAAAATGTTATGATAAAATAAATTATTCAATTAGGTTTTTAATAAATTTTTATTCTCATCGATTGTTTTTACAAGTTTATAATCTTAAAATAATTTTATGATATGATTTAGTTATGAAAATTATTTCTTACGTCATCAATCCGATTACACTTTTAGATATAATTTAAATAAAAACATTTCGAATAAAATATGTATAACTTTAACTACTATATTTTATTTTTTATAATTTAATTAAAATATTTAATAACAAATCTTATTAAGTTTTGTTAATTTCTGGAAAATAATAATATAATTTTAAATTATTTGAATTTATAACCAATTTGAGAATATTTCCCTTACGTTTGAAATAAATGGTTTTTTTTTTTTAAACCAAACAAAATATATAGATATATTTTTGTTTTTACAGATTCTATTACTCAACTATTCACTTCATTCCTGTCTTCAGATTCTATTACTGAACTATCCACTTCATTCCTGTCTTCAAGAAACAACTATTCCATCAACTTTCATTGAATTTGGCGTGTTGTAGACACTCTCTTATTTTAAAAGTAAGTTTCATTTTTATAATAAACTTATGTAAAACTAAAATGGGTTTTGAACTAATTTTCTTGGCGATGATTTCAATGTTTTTTCCACAGTTTATTTAAAAAGATACACTTAACTCTAAAGTAATATAATATGTATGATGTTACAGATCTCCTCTTGCATCCAACTCATCAAAACTTATGTAAAACTAAAATGGGTTTTGAACTAATTTTCTTGGTGATGATTTCAACGTTTTTTCTCTCCACAGGTTCTTTAAAAAGATACACTTAACTCTAAAGTAATATAATATGTATGATGTTACAGATCTCCTCTTGCATCCAACTCTTCATCGTCAGCAGATCTCCTCTATTACATCAACTGCTAATCATCTCTCTCAGAAGTATGTCTAATAATAAGGATTATACTTTAGGTTACTATAAATTATCTCCATTTGCTTATGAACCGATTAAAGGTTCCTTACATTTGGCAGGATTTGATTTAAAAAGCGCATATGACTGTGTTATACCACCTCATGGTAAGCAGTTGATAAAAACTGATCTCAGTATAGTATTGCCTGAAGGAACGTATGGCAGAATTGCACCCCGTTCAGGATTAGCTTTAAATCATTTCATCGACGTAGGAGCTGGGGTGATAGACCGCGATTACACGGGCAATGTAGGAATACTTTTGTTTAACCATTCAGAAAATGTGTTTAGTGTAAAGCGAGGTGATAGGGTTGCTCAACTGATTTGTGAAAAAATTCTAGAACCTAATTTAATTCAACTTAATGAACCACCTTCTACTACCGTAAGAGGTAAAGGAGGGTTTGGCTCAACAGGATGTTAATTTAGATAATATTTTCATTCATATAATTACATATTTAAATATTATTTTTTCTTTTTTATAGTCATGGAAAATACAGAGCAGTTTACCGAATCTGTCGAGCAGCAGTTAGAAGAGCTTAATCGACCTAGTACAAGTAAATCGGAATGTATGCCTCCACCTCAAACCCCAAAGATACAGAAACCCGCTACTAAACAACCAAACAGATCTAAAGTCATATATAGAAAAGCGCCGACCGAAAGTTACGACTTGAAAGGAGTCGTGAATCTATTAATTCTAATCGGTATGACTTCGGTTAGTATGTGGGAAAAGGTAATATTTGACGTAAGAAAAAAAGTGTCAGATATGATGAACCCGGACTTAACAGCGCTCTATTTTCATCTAAAAATGGTTTCAAATACAATTTGTACGGGAATAGCTCAAACAAGTGACCTTTCACAAGAAAAATTTGAAATTATAAACGAGCTTGATAGGGACTATGACGAAATTATGTTACACGCAGACCCAGTTCTGCAAGTTTATTCTAAAAACAGATATTCAGTTGACATTGTAAAACACATTAAAGAGTTTGTATTAGAAGCTATTAATAAAATTTCGTTAATTGAGATCAGTGATGACGATGAAGACAGACCTGTTAAGTCTAAAAAGAGGTCTCTATCTGACAATGACGATGATGATGATTCTGATAAAGACGATGAACTATTTAAATTGTTTGGAAAAAAATGTAATTCAAAGAAAAGATCTAAAACAATCAGTCAGCAAGTATTAGTAAAAAATGACACTGTCACTCGTAAGTGTGTAACACCTGGCGAAACTGGAAAATATTTAATAAAAATAGAAATTACCGATTGCGAAGATCTAAAAGGGGTTAAGCCTGCACAATATTGGACGAAGAATTGGAAAAAAGCGGTGTTTCTTGTGAATAATGATAAAGATCCATCGTATATAGCAGTGAACAATGTCTGGGCAAATGAAAGTAAACGAATTTTAAAAATTAAAGAATTTAAAGTTACCGAATTCGAGGAGGATGAAGACAAAGACGCTAGAAAGAGAGTTAGATTTTTTTAATAATATTTATGTAACATGTATTAAGCTAAGGGGTAGAGGTTTAGTATTAAATTGTTAATTGATAAAGGAATAGTTCAACGAGGTACTCTCATCCATCACTAAACTAAATGGTTTAATATTTTATATCATACGTTGTTTAGAATTTTTTTTAATTAATTTATTTATTTTTTTTATTTATTTTTTTTCCAGATGTATTATCATTTACCTTTCAAAAAAAGAAAATTAACAATACCCGAACAAATGGAGGTTGATGAAGATGATGAGGATCAAACTAATTTTGAAAATGATATCGAGATGGCGAATGATGTAAGAAGGAAGAAAGATAGAATGAATATAATAGTTCAAGCTAATAATTTTGTTGAACTGGAAAGTGCGTTTAAGGGAAATTTAAAAACATTTTACTTAAAAAATACTAATCGATCGGTAAAGGATATTTGTATGTTACTTTCCCTTCATAAAGATGAAATGGAGTTGATTATTAATGAACAAGTTAAATTATTTGGAGCAGTTAAATTCAATTTATTAGTTGAGTGCACGTATGTGAAACCTAATACTAACGAGCGTCAAGATCGCGCGTTTAAAACTAAAAATATCTCTGTGTTTGTTGAAAACAGTATAAATAGTGTCTTGCATTCTCTATTTGAGAAGATATGTAAAGAAGAGTCGACTTACGAAGGACAGGGTAGTGGTTGGAGTTTATTACGTGTCGATGGGATCATGATTAGAATTAATAGATACAGGCCATTAGGTGGAAGTACTTATATTCCATTACCTCCTCACATTTTACATAAGAAAGCTGTTATAAATCCTATTAGTCATGACAATTACTGTTTTAAATGGGCTTTACTATGTCATTTTGTTACTGGAAAGGACAGAGGAAGAATAGATCATCGTTACCATGCTGTATGTAACAGATTGAATTTCAATGGAATTGACTTTCCTACTCCAATCAAACAAATCAAAAAATTTGAACGAAATAATTGTGATGTAAGTGTTAATGTTTATGGCCTAAATGAAACTAATGATATATACCCCTTGAGAGTCGCTGACAATGAAAAGTCTATCCATATTGATTTACTTTTAATAACAAACAATCAAGGTGTCAGTCACTATTGCTATATATCGAATTTCAGCGGATTATTTTCTTCCCAAATGTCGAAGCATAGTCATAAAGTTTCAGTGTGTAAACGATGTCTTTCAAGATTCTGGGGGAAGAGTAAAAACCGTAAACTAATGGAACATAAAAAAATTTGTTGTCTAAATAAACCTGTTAGAGCTTTGATGCCTAATGAAGATAAAGAAGATCCAAAAGTATTAAAATTTACCAATACACAAAATATGTTTAGATTACCAATTGCTATTTATGCAGATTTTGAGTGTATATTAAAGCCTGTTAATGAACAAGTGACGAAATATACACATGTCGATAATGTGCATGAGCCAATGAGCTTTTGCGTGTATGTTGTGTGTAGCAATACTTTACCAGACTTTGTGAAAAATGTGCTTCCTCAATGTCCATATTTGTATAGAGGTCGACATGCTGCTAAAAACTTTATGAATTACATAGTTAATTTAGCAAACATAATTGGTGATTGTATTAGGATGCATAATATTGATATGTTACCACTAACCATAGAAGAACAGATTCTTGTAAGAACGGCTAGAAATTGTGAAATGTGTGAGAAACCGTTTACTTCTACTGTTAGACCTCATAGAGATCATTGTCACTTGACAGGTCGTTTTAGATCAGTTTTATGTAAGCATTGTAATTTAAAAAGACAAGAGCAAAGGAATTTACCGATTTTCATTCATGGTACATCTAATTATGATTCTCACTTTATAGTTAAACAATTAGGTTTTGATCATAGACGTATCAGCGTTATTCCCACTTCAACTGAAAAATATATCACATTTTCCAAACAAACAAAAAGTGGCATGAACATTAGATTTGTCGATACTTACAAAATCATGAATTCCAGTCTAGCAACTCTTGTAAACAACTTGTCACGTGATAAATTTGTTAATATCAAAAAGTTTTTTTCTGAAATAGATTTTCCTCTGGTAACTAGAAAAGGTGTGTACCCTTATGAGTATACATCTTCATGGGACAAATTGAATGAAACACGGCTCCCTCCTAAAGAGAGCTTTAGAAATTCTTTGTTGAACTGTGACATATCTGACGAAGACTATGCTCACGCCACTAACGTTTGGAACCATTTTTCTATTTCAACATTAGGTGAATATAGTGATTTATATCTAAAATTAGACGTGTTGTTGCTATCAGACGTCTTTGAAAATTTTAGAGATTTATGCTTGGAAAGTTATCAGCTTGATTGCGCACACTATTTAACACTTCCAAGTTTTACTTTCGATGCTATGCTGAAGTATACGAAAGTAGAACTTGAGCTCTTAAATGATTATAATATGTATATATTTATTGAAAGTGGAATAAGAGGAGGGAATCACATCTTGTGTAAAACGACATGCAGTAGCAAATAACCATTATATGGGTAACGCTTATAATCCTAATGTTAGTAATTCTTATCTAATGTATGTTGATTGTAATAATTTGTATGGTTGGGCTATGGCTCAGCCTATGCCCTTGAATAACTTCTCATGGTATACTGGAAACTTGAATGATTTTGATGTCACAGCTATACCAGATGATTCTGAAGTAGGATATTTTTTAGAGGTTGATGTTGATTACCCAGAGTCATTGCACGATGAACATAATGATTTACCATTTTTACCAGTATCTGAATGTCCTCCTAAGTCTAAATTCAAAAAATTTTTAACAACTCTTGAAGCAAAACAAAGATATATTTGTCATTATGTCAATCTAAAACAGGCTATAGAAAATGGTCTTGTATTAACAAAAATTCATAGAATATTACAATTTAACCAGTCTTGTTGGTTAAAGAGTTACATTAACCTTAATACAGATAAAAGGCAGCAGGATAAAAATTCTTTTGAAAAAGATTTTTATAAACTGCTCAATAATAGCATATTTGGTAAAACCATAGAGAACATTAGGAAAAGAATAAATCTACAGTTAGTTTCATCTCAAAAACGACTGGATATGTTACTTAATAAGCCAACATTTGTAGATAGGATTATTTACGATCAATCTCTGTGCGCTGTTGAAAGCGCTAAAGAATGTATATATTTTGACAAACCAATGTACGTTGGGTTCTCTGTTTTAGAAATTAGTAAAACGTTAATGTATGATTTTCATTATAAAATTATTAAACCTAAATATGGTTCTAATGTAAAAAGTAGTATACATGGATAAAGATGCTTTTTTCTATCAAATAGGAACAGATGATTTTTACAAATATTTAAAAAATGATACAGCTTTCTGTAATTATTTCGACTTGTCTGATTATCCCTTAGATCACATGTGTTTTAGTTCCGTAAATAAAAAGGTTTTGGGTAAATTCAAAGACGAATGTAATGGAATTATGTTGTTAGAATTTATAGGACTAAGGCCTAAATTATATTGTTTAAGAACCATGCGACCTGTAAGTAATGCATTCGAAAACACTAAAGAACCTACAGTTCAAAAGAAAGCAAAAGGTATAACAAAGGGAGTTATCAATAACGAAATTTCGTTTAACGACTATAAAAACAGTTTATTGAATGATCTAACAGAAAGAAAGTTAATTTTCAGAAAGAAAATTAAAATGTTTAGGTCAAAGAAACACGTCATTGAAACGATAACGTGCAATAAAATTGCTCTAAGTGGTAAAGACGATAAGAGATTTATCTGTGAAAATGGCATAGACACATTAGCCTTAGGTCATTACAAATTAAATAGTGAATATGATGATGATGAGAGTACTGATTAGTTAAGTTACACAAGCTTTTATAGAATATATTGTCTGTATTATTTTTAATTATTGAAATTGTCTGTTGTAAAATATGTTAATGTATCGACTTAGATAATTGCTTGTTAAATGAAAGAGTATACTTGTATTGTATCCATATATTTTTAATGTTTCAAAAATTATAACTGATTATTTACATTGAATTCTGACGATAAATAATCTTGATTGTATGCTTTTCTAAAATTGTTGAGTATACTTACATTGTACATACTTGTTTGTAAATAAATTGTAATATAGTACTTTTATGCATTTTATAATAAATGTATTATTTACTCATTTTGTGTTCTTGATTGATACTGCCCTAAATAAATAAATTAGGAATTTTTTATAAAAACATATTTATTGATTTTAAATGATCTTTTTTACAATGCCAGACAATGGTGTATATTGGATTAACGCATCATGAATGATCAGACAATATGCCATTGTATCCTTTGGTATATCGTCAGTTGTTTGAATCTCGATGCGCACATCCAATGATCCAGTCTTTAAAGTCTCAACTTGTTTTGAACAATCAATTACTATTAAAGGTGTCTTCTCTTGAAAAGTCATTTTATCCAAACAAGGTTGATCATCACCACCTATGTAATATAATGATTGAAATCTTGAATACATATCATATAAAATTGATTTATTTCCATTTAAATTATCATATGAATAGTACTTGCTGTTCAAGTACAGTTTTATATTATCCAAATTAAAAAAATCAAAATGTGAAGCATTCTTATTTGCTTTGTCTTTACGATCAGTTTGAAAACCAATTATTACATATCTTGGCTTCTCCATCATGGATGATGTTTTGACTGTCCAAGTTAGAAACTTTGTAATTGGTAATGATGGGTACTCATGTGTATTATTTACTCATTTTGTGTTCTTGGTTGATACTGTGTTGTGTATACTTACATTGTACATAATTGTTTGTAAATAAATTGTATTATAGTACTTCTATTTTGCCATCTTCTGAATGGTATAGATATGGGCTGATCTCTTTCAGTCAAACGTAAAAGAGATAATTTCACTTCATCATCAACTCAAACATACGGCATTTTCCAAACTACTTTATTAAGTTGAATTTGAAAGTCAAATAAAGATGCAGCTGGTTGAAGCACAACGTTTTTATCATTAGATGAACGTAACAGGACTAGTTCTTGTTTTACATTCAGTAAAATATGATTATAATCCTCGGCAAAACCGAGTAGTAATTTAAGTGGAACACAAAACGAAAATTATGTTTTATCACTCATCACACCCATGGTTTCGTTTTGCCAACATGCGTTCTGCATCCAATACTTGTCTCCTGGTCTAGAGGTAAGGAAATTCTTTATTGTTGTAGAAATACCTACGTTTTTTACTCTATCAATTTCAGTTCCACACAGTTCGTATCTGATTTCATCGAACAGAAATGCCATAGCATTACTAACCAACTGAGTTGTGGTGCCATCAGTTGGGGTTGTACCTGTCTTAATAAGTTTACCTTCCAAAAGTAGAGAGCTTTTACTAGGCAATGTGTAAACATCTTGCTGATGAACAGGTATCCGTATCTCATCATTTGTTTTTTAAGAATTTGACGTATACGGATTATGAGAATGCCATTCAATATCAACGATAGAACTATCGAAGCTAGGATTTGTTCCTTTAACTAAAATATTATTCATCCTTACTCTTGAAAGAGGACACTTCTGTACGTAGGTATATTTTGTTCCGTAATGTTAACTGCTTAACGACTTGTTCACGACTGACACTAGATTCTCTTTTTGCGGTCAATGTTTTATTTTTCTCTTTATTCGATACATTAGCAGGAAATACTAAGCCCATTATTTTCTTCTCGGTCTAATATCTACTCTTATATTGATATATTCTTCTCTAAAATTAATTAAATTACCAAATTTATCTTCTAAATTAATATAAAATTCGCTCAAACTCAATTGCTTGTTTATTGGTAGATATTTAACTGTATTTGGGATTTCTACAATTTTAAATCCCGGCGCTACAGTTTGATAGAATTCGTGTAGTACGTGACCTTCAATCCCGTCTCTATAAGACCCTCGGACTAAATTACATGTGATTCGTATGATGTCTACTTTATTAATAAACACTTGATTAGGTGACTTGTGCACTTTATTCGCTTCTAATTTCACACCCTTTTCAAATCCTAATAAGGACGCAATGGTGTTCTCTTAGGTGAAATCGATCTCTAGTGAACAACTTAAGTGACTTTTTAGTGTATTGTTATTAGCCTCGAGTTTAAAATGCGTTGTAGGAGACTTTACCTTTAATTCCTCGATCACAAAATTATTTATATAATCTATTTCATTAGCACCAGTAGCTATACTTATTTCTATATCTTTGCTGATGTACAGTTTATTATTTACATTCTCTTCAATATTAGGAATTGAATTGTAAGTCATGAGGTCCATAAAACCCATCTCTCATTCGTCTGACGATGAAAGATCCATAGCTGGAAAAACCTGTAATACAAATCATCTCCGTCTTGCGAGAAAGTCTAACAAAAATGACCACAATTTACAGTATTAAATTCTTGTTTAGGAAAGTAATTATATCTAATCACCACTCGATATGGTCCGCTGTTAAAATACCTCTGAAGTTCTAACGGTGGTCTCAGATTACCGACACTATCAAAATGATCAATGTCAAAATTGCGCTTATAGTAACATACCCAATGCGTACACCATCCTATAATACTGTCTAGATTTACAACACCAGATTCCTTTTCGTTAATACTTTATGGAAGTAAATCTCTCATAAATACACCTCTAAAATATGGTATTTTCAATAGTTTCACATATTTGATTATATCTTTATTTGTTAGTGGAACATTTGGTATACTGTCTATGAGTGGTGATGAGTATATTAGTTTTTTTAACTGACCCAGACGGTTTTAGGTACAAACCTTTACCCTTCTTTTTGTTTATTGACTGTCTTTTTCCATTTCTATTGTTAGGTTGTTTCCTTCGAGGCTTTTTACTCTTACGTTGTCGTCGACGTAAGGAGGTGGTTATCACAGCCACTACCGAGTTTACTTTTAGCTTTCATTGCGTTTGTAACTAACCAAGCAGCCGCCTTTTCACCTAAACTAGAATCTGATGACCTTACTCTTTCCCAAGCTCGTTCGGCCAATATTCTATCAGCTGCTGATCTTCGCTCACTGTCCTTATACTTATCGTATGCGATGTCGTGATCTTTACAAGCTGAATCTAATTTATTAATTCCTCTATCACCTCTAGCTAATCTCTGTTTTACACTAGTACCAGGACCACACCACTGATAACCTGGTAAATGTAGTTCTGTGGATAATATATCTATAGCTCTATTGATGACACTACCAGCCACACTCCCTAATGTACTTATCAGTCCTGCGCCACGATAAGAACTAACACTTCTGTTCATCGTGTGCGTCGGTTTTATAATGTCAGTATAATCATGAGCGTCGATAAGTTTGGACGTCAAAATCTTAGTAGCAGTAACAAAGGTCTTAGAGGACCTAAAGGAATTGGGTTTGAATTAACTAAGGAAGGTGATTATGACATTCGTCGCAAAAGGTTGCGTAATGTAATGGAACCCGAAAATGATGGAGACGCTGTAAATTTAAAATGACATAAATCGTCAATTAAGAAATGTTTAAAATTAAATGATAATAAAAAGTACGATGCTAAAGGATCAACAGTTTGTCATGTAGGTGACCCGACTAATCCGACCGATGCTGTGAATTATAAGTTTATCAAAGACCGCTGTGTTACATTTGATAATACAGAAATTAATGCAAGAAATCATACAATTAGCAATGTGTCAGATCCGAAAAAACACGAGACGCCACAAATAAATTGTATGTAGACACAATGTGTCCACTTACGACTGAAACTTATTGGAATTTTAAAAACAAGCGATTAGTTAATGTCAGTGATCCAATAAACATGTACGATGTTATCAATTTAAAGTACTTCTTCAGTAAAACACTTAGGTCTGATTCGACTTCGTGGGACTTTGTGAATAAAAGACTAACTAATGTGGCCGACCCTACTCATATGCAAGATGGTGTTACGCTTAACTATTTGGTTAGATCAATTAGTAATATTTTATATGAACTATACAGATTATTGGCTCCAAGTGGCGCCCAATCAGAACATTAAAGAAAGAAGACTGGATAAACATGACAATTGTTGAACCATTTTTCATAGATCCAAAAACAAAAATTGCTAGAAATAAATAAACTGTAATAGTTGGTGAAAATAAAATTATACAGTAAAAATGAAATTGAATATTATTTTATTTATTACCTCAATCTACAATACTTTTACCAGTTAATCTAACACATTTCTCATCTAGTTCCTTTAATTCTTCAATTATAGAGTTTATTTCATTCTGGTGTCCAGTGTGACCAATATCTTCCGAAGCATTCAAAATCCTCAGGCGGTCGACCAGTTCGTTGGGATCATCGTAATATATGAAGTTTGGTTTGGCGTCAGTCAAGACAATGCCACTTCCACTCACGGTTTGTTGCACCAAATCTGAATATGTGCTCATTTCATTTTTTAATTCATTTTCTCGTGTAGCAATTAAAGATATGATGTTTATATACTTATTCCCCCTGTTAGACTTCACTTTCTCTCTAGGTGAATAATTTATCTTGTGAGCATTGGTATCTCTGAGAATCATAGCGTAGCTATCGAGATCTTCTTCACTGTACACATAAGGATTAGGTATATTCATAAATAAAAGTTCGTATAAACCACGTGTACCCTCATATCTTTTACCATTTATTATAAAATGATCAATATCAATTTCTAATGGCTTATCACCAATCATCCATTGATCGCCTTTGACTCTTATACTATAATTATGATCTACTTCTTTACCACCTTTAAGTAATTTTAAAAAGTACTCTTTTGCTAGTCTTCCCTTAAACTCACGTAGTACGTATTCCCTAGCTAAATTTTTTCCTTGAGGTGTTTTCAAAAGGTCTTTACCCAATACCACAGCCGGTGAAACGTACGTTTCTTCAACCATCATACCTTCTTCTTCCTCATGTTGTGGACTTGAATCCGGTTCCATATTGTCATCATCATCAGCATTTTCACCATCTTGTTGATCCATATTGAAACCGGGTATAGCGAAGCGTTTTGTGGTCGGAAGCGTATCTTCTGTATTTTCCTCATGCAAACGTTGTTTTCTTTTCACTCCTTGTGGAGGTGCACGTATGTAACGTTTTACAGGAGTTTCAAAATCCTCCAACTGACCTTTTCTTTTAAGTTTATTGATTCCTTGTTCTGTTACTTCTTCTTTAACTTGTTGTTGCTGTTGTAACTGTTCTCCTTCTTCCGCAATCGTTTTAATCGGTTCAGCAATGGGTTTTAACTGTTTTTCCCACATCTCTTCACTATCCAACATTTCCCTTTTCATAGATCTATGTTTTCGCTTAATATTTTTTCTTATTTGAGTAATTTACTTTATAACCTCCTCTTTACTTTTATTGGCTAGAACCTCGTCAATAGGAAATGTAGAAGAGGAGGACATTATGTGTCTAACTCGGATGATGAGTACAATATAAATGATTGAAAGGAAAAGTATGAGACGTTAAATTACCCCCACTACCACATTTATAATTTTACAAAAATATCAATTCCTCTACGATACCGACCTTTGTTTATATCACCATCCTTGTCTATTACAACAAACCCATTTTTTGACATATCCCAAATCTTTGAACACATATGATTGAACTGACTAAAACTCATATCAGGACTGACATGGTCTTGATAAATGTGATTCAAATTGCGATCATCTTGTTTAAATATAACTAGAAGATTCGCATTGTCTCTAACCAACTGTTTGGGTATAAAACTGTAAGTTTGACACACGTAAAAAGTGTCAATATTGTTTTGACGTCCCTTCGAAAAATAGTTTTTAATATTATTCTGTTTGCCACAAGCGATATCATCAAATATCATTACAGAATTTGCCTCAATCTCACTTGGATGAGCTACTTCATCGTTGTCTGAATAAGGATGATATCCTATTCCATTTAAATTTTACAGAACGCACTCGAAGAATGTATACTTCTTTTGATATATACAGTGATTTTGAAAAATGTATACATTGTTAAAAAATAAACTCTTAGGTGAGAATAATAAGTTTAAAAGTAAATTGGTTTTCCCACAATTTGATGGACCCACTACTAAACATCTGATTGTGTTTGGTAATAAATGTCCGTGTCTTTTCATACTCTTCTCTGTCTTCTTATCAACTAACATGTCTAAATTAACGATTGGCAGTGTAACAGACTGTTTAAGAAACTTCATTACTATCGTAAATACTTTTTATCAATCCAGGAGTCATGTGATTTATCAAAACCCAGCCAACGCACTAATAATCTATCGCCTTTTCTCTTTATAATTTTTTCAATCAAGTAAGTATCACCAAAACGTGTTTTAATTAACTCTTCTTGATAAAACCCACCTTTTATTACATCACCTTTGTCGTCTTTTAGTACGTATGTAACTGGTCTAGTCGGCTGTATTTTCCATACTGTGTAAATATCATTACTCCACCTAGGCCAATAACCTTTATTGAATTGTTAAGTTAATCTACTTATTCTAACTCGATCACCAGTATCAAATTTGGAATAACTATGATATTTTTTCCTATTTTTAACTATTTGTAATAATATTTCTTATTCATTTCCAATATTGACCTGAACAGGCTTAACACCAATTGTTCGATGAATGGTATTATTATAGGTTTTCAACAACTTTGGCAGTAAATCTAACCACTTGAAATTACCCTGCTGACTAAATTGTCTCAACATATTACTTTTCAAAGTACGATTGAATCTTTCAAAAATAGAAGCTTTTTTATCAGAAAAGTAAAATAATAATTGATATTATATTTATTTAACAAGAACTTAACCTTAGAATTAAACCATTCTGTACCTTGATCTGTTTGAAAATTCTTCATAGAATGTTTTTCAATATAGGTTCAAGGGCGATTACTATATCATTAGCACTTTTTGACTTTATTGGTACTGCAAAAGCAAATTTACTAAAACAATTAATTACAGTCATAATATATTTAAAACCTTTGTTGGATTTTGAAAAAGGAATCATTTCGACTAAATCTGCTTGATATAAGTCATCGATTCCTTTAAGTTCTACATAACGTGTAGGATAGAAACGTCTTGCCTGCCTATGCAGTTCTTTTGCAATACCTGCTCGTACATTGTTCATTGTTACCAGATGAATAGGTGGTAGCAAAATGAAACAAATGTTTAAGGTACAAACATATATATATTTACATTTTCACTAGTTCACAAAAAGGTGATGCTTTTAAATGTTCTTCTTTCGGTTTATCCTCCGGACTCCAATCTTCTAGAACGATACCGCATTTAATACAACTGACAGCGTCTCCATTTCTAGTATAGTAGAAGCCTGCATCTACCATATCTTAAATGTTAGGATACATCTTAGGCCATCTGAAGAATGTTTCCAGCATAATATCCTCAGTGTTCTTAACAGATTTTTATATTTACTATTGTTAGGTAATAAGATGATTGTACATAGTTGATATATTCTGTAGTTATAAGATTTGATTTTTGGTATTTCCCATGTTCACTAAAGCTAAGAGAGAGAGAGAGAGGGTTATCTGCCCTTAGAATAAACATCACGCCACCCCAAATTCGAGCTCTCATTGGTGCTCAGGAATAAACTCTCCTCAGGCGACGGTTTCGCGCCCCACAACATGACACTCACGCTTAGTCTCTCATAGTGTAAGGTCGCGGGTCTCATTTCCAACTCAACAATTAGTGATTTTGTGCCTTTTTTTATCTAACTCTACCTCTTGTAATTCTCTCTAACTCTGTGCTGCTCATCCAATCCTTCAAGAACCTCGTTTGTGCGGTACGTGGTCGGTCTTCTGGACTTTCAAAACGCTCGTACTTCCGCGACTACTCTTCAGTGCTTTAGCACTGTGACAAAGGAAGGTGGACTGGATTACCAAAAGTGTCTCCAACTACTCCTGTTGGATACGTGGTCAACCAACCTCTGTGGTGAGTCAATTCTCTCTAATTAATTATTTACGTCCTTAGTGTATTCCCCCGTCTGCTCCGGAAGAGCAGTGGTCCTCCGTGTTCAGGAACAGAAACTCTAACATTCTCTACCCGACATTTAGTGTGGTCCTTCGAACCGGATCATTTAGTGGTTAGCTCCGGGACGGATAAATTGTATCATCCGTGGACAACAGCCATTTATTCGTATCTAATCAATTATGTTAATTACAACAAAACTCTAATCAACTAAGAGACAATATTGAATTGAATAATCTCTTAAAATTGAATTGCTAATTTTTCGACTTTCTTTTGCAATCAATCATTATTTTTACTAATGAAACAATTTGGCAAAGTTAAGTATTGTGATGTAGAGTTCAAGTATCTAAAACTGGTTCTCACCCCTCGTACCAGTTATAGCAGCGCGAGGCGATCAATAACTGGAACTCTCTCTCACTCTAAGGTTGAAATGTCAACAACTGTCAAATAGAGCATTGTTGTTTGTTTACATTCTTGACTTGTATTGGTTTATGGTTTACTTTGTATGGATTATATTATTTTTGCTTTTATTTTGTTGCACTAATACTAAACACTCTACTGTATTAGAATAATTATTCACTCTATTTTAATAGCAATCTAGACATATATTTTCTATTCTAACAAGGTTAAATGAAAGTGTTATTTTTCTCACTTATAAAGTAACATTGAGTGTCCAGCATTAATAGTCAAATAGTAGGTTGTTAGGTTATCATTCTTAATTATCACAAAGCTAATCATTCATATTTTAATTAGTTCAATTGTAATAATTAATTTTTATCAATCAAGTAATTTGTTAATGGATTTAGGCCTAATGTTTTTCACATCTTGTTGTTGTTTCTACTTTGATTTCTTTGAATGGTATATGTTGTAAATGACAATAATCCATTTTGTCAATTTTTGTTTGAGCATTTGTTTAATGTTGTTAAATTTGACAATAGGTAATAGTTGAATTTAAGTTTGCCACATAACTTAAACGTTTAACAACATTAACAAAAGGTATTTTTTTAGAATTAGTTTTACTTATTCTCTTTTAATGTTTTTTATTATTCCTTTGTCATTCATGTTACTAATTACTGTAACTTGTAAAGGAAAATTACTCTTTGAAATAGGTTTTTTTTTAAACCTCATAAATTGTTTTGTGTCACTCTCTTTGAAACTGTGTTAATGATTAAAGTTGGGCCTGTATATTATTTTTTAGTTGATTAATTATATCACATCTCAGTGTGTCCAAAATAATTAACTTGTTTATGCCTAAAAATTTATGTTTATGAATTTATGTTTTGGTTCATATCACTGTATTGTTGTCTCTTGTAATTAACTATCGTTTAATTATCTCACCATGCCTCCCAAAACGGGTGAATTTAACAGTTCCATTTACTCACGTGTAACTGCTCTTCTCAAAGTACGTTTTAATAAATTGAAGGGTATTCTAGAAGAATTCTCTACTCAAACTGAATCTCTAACCTGTGTACAAGTTAAACAGCTAAATGCCTTCTCTAATGAAATAAAAAAGAAAAAGGCTGATTTTGATAATAACCTTCAACGGGTTTTAGCTCTTGATTCTGACGATGGTGTGTCGGATGAAACTTTATCTTCCGATCAAGATGAAATTGAAACTCTCTTTGCGTATTTGACAGCAATCATTGAGGTACTTACTCCTCCTGTCGAACCAAAAACACCTAGCTCACTGAGTGATAGCAGTACTGTTTCACATTCTGGATCCTCTCTAGTCAGGTTACCAAAAATAGACCTGCAAAGGTTTTCTGGTGACCCACTAACGTGGACAAGTTTTATTAATCTGTTTGATACGACGATTCATCGTAATGCAAGCCTTTCCAGTGTGGCTAAGTTCCAATACTTACTCAGTGTGTTACAAGGTGATGCTTTAACATTAGTAAAAGGTTAACCTCTGTCCGCACCTAATTATCTCGTGGCCTATAGTTTACTACGAGATAGATATCACAATACTCGCAGGTTGCAATCTCTACACCTCAATCAACTCTTAGACTTACCTGCTGTTAGTGCTACCTCTTTGAAGGGACTTCGTCAATTCGTGAACATTTTTACTGAACATTCACTAGCCTTGAAGGCATTGGGATGTGATGTGACTCAAAATAATCCACTTTTATCTGCATTATTGTTGCGTAAACTTGACAATGAGCTCTGTAAAAAACTTGAAGGTTTTCGATCTAATGCGAATGAAGACTTTAGTCCTCACTCTTTACCTAGTGTGGAAGAAATAATAAAATATTTGAACATTGAGTGCTCGCAAACTGAAGACGCTAACATACAAAACTTTCCTTTTGTGAACAAAAATATTTCATCACGATTACAAACTCAACAAAAACACGCTTTGGTAAAAATAATGAATTCTTCACACAGTGTTGTCTCTATGATCACAACACAGACCAGTTCTCAGTCACAGTTGAGACCTAATAAACACAACGCTTATTAAATTATTAGGCACCAAATAAATGCCACTGTACGTGTATGGGTGGGCGGGTGGGTAAATGCCACTGTACGTGTATGGGTGGGCGGGTGGGTAAATGCCACTGTACGTGTATGGGTGGGCGGGTGGGTAAATGCCACTGTACGTATATGGGTGGGCGGGTGGGTCAATGCAACTGTACGTGTATGGACGGGCACTTAATCCAATCGAAGTGCCAGGGCTGATGATTCGCAGCTTCGACCAGTGCTAAAACACCACTAATAAAGAGAAATTCCAGGGCCTTCAGATCGAGAGTTGTGTCGCCTGGGAGGCTCTCGTGAGTACCCTTTCAAACATACTAAGTAGGGCTCCCTAGGCAATTTTGACAGTATCAAAAATTGTGAATTTGGATATTGTTTTGATGGTTTATCACGCTTATGTCTACTCTAATATTTTATATGGCATTATTTTCTGGAGCTCTTCCCATCATAGTCTAACAATTTTTAAAATTACTTTTCCGTATGTTTACAAGCAAATAAAGCAAATATGTTTTATTTGCTTGTAATAAAACAGGTCACAAAATATATGCTTGTGATACCTTTAAAAGGAACTCACCTCATGAAAGACATGAATTAGTAAAACAACACCAACGTTGTTTCTCATGCCTTGGTAATCACCGCTCAAAAGATTGTCAGTCTCAATCAACGTGTCGCACATGTAACAAGCGACATCATACAATGCTACATTTTGATGTTAATCTCTCTCATCAACCCTCTCGAGATAGTCATACGTCATAGGTACAGCTTTAATTAAGCTAACCACCTCTCAAAGCATTTCTCATGTATTTAGAGCATTACTTGACACGGGCTCTATGTGTGAACTTCTCTTTGAACGTGCTGCTAATATCTTGAACGACAAGTGACATGCTTCAAATCTAAAAATATCTGGACTCGCTCAAAACTCCACCTCTACAAAGGTAACAATGTATCTAAATTTGGAAACGCTCTCTGGCCACGCATTGGCCAACTAACACCAGTTTCATATCTTAGATAAAATCTCCGTGGATTTACCACGCACTCGTATCGCTTCTGACGTGTGGGACAAGGTCAAGCCTTATACACTCGCTAACCCTTCCTTCTACTTAACTGGTGGCATTAATGTACTAATTGGTAGCTCTCTATTACCTCTAATTCTTACTCAAGAGAATCATTCGCTTGGGCCTCACATGCCTCATGTGATAGGCACACACTTCGGCTACATACTCATGAGTCAAGCTCCTTGTGCTTCGACTACGGATGCTGCGGTCAACTTTTCAATATCTCTTTGTCTACTACTGATGATCTCTTGCACTCATCTTTACAACGATTCTGGCAACAAGAAGAAGCACCAACCATCAGTGTTAAATCACGAGAAGAGATCACTTGTGAGGAATACTTTGTAAAGACTCATACTCGTGACCCAACTGGTCGCTATGTTGTGTGACTTCCGTTCAGAACGGATCCCTCTGCTCTTGGCCTCTCTCTGGGTACTGCTGAAAAGCGTTTACTGTCTCTTGAACAAAAATTTAACGCACAACCTGTTTTCTCAGCTTTACCACTCTTTCATTTCTGAATATCGAGCTCTCGGTCATGTGATCAAAATAGACCATGTTGAGGACACCCCTCACTATTATCTCCCTCATAATGGTGTGTTGAAGGACTCTAGCAGTACAACAAAACTTAGGACTGTGTTTGACGCCAGTAGCAACACCAGTTCCGGTTACTTTCCCAATGACATTCTTTTCACCGGTAGAAAGTTACAGACTGATATTTGTGACATTATTTTGAACTTCCGGTCTCATAAAATAGTGTTTTCATGTGACATACGTTTCGTCAAATAAAAATCCATCCTGACGATCAACATTTTCAACTCATTTTATGGCGTGATGATCCTTCCGCGAAAATATCCACATTCCAACTCACCACTGTCACCTACGGGATGAACAGCTCTCGTTACTTAGCAATTAAAACTCTGACTCAACTTGCGGAAGATGAAGGTGCTGACTTTCCTCAGGCTGCTAACTCACTACGTCATCATACCTACGTGGATGATATTGTCACTGGTGCAGACTCAGTGGAGGCGGCTCTTGAGCTTCAAGACCAGCTCATCCAACTCTTAGGTCATGGCGGCTTCGAACTTCGGAAGTGGGCGTCCAACTCCAACCAGCTCCTCGACAGGTTCCCTTCGGAACATTTAGAAACTCCTAGTTTCTTGCAAGAAGCACAACTTCATCAGTTCTCCATCCTGGGTATGCACTGGTCCCCTGAAGAAGATTGTTTTCGCTATACTTTTCACTATCAAACAGACAAATTAAGCAAACGCTCTGTACGATTGTACAGATTGTACGATCCCTGCAGTTTTCTAGCTCCATTAATCATGGTAGCTAAATGCTATATGCAGCTCATATGGGCTCAAGGCCTAAAGTGGGACGATGCTCTCCCCCCTGATCTCGCCGATAAATGGCAATAATTTATTAACGACACTAGTCATTACCTCTCTCAACTCAAGATGCCTCGAGCATTTCCGTTTGCCCACGCTAATGTAATTGAATTACACGGCTTTTCTGATGCCTCAGAATGGGGTTATGCCGCAATAGTGTATTTTCGTTGTGAATCTTCTAGCGGAGAAGTGACTGTGAGACAAATTTTGTCAAAAACTCGTGTGGCTCCTCTGAAACGGGTGACCCTGCCTCATTTAGAACTTTGTGGAGCTCATCTTTTGTCCAAGCTAATTGATTATTGCCTTAGACAGTTTTCTCATCTCAAGATTAATGAACTGACACTTTGGTGTGACTCTTCGGTAGTGCTCACGTGGCTACAAACACCTACCTACCGATTGAAAACCTTTGTAGCAAATCGTGTCGCTCAAATTCAAGAAATTATTCCTGGTCATCATTGGCGACACATTAAAGGTACAGACAATCCAGCCGATTGTGCTTCACGAGGTGTTCTTGCATCTCAACTCGTCAACCACCCACTGTGGTGGCATGGCCCCTCATGGTTAAGTCTATCTAAGCCTCACTGGCCGATTCCTAACTTCACACCCATAGAACTTCAATCTGCGGATGAAATCAAGACTACACCTCTTAGTGTGCTCACTATAATTAGTCCCACAGAGTGGGAAATACTCTCTAAATATTCGTCATAGAGACCCATATGACGATTGGGGGTATTAGCATACGTGTTACGTTTTGTTAACTTGTGCCGACCAAAGAAAGAAATTTCTGGTAATTTACGCATCAGTGAACTGAATGCCGCTGAAGTAGTTACTTTCAAACTAGTACAACGTTCAGCATTTAGTGAGGACATTAAATCACTGAAGAAAGACTCTGCGTGCTCCACTCCCCTACGTAAATTGAATCCTTATCTGGATTCTTATGATCTTATACGTGTCGGTGGTAGACTGGCACAATGTAACCTCTCATATAACACTCGTCATCCCATTGTACTTCCTAAACGGCATCATGTTGTAAAGCTGTTGATAGACTTTTATCATCGCATCCATCTCCATTCTGGACCTCAATTGACACAAGCACTACTAACACGCAAAGTGTGAATATTATGTGCTAGAAGTATCATACGCTCACGTATTTTCCAGTGTCTCGTGTGCTTTAAGAATAAACCAAAAAACAAAACTCCTCTTATGGGTGACGTACCCGCACACCATGTTAATCCAGCTCAACCGTTCTCATCAACAGGTGTAGATTATGCCGGACCTTTCACCGTCAAGATTCACAATCTCAGAAGACTGCGACACATTAAGGTCTACTTGTGCATTTTTATCTGCATGGTTACTAAAGCCGTTCATATAGAAGTGGTGACTGATCTCACTACAGAAGGTTTTATTGCCTCTATCACACGTTTTGTGTCCCGACGTGGTCTGTGCTCAAACATCTATTCAGACTGCGGAACTAACTTCGTAGGTGCAGACTCAGTACTACAAAAGGTGATTCGTGAATCAACTCTCTCAACTATTGCACAGGACAAAATTGTTCATTTTAACTCCTCCCGAGGAATTACGTTCCATTTTAACCCACCAGCTGCACCTCATCAGGGCGGGCTGTGGGAAAGTGCGGTTAAAAGTGCAAAATACCATCTCAAACGGGTGATTAATGAAACCGTGCTTACCTTACCACAATTTCAGACTCTATCAATTCTAGTAGAGGCAATGCTAAATTCTCGACCACTTACTGCTCTCAGCTCAGACCCCTCTGAAACCTCAGTCTTAACACCTGGTCACTTCCTGATTGGTGCTCCTCTGGCTGCCATACCAGAACCCGATCTCTCTGATGTCCCTACCAATCGACTTCGCCATTGGCAACTAGTCCAGGCCTTTCACCAACGCATCTGGCATCGCTGGCAATTGGAATACCTCCACTCTCTACAACAACGTTCAAAATGGAGCACTCCCCAGGAGAACCTCAAAATTGGAGATCTCGTCTTGGTGCAATCCCCGACATCACCTCTTACCTGGCCTCTTGGACGTATCACTGACGTTCACCCTGGACCTGACGGTTCTGTGCGAGTGGTCTCAATCAAGACGCCTTCAGGGACTTACACTCGACCCGCAATCAAAGTCTTTCCTCTGCCACTAAACCAAGTGGACTCTTAATTTCTAAGAATTTAGTATAACTTAATAATAAGCTCTTTATCATGTAACTCATCACTCTATATATGTTGTGTGTAATCTTTTCATTTTCTCTCTATATTGAAGTTTATAACTTCAAGGTGGCCAGAATGTTAGGTAATAAGATGATTGTACATAGTTGATATATTCTGTAGTTATAAGATTTGATTTTTGGTATTTCCTATGTTCACTAAAGCCAAGAGAGAGAGAGAGGGTTATCTGCCCTTACAATAAACATCACGCCACCCCAAATTCGAGCTCTCATTGGTGCTCAGGAATAAACTCTCCTCAGGCGATGGTTTCGCGCCCCACAACACGACACTCACGCTTAGTCTCTCATAGTGTAAGGTCGCGGGTCTCATTTCCAACTCAACAATTAGTGATTTTGTGCCTCTTTAAATTATAACTCTACCTCTTGTAATTCTCTCTAACTCTGTGCTGCTCATCCAGACCTTCAAGAACCTCGTTTGTGCGGTACGTGGTCGGTCTTCTGGACTTTCGAAACGCTCGTACTTCCGCGACTACTCTTCAGTGCTTTAGCACTGTGACAAAGGAAGTTGGACTGGATTACTAAAAGTGTCTCCAACTACTCCTGTTGGATACGTGGTCAACCAATCTCTGTGGTGAGTCAATTCTCTCTAATTGACTTATTTACGTCCTTAGTGTATTCCCCCGTCTGCTCCGGAAGAGCAGTGGTCCTCCGTGTTCAGGAACAGAAACTCTAACATTCTCTACCCGACATTTAGTGTGGTCCTTCGAACCGGATCAACTATAGTTACAAAAGTCTCCCGACATATTTTTAGACATTGAACTGTCAGGATTGTGTTGCTTATGTAAAAAGTTTACATATCTTATTGTTAACTTGACATCACCAGATTGCCAACCACAACTACAACATACTATGTTATCAAAAAGTTTAGTACAGTAGAATCCACATTTTATCAAGTCTTTCTTTGTATAGTTAAAAATAGAACAACAAACATCATCTTCACTATCACTATCACCACTGCTATTACTACTACTATTAGCACAATAACAAGTAGGACTCATACCGGCTGTTCGATCCGATGGTCAAGACTGTTATGATTAGTTTAATCTAGACTGTGATACAAGCTGTGGTGGGGGTGTACAAAAATAACAATTCTTTCTTTTCGGGTTAGGTCCATCAAATGTATCTTGAAAAGATTAAAACCTAAAATGATCTGTACTTCTTAAATTGCTCAATATTTCCGGATCATTTCTCAAACTGTTGGAAAGTCTATCAAATATAAATTCTAAATCTTCGGTATGATTAATTATAAAACTTTTTGGTAAATATTTTATTAATTCAGGTTGTAAATTTTTATATCCTCTTCGATAGCATTCTCCAATAGCAAGATTTGCAGTTTTTAGCCTATCCTACACTAATTTCTCGTTTAGTCCATTGAAGTAGTAAATGAACCATGATTGAAAAAATGAAAGAATCATGATTGAAGATACATTTTTTCATCGCACTAGTCTGAGTTTGATTTCTAATAATACTTAAACTAGGACATCCTAAATCTTCTAAATTAATTACGATAACTTTAAACTCTGACAAAAGGTCAGTTACAAATTGTTTCTTTTCATATCCTTTAACATACACATTACCGGAAATATTCTAAGCACATCTTTTAGATGATTATATTCTCTAAACCCAGAACCCCAATAGAGTACATGGAAGTACTTCTCCAACCACACAACTTGCTTTTGAACATTTTCTGGTAACTTGTTAAAGTGACAAGGTGGTTGAAATAGTTGTAATTAATAGACTTGCTCATCGGTGGATATGACAGACAACTCCTTTATAATAAACTTGTTGTCTTGGTTTTTAAATCCTTGAAAATCCAAAATGAACTCCATATCTGTACGGAAACAGACTACAAATTAGAATATTGATAATTTAATCTTTTTTTAAATACTTCGTCAATTGCTAAAAAGCATTTCTTAATTCAGTCCAACCATCAAGATCTAATTGAATAAATTGAGTAACTAATGTGTTCTCAAAAACTAATTTTACTTTTGTTTGCCAATCAAAAACTGTGAGCTTTAAATTGTGTGTAAGTATAAAAGTTTTACTGTATTTATAATCCATAATTACCTTTATAATGCTGCGTCACTATTGATAACCTTGAGGATGAGATCAATAATAATCATGATGATGCACTGCTTCTTCTATTTATAGTCGTCATTAGTAACGTAAATCGATGATTCATCAGTTCAAAGATTACTTTATAGACTGATATTCTGAAAATATTATTTATATATTCCTTAACACGAATAAAAAGAAATCTAAATATTCCTTATTAAACTTTTTATCAGTAGATGTTGACTTATATACACTGCAAGCACTCAATGTGCTGTCTGATTTTTCAGTTTTCATATTAAGAAGTTTCAATTTTTCATTAACACGAAACATATCAATAAGCCGTCTAGTATCAGATCTTCGATCCTCTTCGGGTAAATTATAAACTTTTACAGTATCAGAAAATTGAACTTTCTTTATTGTTTCAAAAGTCGCAGTCTGTATTCGAGATTAACGAATAATAATTTATCACTATAGTATTTCATATACTTAAGTAGTTATTTTAGGGGCGAAATAGACTCACTTTTTTTTGGTCACGTGACCGGATCCAAGATGGCGGCGCAGTGTTGCCAACCCCCCACCCCCTCCCCCACAAAATTTCCCCCATTTCCCTCACATTTCCCTCACATTTCCCTCATTTCCCTCACATTTCCCTCATTTCCCACACATTTCCCTCACATTACCCTCATTTCCCACACATTTCCCTCACATTACCCTCACTTCCCACACATTACCCTCAAATTACCCTCAAATTTCCCTCAAATTCCCACATCATACTATATAAAATACAAAAGATGGCGACCGGATCCAATATGGCATCCTTTCCCGCCCGCGCCAACTCACACCCCGTGGGAAAATTCCCTCCCCAAAATTCCCTCATCCAACATGGCGTCTTTATACTATATAAAATTAACATCATATATACTATAACAAATGTCGACCGTAGCGCCCCTGGCGGCAACGTAGCACCCCTGGCGACCGCAGCGCCCCTGGTGGCAATGCCGACCGATCACAGCGCCCCTGGCGGCAACGTAGCGCCCCTGGCGACCGCAGCGCCCCTGGTGGCAATGCCGACCGATCACAGCGCCCCAAGCAGCAATACCTAGCGACCGCAGCGCCCCTGGCGGCAACGCAGCGCCGCCATCTTGGATCCGGTCACGTGACAA
>JAQJVL010001180.1:71972-199677 GCA_035578905.1 Stictocephala bisonia | reverse complement strand
TTCCTAAGTTTCATATACTTAAGTAGGTTATTTTAGGGGCGAAATAGACTCACTTTTTTTTGGTCACGTGACCGGATCCAAGATGGCGGCGCAGTGTTGCCAACCCCCCACCCCCTCCCCCACAAAATTTCCCCCATTTCCCTCACATTTCCCTCACATTTCCCTCATTTCCCTCACATTTCCCTCATTTCCCACACATTTCCCTCACATTACCCTCATTTCCCACACATTTCCCTCACATTACCCTCACTTCCCACACATTACCCTCAAATTACCCTCAAATTTCCCTCAAATTCCCACATCATACTATATAAAATACAAAAGATGGCGACCGGATCCAATATGGCATCCTTTCCCGCCCGCGCCAACTCACACCCCGTGGGAAAATTCCCTCCCCAAAATTCCCTCATCCAACATGGCGTCTTTATACTATATAAAATCAACATCATATATACTATAACAAATGTCGACCGTAGCGCCCCTGGCGGCAACGTAGCACCCCTGGCGACCGCAGCGCCCCTGGTGGCAATGCCGACCGACCGTAGCGCCCCTGGCGGCAACGTAGCGCCCCTGGCGACCGCAGCGCCCCTGGTGGCAATGCCGACCGATCACAGCGCCCCAAGCAGCAATACCTAGCGACCGCAGCGCCCCTGGCGGCAACGCAGCGCCGCCATCTTGGATCCGGTCACGTGACCAAAAAAAAGTGAGTCTATTTCGCCCCTAAAATAACTACTTACTTATCCTTCAATGAAATAAATGGTAGAAATTCTTCTTTACTAACACTTTCCTTCTTACAATATAAAAACCAAAAATATTCGCACTCAATACAACTGACGGTCTCCAAAGGAAGATCGAATAACAACTCTAATTTAAGATTGAATGGAAGCTTACTTGTGTAATCTATCAGTAACATAATGATACTAATGCTCAGCTTCTGAGATAAACGCATCATCATTTTTCATAACGTCATCTTTAGCCTTATTGTTGAATCTAGAATTAAACTCGTTATTTATCGCTGGCAAGCACCTTATCAATTGCAACTATTGGTCCGAATCCAATTTTATTACTTCACGTTGACGTTGTATCATAACATATGTCTTATCAGAATTGTTTCTGACTAAAGCAGGTAATCTATTTCCTATTATTGTAAATAAAGTTTCGTATTGAAGATTTCCATCATCATCATGTGATAGGGTCAAGCGATATGATAGCGTGCCAACGGTCGAGTTCAGAGATCTTACCAAGTTCTGTTCTCCTAATACTTAACGACCATTTTAACGTATTTATTGTAGACCGAGAAAAGGATAACGAATTAAAATAATATTACTGTAACACCGAAAAACGCGTTTGTATTTAATATAGTATAACTAAAAGAGAGAAAAACAAATCAAATATGTATTTATTATAGTATAATGTAATACATCGTGTGAGTTGGTAACACTGCAAAAAAACAGTTGGTACATTTTATATAGTATAAAGAAAGACTGATTTTTTTGCATCTGGTTTGAACAAATTAATACTATATTAAATATGAATTAAAAATACATTTTATATAGTATATCATGTACTGGCTCGGTGTAAGCGAAGCGAACGAAGGCACACGTTCTTCTGCCGCTACTTACGTTACCCTCTCGGGTGTGTCACTGTGCTGCAGTGGTATCGTCTCTGTCTCACAAACTGAACATCGTAGGATCGATCCCAGCACCAGCTATCGACACTTTTTGCCCACAATAAATACAATTAATTTAATAAATATGGCGTGACGTCAGAAGAAAGAGCACGAAAACGGCGTGACGTCAATCAAAACAATACTGGCCTAGGACAACGTCGCGGGGGGTCCACGTGCTCGTAGTAAACAATAGTAAACTTGACCTCCAAGGTTAACACGTGGTGAATATTAATGAAAGGTCAACGACCTTTCTGATTATCAGTAGTAAACAATAGTAAACTTGACCTCTGGGGTCGACTTTTGCTGATAAGATCGACAACCTTGCTGATAGGGTCGGGTACAAAGTCCAAGGTTGCGCCAGGACTGGCATACTACACTACTGATCTATGCTTCTAGATAACTAGCTTAATATTACCATAGACCTATTTTATTATCCTATTAGACCTTCTATTATACCTACGTTATATTAGATATAATAGAAGGTCTATGATATTACACCTTACTTACATTTTATAATTTTGTTATTTTTTTTTATTTTATTTTATCAACGGTTACACCATTTATAAATTGAAAATTACAATTATGTGCATATCAATTTATAAGAACATTAAGAACTAGGTAACAATAATTAACTATCATATATTAGTTAGAAGAGTACATAGTCATAAAAACAATATTTGAAATCAGCTGATGGAGAATTTACCTGAACACTCAAAAAAAAAGCACTAATATTACTTACTTATACATAGATAATACAACAATAATAGACGATACAAACAATACATAAAACAAAGAATAAATAGATAATACAAACAATATGTGAAAACAGCTGGTGGAGACTTTTATCTGAGTATTCAATAATAATAATACTACACACTAAATACAGATTATATGCCCACTAATTAGCTAAAAGTACATGCAGTTTTTATTTATTATGATGAAAAAAGTCTTCTCAACGCTGTTTCCGTAAGTCATATCCCAAGTCAGTAGACAGTGTATTGCCTATTCTGTGGAGTCTAGGCAAACAACTGTGATAATCGTAGGTAGTGGTATATTGACGATGGGAGAACAAGTCCCGCGATCTGGTGGATCCTGGGACGCGGAGAGTAATCTTGGACAGCAGGTCAACCAGTCCTGTCAGAAGTTTACGCAGGAAAACAGCATCAGCCAATTGTCTTCTCGTAGAAAGGGACGTCAACTCCAGAGAATCAGCTATAGTATCTATAGGTGACGCCATATAGTCATGGCCCAGTCTAACTCCAATAATACGCAGAAATATCCTCTGGATCTTTCACAATCGGTCTATGTCTCCAGCTTGATAGAGAGCCCAAGCAACGCAGCAGTACTCAAGGATGGGGCGGATAAGTGCAGTATATAAAGATCTTATTACATATGTACTGAGCCCATTTCTAGAAGTTCGGATTATGAAGCCCAATGTTCTAGATGCTCTACTGCAAACATCATCGATGTGCTTGCCAGGCTGCAATTCAGCGGAGATAACCACACCAAGGTCTCTTATATGAGTTTTTCTGGGCAAGACCATTCCACATAAATCATAGTCCAAAATTGTTAGGTTGGCCGACCGACTAAAAGTGATCACTACACACTTGCTAACATTCAGCTTCATGCAATTTAGGGAACACCACTGATCAATTCTATTGAGGCTTGTCTGAAGTTGTAGACAGTCAATCTGATCTTTAATTGCAGAGAAAATCTTTATGTCGTCGGCAAATAATAAGCAGGTGAGTCGTATGGCACCAACAATGTCATTAATAAAAATGTCAAACAGAAAAGGCCCTATATGAGATCCGTGAGGTACGCCCGATTTGGCTATAAACGGTTCAGATACTGAGCCTGCAAACTTGACAATGAGTTTCCTTTCGGTAAGATATGAGATAAAACATTTCAATAAGGAGCCCCCAACACCGTAGGCCTCAAATGGGCCAAATGGGCGTGTTTAACACTGTCGAAGGCCTTAGCAAAGTCGATGTATATACTGTCTACCTGCAATCCGTCAGTAAATGCTGATGTGATGTAATCCTCATAAAGAACAAGGTTTGTCAAGGTAGACCTTCTAGGCAAAAAGCCATGCTGCTCGTTTGCAAGCACACTTATAAACAAAAAAATATCTGATCCTACACTAGGCTTTCATAAACTTTTCCTATTGCAGATTGGATTGCGATAGGGTGATAATTGTTTACATATTTAGGGTCAGATGACTTGTGAATAGGTACTATAAAACTATTTTTCAGCCTCTCAGGAAAAATCCCCAGTTGAAGTAATTGGTTAAACAAGACTGTCAGTTGTGGTGCCAGTAAAGCATGACAATATTTAAGGACACCAGGTGGAATTTCATCTGGCCTGACTCCTTTATGAGGATAAACGGAAGCTAGCTTGGTGTCTACATCATCTTGTTTCAGCACACAAGTGGTAATGTGAAAGGGTGATTCAGTGTCTATTGGAGTGGGTGGTACCGTATATCTGAGGAAGAAAATACTGAAGAAAAAAAGTCAGCAAACAAATTGCAGATTAACTTAGGAGATGATTCTTCTCTGCCCTCGTAGAGATACTCATCCACTCACTGCCCTTTGGTCTTCATATTGTCAACAAAAGCCCAGAAGGATTTTACATTGGTAGGAATATAAGAATTGACGTGGTTAATATAATCTGAGAAACACTTCCTACTAAGTGCTTTGCATTGGCTTCTAACTCGGCAAAATTCTTCATAAACATTCAGCCTGTGATTACTTTTATAGGCCTTATGAATTATCTTCTTCCTGATTACTATTTGTCTTAGGTCCGCTGAGAACCAGCAGGGAAACCTCCGTCTCCCAACAGTTTTGCTTGGAGTGCATTCAAGTACAGCTTTGTGTATGCTATCCACATATCGATCGAAGTAATCGATTGGATTAGTGAGATCAAAGTAAGTGGATCCAATAATTCTGGAAAGCCGCCTGTAAACATCAAACATATCACATCTACTGAAATTCTGAATGGTTATACCATCTGCACGACGTCTACTGGCTTTAAGGTTGGGCCTGCTCAACGCAGAGGAAGCATTAATTATTACGTAATGTTGTATGGTTACATAAAGTAAATTAGTAATAATTTTGCTGTATGTCAGATAATAACTATTATATTAGGTGCTACCTAAAGTTAAAGTTAATTACCTTCGACATGAACACTACTAGAGCAGTCTCTGTTGGGTGACGGTCAGGGTCCGGGTATTGTGTAGGGAGGAGAAGTGAGTATAAAGCTTGTCAAATAGCTGAAAACCAGACCAATACTACGTGGTTCGGTTTCCACATAAACTGTAGGTCCTATAGTTTCCTTGCCTATTAATAAATGATCCTTTTTGAGCTAAGTCGAACTCAAATAGTAACAATGACTACTCGCGTTCACTTGACTACACTCATTTACCCCTCATATTCGCCCATATCTCTAAGATCGGCGTCTTAGAAATGAATAATGAATAATAATAAAAGAAAGTAAGTAGGGTGAATCACCAAGCTAACTAATAATTTGTTATAATGATTGTGGTGGACAAGGTTTATAATATGTCCAGGTCCCGGCTCTTGATTGAGGGATTCTCTTTCTTCCATTGTCGTTTCAGCAACTGAGGTACAGAAAAAGTTAGAAAGCCTAGACATGACTAAACATTCTGGCCCTGATAATATTCCCCCCAAAGTACTTAAGGCTTGTGCTCCTGTTCTAGCTGCCCATCTGTCTATTTTGTTTAATTTACTCCTGTCTGCTAATATTTTTCCATCTGTTTTGAAGAGAGGTTTTGAAGTCGGGTGATAGAGGAAATGTTGCTAACTATAGACCTATTGTCATACAGTCAGCATTGGCTAAAGTTTTTGAAGCTCTTGTTTTAGATGTACTCTACTCCTTTTTGAGAAAATATATCTATGACAATCAACATGGATTTCTTCGTGGACGATCAACCATCACTAATCTTCTTGTTTTTCAAGCAGGGCCTGATTAAGGATTTAGGCGCCCGTAGGCTATCTTGGGCTTGGCGCCCCTCTCCCACCACCGAGCTTCTCTCTTTTGATTCAATTATTAAAAGGGCTTAGAGGTGCAGCGGCCATTTAAAATTTTGTCATATAAAACAACATACGTCAATTAAAAGACCAATTTACTCTCTTAGGAAGAAAGAAAAGCTCGGAAATAAAATATATATTTTTTCAAAGGTCTTAATAATGCGCTGTACTATATACAAATTGTAATGTATTGTCCTGACTACAAATTCAATGGTTAAAATAACTACGTTTGTTAATATTTCTAAAACAAAAAAACAGTAAGATTATTAAACGTATAAACTGCAAACTTGCAAAGGATGCTGAACATTGATTTTATCATGTAAGATGGTCTATTGTTGTCTAGGTAATATTATTTTATCTTTTAAAAAGAAGTATGGTTTCTAATTATTTAACATTGGTCTTTTACGACAAACATAAATATATCACAGTTATATTACAGTAGACGTTTACATGAATTTGTATACATATGTTATGAACGTGTTAAAACTATGTGCATTTTATCACGTAAGTATAAACGGATGATAATGGGTACTTAAATGGTTTTCCATGTTACTGAGCAAACTGAATAGCTACGTATTTAAATTACTTTTTCAGTCATTCTGGATGAGCTCTTATAAGATATTTGTTAATTTTAAATTGTAGGAAAACTCAAACAATCCAAATCCAATAAATAAAGTTATTTATTGTATACGTATGGTTTGAGTTTCTCTACTTTTTCTACTTTAAATCACTGAAAAGGATTTCAAATGAATTAATGTACACTGTTATTAACTTTCTCTTATTTATTCAAGTAAAAATGTTACATAGGATTATAGGAATGACATTATTGATATAATACTTTGTGATTAATCATTTAATTACAATACCTAACAATGAGCTAGAAGATAAAAAAAAAAGTTTAATTACAATTAACAAAACAGTTTAGTTACTTGTGACGATTTATATATTTCTTACTTAAAGTCTTTTTTCCGTGCTTTTGATGAGGCGAACGCATTAATCAAGTCATCAATTGGAACGAGCTGCACGTAGTCACTTTCAATGAATAAGAGAGCGAGTGCCTGTAGTTTTTCTTGCCGTAGAGTTGACCTCAAAAAATTCTTCACTCGAGTAAGAGCAGAAAAGGACCTTTCTCCGCTGCAATTAGTTACCGCCATGCTTAAGAAGATCCTCAATGCAACTTCCACGTTAGGAAAAAGAGACTCAAGTTTTAAAGTTTTTAAATGTTTCAGTAGCCTGTAGGCTTTAGTACCTGGTGGTTTCATTTTTTTCTCTTTCGCCAATTTGTCTGCCAATACATTTTCCTCTTCATAGAATGTGTTGCTGTCTTTTAAAAATCTCTGAAAATACAAACACTCATCTGGAAATGATTCGTCTAAGTCTGTTGAATACTCATTCATTAACTTGGTTGCCTTTTCCTTCAAAATTGTGCTATCAGTTTGATTCAAATTCCACAAATAGTTGAATGAGTCTCGCAGTGTGATATAAATCGATTTTCTCATTGTTAGATGTCCTAGGAGTGTATCAATAGCTTTGAAGTAACAATTTATCACGAATGATTTTCGTCCATCAAACTCTGTGTGCCCCTCTTTGCTTTCCCCAAAAGGCATTTTTTGTTTCTTTTTCCTTTTTTTATCTTGTTTGTATTCTTGAGAATTGCACATTAACGATGCCTTACTTTCAAAAATGGAAAATTGTTCCTCGTTTCTTAATGAACTCAGAGAAGACTCTAACAGCTCGTACAAAAGTGCCGTCTGATCTAAGTCTCCATCTTCATACTGAAGTTGTAAACTGACATCTTGAAACTTAGTAAGTATTTCATTCCAAAAGCAAATCATGATGGTTATCTCTAATGACTGAAGCTTCTCTATCAGCTGTTTGGCTTCAAGTCGAACTTCCTTTTTATCTTCTTCGTTCGAACTGATGTCTTGTAAAGCTGCGACTATTTGTTGATAGCACTTGTGCATAGCTTTACTGGCGTCTGTTCTTGCACTCCAGTGAGTTTTTGAAAGGCTTTTAACTGTCAAAGAGTGTTTATCATAATGAGACAAGAGAGTATCCCATCTTTGTGTAGAAGAATGAAAAAAGTTGTAAATTTGCTATTCAAGGGCAAAATACTCAACAGGAATAGCTCTACTCTCAGCAGCAGCCGAACCTACTAGCTGTAGAGAATGAGCTGCACAAGGAATGTAGTGAGCAAGTGGGTTTTGCTCTTTAATTCTGTTTTGTAGCCCTTTGTAGCACCCTGACATATTACTTGCGTTGTCGTAGCTTTGTCCTCTGCAGTCACTGATATTTAAGTTCAAACTTTCAAGGGTATTCATTACGGCCTTCTCCATGTATTCTCCTTTATGGCCACTATTTGGGATGAAAGTTATGAATCGTTCATTAGGTGACCCGTCAAATGCTACAAAACGAATGACAAATGTCAACTGATCTACGTTGGAAACATCGGGAGTAGAGTCGACAATGATTGAAAAGTACTTAGCATTCTTGATATCTAACACGATTTTGTTTTTCACATGGTCTGCTAAAAGTACAATAAACTCGTTCACTATCGTAGAAGATAAGTATGAGGGCACTCCCTTGCCTTTATTTCCAAAACGAGCCACATGGTCAGCCATAAAAGGATCAAACTTGCAGAGAAGCTCGATACAACCTAGAAAATTCCCATTACTGGTTGATCCCAAAGTTTCATTTTCACCATGAAATGGAAGCCCTCGAGAAGTTAAATACTTAACTACTTCAACAACCCTTATCAAAACACTTCTCCAGTACTTCACTTCTACTTGATGCTGCTCATGCAGCTTTGAATCAATTCTCTTAGATACATTCATTCGGGTTAAATATTTGTTCATACATTCCCTGTGTTCTAGACTTTTATCGTGTTCTTGGATTTTATGAGAATTTTTCCAATCATTAAAACCACAGTTTGCCAAAGCAGTTTTCCCCCCATAAAGCTTGCAAGGAGCACAAAATACATAACCTGTCGATTTTGAATAAATAAGGTGAGTTCTCTTCACTACCTCGCCATTTACAAGTTTTTTGAAAAACCAGCTTTATTCAAATACCGGTTTTGACCAGAATATTGTCTCATAGATTTGGAAAAATCCCCATCGTCATTTTGGTTAATACTGTGCAGCGCAAAGTATTCGCGCAATTCCTCGTTTACTTCCCACAAAGCAGGATCATCAAGATTTTGTGGATCTTTTACCTCTATATTTGTTGATGATGAATTCTGTAATTGCTGTCCAAAATCTGCAATAGGTTCGCTTGATGAAGGTACGGGGACGAAGGCAGGTGCAGTTTCCGGTGCTAGCAGTATGGTGTCTGACTCATCCGTGACACTGGTGGTCGGAGTCGCCTCCACTACTTCGTTTTCCTCACTACACTCAACGATGGGTTCACTTCTAGTAGCAACCGGTATTATTTCAGAAGAGCTAAGAGTTTTAGGCTTATTAAAAAATGCCTCTAGTTTATGAATTTTATTTACGAGAGCTCTTTCGCGTTCATTACGCTCCCGAGCCCTTTTACGATAATCAGAACCACTTGGCTTTTTACTCATGGTGTTAGTGTAGCCTAGCCTACAATCTTTAGAACAGGAAAACCAGTTAGAAGTTTCAAATAGTACAAACACTATACTACTCTCTCAGTTTTCAAGTGTGTATACTTAACTAGCGACGACACCAATTTATACCAACAAACCATAATTATTAAAACAAACAAACAATGCGGACTTAGCGGACATACAGATACACTGACTGACCTGACTAGGCTAGTGACTGCAGTTAGTTGCTATACAATCTTTCAGAGCGTCAGTGTTGCAAACTGCGCATGGTAGCCTACATGGCGGCGCCCGTCCCGCGGAACAAAATTTCCCTTTTAGTTTCCTACCATTACGTTACGATAATTCATTTCATTTCGATGGTTATAGCTAGGCTAGACGCTATTTATTAATGACATCTTCCACTTAATATTTTTTTTCTATTGGTAGTTTGTAGTCAGTCTAAGCTGGAAATCATATATTTTTGTTATAACAAGCACTTCATCTTAAATTCCGAAGCGCCCCCCAAAATGCATTGGCGACCTCGCGCCCTAGGCTGTAGCCTACTTAGCCTACTGGTTAATCGGGGCCTGTTTTCAAGAATATATTATTCCTGCATTTGTGAACTGAGCCAAGTCACTGTTACTTGGACTGCTCTAAGGCTTTCGACAAGGTACATAATGGATTGTTGGTTGCCAAGCTTGCTGGCTATGGAATTGGTGGGAGTCTTCTTAAGTGGCTGAAGAATTATCTCGAGGGCCGTGAACTGGTAGTCAGGTGTGATGGCGCCTATTTGGCACCTTTCAAAGTAAAGTCTGGTGTCCCACAGGGCTCGCAGCTGGGTCCTTTACTGTTCAACATTTTTTTAAATGACATCAATAGCTTGCTTTCTGCTAACTGTCTGATGTTTGCTGACGATCTAAAAATCTTTGCTAAGGTACTATCCATATCCACTCACCTGTCCACCCTTAAACGTACAATGGTATTGACCCAACCGCCAACCCTTTCACGTACACTGGTATAAAAGGAAGGAGTATCATAGGTATAAAAACGCGATTGGTCTACTATAATACTTTACAATGTTTTTGCTTTGATTCTGTTTGCAGACAACCGAAACGATTCCAGTATTCCTGGCATAATGCTCCACCTTTCCACCAGAGAGCGAGTAAAGTTGCGGTGCGGTGCGTTGTTCGGACTGTTCCGTTGTCCCTTGTGAATGTGAAGATTGTAAATGCGAGCTGTCGTTTTCTTTCTTGACCTCGTGTCTATCTTGTGTTCCATACGGTTAACGTTCATACAATGCTCTTAATGTTTTATCATTAATTCTTTAAATTTAAATTGTTTAGTTTGTGACATTTTACTAACATTAAGATGGCACGCTACGGCCAACGCCCAGAAAATGCTCTGAAAAGAGCCAATGGTAAGTGCTTTAGCCTATTTATATTAACCCTTTGCACTCCGGTAAAAAGGTTAGTTGGTGTCAAAAACTGCAGTCCATATTAGGAAAGTACTAGAGGAAAACTCCCTAAGTCTATTTTGCCAATATTTAAAGGTTTTTATATCAAAATCAATATTTATTTTATAAGTTTCTATTTTTTTAACATTCTATACGTAATAATTCACAAAATTTAGTTTGAAAAGAAAAGAATTTGATATAATAGATACATAATATATGTATCAAGGGAAGTCTGGGGTGTTCATGTCGGGTGGTAATCATTGTAGGTGTTGTGTGGGGGAGATAACTGAGTATCAGGCTTGTCAATTAGTTGAAAATTAGACAAAAACTACTTGGTTCGGATTCCACTTAAAGTTGTAGGTCCCATAGTTGCTCTGGCTGTAGGGCTATTAATAAATTGTTCTTTTTGAGGAATCGTTGAACTCAGTAACCAGACTACACTCGTGTCATTCATATTCGCCTTAAATTACGCACAATGTTATGTCGGCGTCTCATATGTAAAAATAAGAATAGAATTGGTAAAAAATAGTTATAGAATCAAAAATATAAACAGCTGTTTACATAAATGTGCTGATCTAAGACCTAACATTTCCTCTCCTTTAATTAAGGCGAGTATCACTGTGGTTTTTGGATACTTGTCCGGAAAGTAGAGGTAGTTTTCTCATATCATGGTTTCTTTCAGTTTCTGGTATATGAAATTGATCTCTTTGTGGACGAACTATTTCTTCAGTTTGAACTGTAGGTATTGGTGTAGTAACTTGTATTGTTGCTGGTGTTCTACCAAATTGTGAAATTGGTGATCAAACAATATGGTCAGATGTCATTTCATTATTCACGAAACCTTCCTGAGCTTCCAGATCTGGATGTTCTTGAACTGGTTCCTGTGTTGCATTATTGTTGCCTATACATTCTCTGTAAAATAGGCATAACTGTATAGTTATAGTTTTGGTTAGGTCTATGAAATCTGCTGTGTATTATTTGGCTGACTTAAGGGTTGTTCTCTGATGAGATGTAAACTTGATGGAGCCTGAAGTAGTCGCAATTGGTTTTGATGTCCTACCATCAAAACCAAGGTTTCTCAGTGTTAACCTTGTACGTCATGACACCAGAAATGCTTGAAATAACACCCTCTACCCACAGCTTCGATCCACCAAAAAATTTGGTCACAACATTATCACCAACTCGAAAATTTGATTTTTGTGTTTCTTGTTGAATGTGATGGATGAAAGAAGCTAGTAATGTTTTGCTTATCTTGATCTAACCACATGGAAATAAAAATGATTTAAAATATTTTTTTACTTTATAAAATTGTATATCAACATTTTTATAAAAGTTAATTTTGAGCCCTCTAACTAAAAAAAACTGGAACCGCTGAACTATTATAAAATTATTGTTATTATCATGTTCCTTATATAATTTCAAACTTGTATGCAACATTTTGTGCATTTATCTTCATAAATAAATTCATGGTAAGCAATTGTTGGAATTTTGACAAATTAGAAATTTAGCATAATTTTAAAGCCTGCAGTTTATTTTGTGCTCTAATCAACTTTAAATGTTTCTGAAGCACCAATCATATTTATTTCATTTTTCCAACTGATGAATCACTAACGATAAATGTAAAAAAATTCAAATAGGCCTATTTATGGTAATTATGCATTCTTGCCACCTATGAAAATACAATTTCTTCTTGAAAAACTGGTGAATTGAGAAGATTGATTTCATCCGAATAACAATTGTGTTTTACTGAAAAAATTGAAAACTAGTTTTTATCTGATAATGAAAAAACAAACTTTTTTAAAATTGTTATTTTTTGTTAACAATTTTTTTTTCATTTCACATGTTTTAATGCTGGACACGAACATATAATTGGTTTTGCACAAAAACTATTTATTCAGCTCGAAAAATTCATTTTTTACAGAACCAAACATATCCTAACTGTATTTACTTATCAAAAATTCGTAATTTCTGTTAATTTGAGGCTTCTGTGACTTAAATCAGATTATGTGATGCTTTAATAAGCAATCTGGCTGCCACTCCGGCGGGAATATAGTTGTATTAGTTTTTGTCATGAATGATAGTTGTGTATAATGATCGCGTATTGGCTGCTAATCATGAATCGCCGCGAAAGTAGTTTTTCTGTTATAGCTCGAGAAATAATTGTAATAGACCAAAATAGTTTTGAAATTCGTATTCAGCGCCAAAAACACTTCAAACTAAAAAAATATGATTAAAATTGCCTACCATTTAAATTAACAGAAATATGTCAAAAATACTAAAAGCAGTGAAATTAGTTTTTTCAAATTTTTCGGTAAGATATGTGATTTCCGCTGAATCAAAAGCATATCTCGTGGAAATACAGCCAATTCTAGACCCATTTCAAGCAAAAATTTCCAATTTTGTTTAGTGGTAAGAAACTGCATAAATACCACATACAATATTTACTGGTAAAAGTGAAAAGTAGTATTGAAATTGTAAAAGTATATAATAGAAATTGTTGAACAGCTGATAAAGTGAAATATAATAGGGCCTAGGCCTAGAAACTTAAAAAACATAAATATCATAAAAAATCAAACTTAACATTCGCCTAGAAACAAAAATATAACATCGGAAGAATAACGTAAATAACTGACGCTCCCGCGCAAACACCATAAGACAGTGTCAGTCATTTGTGTCCCAAAACAGCTGATAAAAAACATTCGATATAGTAGACTCCAAAGTGCTACTAGGCCTATGCTAAACTAAACTATCGAAGTTTACTATATTGTAATTTGAGCGCATTTAGAAAGCTCATAAAGCAAGCAAATGGTATATTTTAAACATCTGTAATATCTGAGTTTTTGGCACATTGCGAATGTCCGAAATATCAGACATCAGAGTTTTTGACCTAAACTCGAACGTCCTATATATTGGATGTTGGAGTACAAAGGATTAATTTGGCAAATTCAACATTATAAGTTAGTCATTAGGGGAAGTTATTTATTACTAAATTTGAAGATGGTTTATCATGGATTATTCATTATATCTATTGTTCACAAATATAAGAACAAACCAATATGTATTTATGCTTAAGTAGGCCTACTGTTAGCATCTCTCCCCTTATGAAATCATGAGTTTTGTATTGATGCAAAACAGGAGCCTAATTTACTTTATAGGCTTCAAGGTGGCAATCGCTTCAATTATATTTTGACTGACAATTAAGTGCAATATTTTTAAATCGGATAAGGGTTTGGCCTACTACTAGGCTATATTAGCTAAACCTTTCTATTATTTTGGCATATGCATATGCTCCACATTTTTGTTGTTGTAAGAAATATGCAATTCATTGCTGTCTAAGAAATTTGAATATTGTCTAAAAAAGGTCAATTATTGGCTATATTTTCACAAGAGATGATTTTTATTCTGCGAAAATTATATTTTGTACACAATATTTCTGGGAAAGCTGATTATAGAAATTAAGTATTTTTGACAAGGTCTAGTGCTTACATAATTATTTAAGTTATTTTATCACTTTAGCTGCCATGTCAGTCCAGTATTGCCTAATGGCTAGATGCTGTCAGGCCACTATGCCTGACATTGTTGCTCAACAACCTTTTGGTTTTTTTTATTATTATTCGACTGGCCCTGTTTTCTTAAAGAAACTAATTACACTTTATTATACTGCAAGCATCATACTATTTACAGAGCAAATTTCGAAGTTTTTGGTTAGTTACAAAATTGTTCATAAAACTTTAAATTTTGGCAAGTTCTACTGGCAAGTTCTACAGGCAAGTTGTCGGGAGTATAGGTCTGACAGACTTATTTAGTGAATTTTGGTATTGAAATAACGTAATACATATTGAATACTTTATTGATTTTATCATGCAGTCAGTGTAGCCAAGCCAGGAAAACAAATTTATCTCAAAATGTGTCAGGCCGATATGCCCGACAGTTTTTTATGTGCAGTATACGCCAAATGACTAAAAAACTGTTTCGGGCCAACACTCCCAACATATTTATATACATATAATGTCATATGTATATAGTACTTATATTCCCAGAAATGCTTAGTACAGTAAATGTAACACATCATTATTTGAAAAATTTGTATAACAATTTGGCAATTTAGAGCAAAAATACTCATATTAAGGATGGCAGCTAACATCTTATATGATTTAGTCATCGGTTTATTATCTCAATTGTTTTTAATGATGGACATGAATTTGAAAACTGTTTTGGTCTATGACAAGTATTTCTCATAATAATTAACACGTTCACGACAACCAATACAAAGGCATTCAGCAATGTGTAAGGCCATATTATCAGAAAAGTTAAAAAAAAGTGTGGTTTTTTTTTCAATAGTATTAACCTTCAAGACCATAGAGTAATCATCAAAATTCAATTATATATATATATATATATATATATATATATATATATATATATATATATATATATATATATATATATATATAAAGTTTACATTGATATAAATGTTTTATTTAGTGTACCACCGGTGGGGTATTTCATTGCCAATATGCGTGGGCGAGTCACTGCCGTTGGGTGAAGTGAACCCAAGTAAAAGCTTGAAGTATTTGCTCACAAGTAAAGTAAAAGTTTGTGAACCAAGTGAAGTCAATAACTTAAAACCTTTTACTTAGGCTACTACGACGAGGAATCACTAGGGAAAAACTTGCAAGTAAATACTTGCAACTTCGTGGAGCCAAGTAAATACTTTTGAAACGCTACAGGTGTTAACGTGCTTGTCTAGCATCCGTTCGTGTGATGCTTGCTTATCACACACGTGTTCATTGTTCACGCGTTCTCTTCATATTTGAGTAGTGATGATATCTAACGCCGACTCACCTGTAGATGTTCTAAAGGATACCTTAAACTAACCCGTTTGAAAATCAAACGAGGAAAGATGCAACAAAGACAATTATGTAAAAGATGGTTCTATAGCTACCATAGAAGATTCACCCAATCTGTTATCCTGTACCTAAAAAACAGTAATGAAATAAAAACTATACAAAAATAGAAAAATAAAAATTGTACAAGTTACGTGGACATGAGTAAGTAAACTTGTATGTATCGCGAGTACCCCCCCCCCCCCCCCCGTATGTGTGAGCGTGCGCATGCTGCTGGCACATGCACATTTCTTTATTTTCGTGTTTAATTCACATTTATTTTTCATATGTTTTGTTTTAATATTTACTAATTCACATTTATTTATTTACTTATTCAATACAAATAAAGTATTAATTACTTATTCAAATAATAAATACTTTATGCATTGGTACATTTATATTAACATAGTTGAAAAAGTTTGTGGGTGCATGAACGCCACCATCTCAGACTCGAATGTCACAAAATTCAAGTGAACAGTGTTATCTGCATGCAGCAAATACTTCCAAACTCTAGAAAAACTACTTATTCCTGTGTAGAATATTTTAAATTTTACTTTACAAATAATAACTCAAAAATACTTATATGTTACTAAACTTATTAATAAACGAAACTGTAAATATGTATGACTATTAAAAGTGACAAAAATATTTTAAAATATTTGCAATTACATTTTAGTAAAAGTTGCTAGATTGCGGAACTTGGAACAGTTTTCTTTTTAAAATTTTATTTTTTACCTGCTAAGATCAAAGAAAAAAAATGAGAATCAGACTAAAAATAACCAAGATCCATCTATTGATTATTACATGTTTCATGATTATTGCTTCTCAGTACATTAATGGTGTTAACAAATAAGAAAACAAATTAAATACAAAATTAAAGCTGAATAAAAGCTTTATACAAGATAGTTTTTTAGAATTGAACTATTATAACAAAACATGTTTTTGAGTCCCCCATTCTCTTCTATGTCACAGTTCTACCTTTTTCTCATCGCTCATTCTTTCAAATATGCAGAGCTTTTGTCTTATTGTTTCACAACCTGCTACAATTTGTTCCCTTAAATCCTCAATATCTTAACAGGAGTCTGGTAAAACAAAGAATTTAAATAGCCCCATACAAAAAACTCTAGGAGTTAAGGTCAGGAGACCTGTCAGACCGTGGTATGCCTCCACCACGCCCTAACCATTTGTTTTTAATCGCATGATGTAGCCTTAAACCCAACAAAAAGTGTAGTGGCGCACAGTTTTGCATAAATCAAATATTGTTTCGCAAACAAGGTGCAAGTTTTTTAACAGTTCAGTCAGATATTGTGTTAATAAATCTAGGTAAGGCTCACCATTAACACTTGCCCTATGAGAGTGTCCTCTATAGTGCATATTCAACGAAAAGAGAAAAGCACACTTGATGATAACCTTCTTTATGATATTCCATGAGGGTTTTTATCAGCCCATAATTGATTATTGTAGAAATTGAAAATTCCTACTCTAGAAACACAGCCTTGTCGGTAAATTAAATGTTGTAGAGAACGGCAGAAGTAATACGATACGTTGTATTGGCAAAAACCACTGACATAAGTTAACACAGGATGGCATTGCACCTTTTGGATGTGGTAAGGAAACAACAGCTGTTTATGTAAAACCTGCCATACTGAACTTCTTTTAATACCATGTTCAAGCATTATTCTTCAAAGACTAGTACTTGAGTCTTCTTTCACGGCCATCAAAACTCTTTCATAATCCAGGCATAAATTATATATCAGTTTTATAAATTACTTATAATCCAGTAAATTTAAAATTTTACCTAACAAAAACTCTGATACAACTGAAAATTGGCAGAGATCAGTATTTAAAATTATAAACACAATGTCAACGTCCTAAGCGATTAAGTACGTGTTAAAAATATTATTCAAGGTTCATCCTGTCCCAATCATTTCTGTCACCAATGATGACACGGGTTTGTCAAAGTCAGTTTGTCTAGGCATCCTATTTGAACACATCTCTAGAATGTCTTGATTGTATGATGTCTGTTTTTACTCTGTAGAGATTTTAATATGTTTACTGGCATTACAAGTTTGCTAGTATCCACTGTTCTGGAGGTCATAAAATACAGATTTTGAAAATTTCTCTTAAACGGTAAGTTTTATGGAAAAATAGTTCAAACAAAAGTTGCAGATCGTACAATTTTCTCACTTTTTCCCCCTAAGAATCATTGTTTTTGTGATATTTCGAATTCAATAAATATAAACCATGTATTATTACGTATTTTTCTTGGCTTAATCTGAATATGTTTGTTAGCCCACTCAAACGGTTGTTTTTTTTTTTTACTAGTGGGAGGGCCAGGCTTCCGTACCTGATAATGGCTCATTACCAGCCAAAATGCTAAATGTGTGCCCTCCTTTACAGAACTTCAAACCTCATCCAATCCAATATCCTTAGAAAATCTTCAGATTGCCTTGATGAGGTTTTCCGACCGGTGCTATGTACTGTTACGCCGCTCAAGGTGAGAGCCCACTTTCTTACTCGGGCCAGGCAGTGGAAGAGGATATGCCGTCCAGACTCCTCCACATCCCCACGTTTCCTAGACACAAGTGGATGGGGGTTAGAACCCCCATCTTGTTCATGTGTGCCCGAAACGTTCAGTGTCCGATTATAAAACCAACCACCCTTCGGAGTTCTGATCTTGCAAGATAAAGAGCTTCAACTGTGTTGGAGTGTGACGGCCCCAACAGGACCTTCTTTGCTTGCCTGTTACCTGGTGTTGCAGCTCAGGTCTCCTGGTGCTTACCAGCGACCCATATAGAGGCAACTTTCTTGGTGAGGCTGTAAGCAACTCCGCATGCTGGCTCTGGGTCAATGAGAGGTTCCTAAGTACCTCTTGGCACAGTGTTCTGCCTTCACAGTACCCTGGTGTGATCTGGCACCCACAATAGGATTACCTTATTGAAACACGCCAACATTATAAGGAATCCATGACAGTCCCAAACTAGACTCGAGGTGAAGTCAAAAGATGTAAGTGACCTTAATGCCGCTCGCAATTTATAATTACTTTAATTCCATTCAACTTCATATATCATGTGTTTAATAATGTCAAAATTTCTCTTATAGTAAATAAAATCCTTCCCTTACTCAAATTTTAACATTTTCTTTAAAAAAAATCTTATTAGATATATATTAATACCTTCCCACAGTATCATGTCACCATATATATATAATTAAATATATTTACTTCAAGAAATCATAATTGTTCATTTAAAAAAAATCATTATATGCATATTTTAATAAACTAGTCATAACTTAATTTAATGTAAATTGGAAATTACCTAATTTAAACCACACCAAAATAGTCCGATGATAGCTGTGGCACGTGAAGCCCCCTCCTTACTTCTCGCCCAGCAATGTTGTCACATATAAATTTGATGAAAATATTGATGATTTTTCGAAACATCTGTCGCAGTAAACAAACACTATCATTTGTTATTATAAACCACGGTACATAGAAAAGATGGTAGGTGTCATGCACATCTCCAATGATGTCATATTGGCGAAATTGCAAAAATAAACACAATAATACTGTTCTAATTCCCATAATTATAATTCCAGCTGAAAAGTGGTAAATAGCTTGCTTAACTATTCAGCTGAATGCTTCTATGTAATTGGTGGATTTAGTTACCAGTATTTATAGAAAAAAACCAGCTGATTTCACCCATATGACGTTACAGTCTACTGCGCAGTCTCGTCGTGATTTCTAAATAGTTACTGAGTTTGTGTTATAATGCACGTGTTTTGGTTTTATATATATATATTCTATAATATAGTTACGGATAAAAACAATTATTTTACTTGATAAGTATTATTTAATAGTACTTTCTACAGAATATAAAATATTTATATTATAATGCTATAAAAATTACAGGATTAACACATATCATAGTTATTTTACCACTAAGTTCTAGAGGTCTTTTAATATGATCATACAGTTGTTTTGTAAACAAATTGCCAATTAAATTGACAGTATTGAATGAACGCTTACTTGTCATAGATGATACATACTTCAAGTCCTTATTATACATATTTAACTGTATTGTATTAAGATGTAGCAGAACCGAAAAATACTTTATGTGTATATTACTTTGAAATAAACTATATTTTAAAATGAAAATACCACTAAAATGACTTAAATAAATGACGAGTATAACAGGGTTTGTTGAAGAAATACGATTGTATTACATCAATCATTTTTATTCTGTGTGATTACTATCAGAACAAAAGGCCTTTAATTTAGATACAGTAGTACTTACCCACCCGCCCACCCGTACACGTACAGTGGTACTGACCCACCCGCCCACCCGTACACGTACAGTGGTACTGACCCACCCACCCACCCGTACACGTACAGTGGTTGGTTGGTTCTTAGAAACGATATAGCAACACCGCCTAAAATGTCATCGTACTATTTAGATTCGGTTTACAGTAATCACTTATATGAACCAAATTATACTTTTATTCATCATAACAATACTCTAAATTGGCCCAAAACCTTTTTTTATTTTTATATATTCACCTCAAGAAATTATATGTACTGGCTATCAAATGTAAACACTAAGCTCTAAAAGTGATTGTTGCAAGACCTTTTCTCTTCTTCATCATCAAGACTTGACAGTGGAAGCATCTAAATTTTTAGAGCAGCCAAATTATTTAAATTAAATTCAGTTTTCAGTTAATTGAATAAAGTGTAATTATAAAAACATTAAAAGTGTTAATTACAACCTAAACATAATAAATATTGAATATCAAGAAAGAAGATTTATTTAAATTTCATAGTACAATTCATCATCCTGGACCTAGCTAACTAGCATCCTAAACTTTACTTCCAACTCACATTATATATATATATATATATATATCCTTCTTTTTATCTTCAATAATTCAAACAGTTCTACCAATTTTATTGTTTTCTAAATTAAAATACCAACTTTCTATTTTATATTTCACTCAAAATCAATTAGCCTACTTGAACCATCAATCAAGTCAAGGCAGCACAATACCCCATCCAGAGATTTTGTATCCACAAATTTAGAATAAATTATCTCATAGCCTAATTTGAGCAAGCCAAGGCACAGATATAAAAAAAATAGTAATTTAAAATGAAATTCATTTATACTAATTATTATTGTAAAATTTGTGAGACACCACTTTGAATAAAATCCTTTCATTTAATTGAACAGCTGTTTTATATTTATTCATAGCCTTAAAAATAGAAATAATATTTATTTTAATACATTAACATATCAACAAATAGGATTTTTAATCTAAAAAAATTTACAAATTAAAAAAAAGGTGATTGCACGCTTGGCTGTCTTGAGATTAGATAGATTGTTTTGCCCATAAGGCCCAAATCTCTGTTTGCCTTAGCACAGGCAGATATGGAAACCACTTTCGCGTGAAAAACCACAACCAGTTTGCCGAGACTAAAACTGAGCTCAGTTTTTTACCTGGCATTATAGACCCCGAAACACCTTGCATTGTTCATGAGCTGTCTGTGTACTACATAATCGCATTCTTCATTGCGATACATTGACATTGTTCCCAATCTTTTCTACCACCAATGATGACATGATAGGGTTTATAAAAGTTAGTTTGTCTAGGCATCCTATTCGAACACATCTCTAGAATGTATGATTGTAATATGCCAGAAATATTTTTATGTTTACTGGCATTATGAGCTTGCCAGTATCCACTGGTCTGGAGCCTATATGCCACCAGCCTTGCCTACCCTATGATAAAAATGTCAAAGGGGGTAGACTTAGCAGCACATCCATTGCAGCAGTGGGTGTACCCTTAAATGTCAAGGGGGTAGACTTAGCAGCACCCCCATTGCAGCGGTAGGTGTACCCTTAAATGCCCAAAGGATTCCCAAACAAGCTAACCGCTGCAACTGGGGTAAACTTTTTGCTGCAGTGACTTGTTGGACACCAGACAAGCTCCGTATACAAGCATTGGTGTGACGACCCTTGTATAAAGTCATTGTACCAACTGAGGGTTCAGGCTCAATGTTCATCCAAAGGTGGTAATTTAACATGGGAGAAATATTTCGTTTTTTAATTACCGCCTAACCGACGGTTATTTGAGAAAAATAAAGAAGCAGCCCGAATCGACGAGTCATGAACTTTTATTAGAAGTAAATAATTTAAACAATAATAATTTATATTTGTTACAAATTGAGTTTTTAGAATCCTTTTTGCCATTTTAAACCTACGTTTAATAGACTAATTTGAAATGACTAGTCACAACGTTATTAAATGTAATAAAAATAGAATTTTTGCATCCTTGGAATCCTTGTTATTTTTAGTACGGGGAGACTTCAATTTAAAAAAAAATAATAATTTGTTAGTCGTTATTTTAGGCAATTCTAATAAATGCTCGCATGTAGACGTTACTCATCGGGCGGTAGAAGTTCAGAGATGTCCTCACAGAGCGCTGCATCTTCGTTTGTAGTCTGCACTCTGCAGTCCTGTCTATTCCACCCGAGGTTTCAAACTGTCATAGATATAGTTTAAAACATATTGCTTGATTTCTATCTTATGTGAATACATTTTTACGTGAACATAATAATTAATCGTGTTTAAATATAATACTATATTTTATTAGTTTGTGATTAGTTTATAGTTTTCTGTTGTGTTTTTTCTAGTTATTATAGTTATATATCTAGGTTGTGTTAAGTTTGTAGTTTTTTTAAGCCATGCAAGATAAAAAACATTTAAGACTATCCACGAAAAGCAAGAAGAGGAGACTTGAGATTGGTCTCAAGCGAACACCAAGAACAAGAGAGGTAAGTTAGATCAAAAATATAGCTTTAATTTGTATTATATACATTATGTTTGTACTTAAATAATTTTCTAAATCATTCATTGGCGATTAGACAATTTACAACATTGTAATGGGCTTAGTCTTGTTTTATAAAATAATAGAAATTTTTAGAAAAACACTTAGAAACTAAGAACAATAATACTTCAGTCTAATTATTTACTAATTAATATTTAATCTTTTACATAACAATTAATGTCAAACAAAATTTTTAAGAACAGTAACATATATATTTGAAAAAATAAGAAAAAAAATTATGTACTAAAATTTGTCATGACTACTAATTAGTAAATAACTTTATTGGTTGTAAAGAAATATTATCGTGGCATATTGAGAAAAAGTAAAGATTTAGTTCTCTATAGTAAAAATATTTCCTTATGTGCATTGTTTTTAATTAAGTAATATAAATTTAATAATTATACATTTGAAACATAGTTTTAATATTGAAAGTAGGAAGATCATTATTATTATATATTATTACAAAATTTGTTTTAAAAAATATTAAAATAAAAATAAAATGGTGCTAGAAGTTATTTATTTTATTTATACCTGTAGTAAACGAGGCTGAAGGATTATTATATAACATTTCTTTATGTTAGTATATGTTACAATTGTATTTAACAAACTTATTCTCAGATTATTAACATTTGAAATTAATAATTAGGCTAAAATGTCTGTGGTGCCAGGGAAGTTAAAATTATTAATAATGTTACATGTGTAGGAGTATGAGAATTTTTATCTGTAGGTGTATATGTACCTTTTTGTAATATAAACTGTGTGAACACTGGCATCGCAGCAACATATGGTGACAGACTTGCACAGATTTACAATCCATGGTGGATGTACGAAACAAAGCCATGAGAGTAGCGCGGCGGCATCTAAAGATTCCAGTCACTAGTGTAACTAGCCTTGACCAACTCATCGTTAGCGAGGTTCGATTATGTTTTAAACAGTTTAGACTAGGAAACTTGTAGTTACTGTCTCTGCAACCAATAAAGATTTTTTATTAGTCTCTTACTGACCTATTTTCTTATAAAACATATTAATAATCAAGATATCCCGATTTTAATTATATCAATCGCCATAGAAGATGGTTTTCTCTAGATTTTTGATTTTTTAATAAGTTACTGAGTGATATAGTGATCACAGAAAATAAAAGTCAAACCATGTACAGTGTGCTCAAACACTGTGCTCTGGAAAACAGGAAAACGCGTTACAAAAAACAAACATCGTCAGATTGATGAATTATAGCAGACGAGCCATAAGACGTAAAGCCATAGGTAAGCTACCTATACATGAATGCAAAGTTAAACGTTCGTTGCAATGAAATGTCAGACTTTCGAAGTTGAATCTCTAGTTTTACCATAATTGTTTTTGTAAACCGTTGCAAGGACAAAACGTCCAACTTGATTTCAGAGTCCCATTGAGGCGCTGAAGATAATAGCACTTTAAACAGTTGTTAATAGAGATAAGGACATTGAACAAGTATTGGTATAAAGAGTAAGATATACTGAATAAGTTGTTACTGATAGATAAACATTTCTGTTACAGCGTAATGCATAATGAAAATATCGTTTTTGACAGGGTATAGCCAGAACAATTTTAACTTGGAGTAATTCTCCTATAGTTTTGTAAGAAGGTTTTCTCCGCTGTCAAATTATTTCAATATGAAAAGAATTAATTATTAACAATGAAACATTCAAGTCATAGTCATTGCGCGAGTGAGAGTATTTAGGGTTGGGAAGATCTACAACACCGATAGAACTACAACTAACTGTAGGCCTACCACTCAACAGCTAGGACTCAGGCAGTCAGTGACCTGGACTCAAAAGATATAAGGTATCAACAGGACGGCAACCTTTCATCTCCCAAGCAGAGTTAGTTCGATGTTCCAACAGTAGTGGGAGTTCATTTGTTGGATATAGACAACAAATTAATTACAAATAAGTACATACGATAATATAACTACACATTACTGTATTGTAGAATAATACAAACGAAATATGACACAGAGGGTTTTTAATTATTGCATATAAAGTATAGCTTAAACACATGCCCGATGTAGGCTACACTTGCCGCTTGTCTGTAGTTGTGAAGCGGGGAAATAACGTGAGAGCTGTGTTGTTTTCTATCGGGTATTCCTTTGGAAGTTGGCAGTGTAACACATCTATCATTTATACTTGTTCAAAAAAGAAAAAAAATATTAGCTGAATACAATTTTTTTATTCTACATACAGTGGATTTTTTTTTTACATACTAATCTATACAATATTTTGTAGATGTCACACTTCTACTCAGCAGCCCATCAGCAGAAGATCTAGCTGTCAAAACATATGTTGCATTGAACATGGCATATCAATATTGCAATAGGAATGATCTTGTTGCCAACCCAACAAAAACCGGCCAAGTCACATTTGAAAGACGAGCCGAGCAAACTCCACACATACCAGATGTGGAATGAGGGATGAAACAACCTTCTTAGGCATAAAACTGGACAGCCAACTTACCTGGACCCCTCACTTGGACTCCCTTAGTAAGAAGTTGAACACCATCCTCTAAGACGAATAAAATCTATTAGCAATGCAGAAGTAGCTCGCACAGCCTATTTTGTACTGTTTGAGTCTCACTTGAGGTATGGGTTGGTTGTTTGGGGTGAAATGAAATGAAAATGAAAAATGCCTTTATTTATGTGGCGAAGTTAGGACTACTTAGTCCTCTCTACCACTTAACCACAAGTTAAGTGGTAGAGTGGCACCTCCACTACAAATTTAACTAGAATCATGACACTTAAAAAAAAAGGTATTAGGATGTTACCCGGACTTCAACCACTCGACAGCTGCAGAGAAGTTTTTAAGTCTCTTAAACATCTTGACAGTCATAGCCCTTTACATCCAGGAGGTGGTTTTATACCTTGACAAGGAGAACAAACAACGACTCCATGATGTACATAACCACAACACAAGAATGCAAGCAATGTACCCTCTTCAAGACATCACCTCACCTTAATTGGAAAAAAACCAAACTATGTAGGAAGAAAATTTTACAATTGTCTTCCTCCGTAGTTGAGATCTAAAACAAGAAATGGACTGAAGACAGTGCTGAACACCTGGCTCATGGACCATCCCTTCTACACAATACAAGAATTTATACAGAGGATAATTTAATTTTGCATAAAACACAATAATCAAATCTGATTATTTTTGTTTTGTTGTTTTAATTTACAACTTACTTCTTGTAAGCTTTCATTCACTAACTTACTAATTTTACTATTGACGCTGTAACTATCAAGGAATTGTGTTAATAAAGATGATTTTGACTTTGACAATTTGGGATAAATATACTTATAAATTAAAAACCGAATAAAATACCGTTATACGAGTTGTTGAAAATAGTCAGGTGCACAAATAAAACAATAAAAAGTTTCATGAAATACGGTAATCTTGTTTTCTCGTGAAATGTAAAGAAAATAAGTGTTTACGGATAATACATACACATATGAATGAGAATGGAGATAATGATCATTTCGAAGTCAGGTTGCAAATTATTATTACTTAATTTTTGTATGTCGTTCACAAAAATACTTATATCGTTTTATAGATTTAATAATGTAATAGCAATTACAGTGCATATTGATTAAATTATTAAAAATTATATGCTGATGCAATATTTACTCTTTTATTTTTAAAATTATAGAAATATAAACTTGTGTACATCATTAAGAGTTATTATTATTATTATTTTTAAAGTGTTAGCTTAATTTTTAATGGGAATTTGAATATGTGTGAAGATTTTGTTTCATGTAGTACTGGAATAAGTGTATGCTATTGCTATACACGGGTTAATAATTAATTACAATATCCTTTTTACTTAAGCTTTGTAGAAGTCAGATTGATTACAGTTTGCTGTTTATAATTTTGTAAAGACAATATTGTTAATATTATTTGTGTTACAATATTAAATTATTAAAATACTAAAAACTTGTGTAATATTTTAAAAACCTGAATCCATTAAAAATATGAAAGGTAAGGCTTGTTAAGATTTAATTGCTCTAATTTGTGTCATTCATACAATGACTAATAAGCAATAAGGACTCTTATTATAATTTTTCAGTTGTAATTGAAAAATGGTTTGATGATATTGAGTTACAGAGTCAATATTGTTGTCACGCCATTTTTGTCATCATACTATTATATTTAAATTATCAGATACTCAAATTAATTTTGTTTATTTCACTTGTGTACCTACTTGAAATTTGTCATTAAATTATTTTAATCTTATTTTCTGTTAATTTTACATTTAGTCATTCACTTTTATAAATTGGTTTCATTCGTTTGTGTCACGTACTTGTAAATATTTTAAATGTCACAAATTCTAATTTTGTGATATTTAATTCTAACAAACAAGTTTCATTAAGTGCTGTGTTTATTAAATTCAACATAACAGTAATAATGGTATTAGGTAAGTAGTATAAACTCTGTTTTATTAGTTTCAATAACAAGAAACTAGATGCAACTCTACCTAATTTATTTGTACTACCGGAAAGAATGAGGACATGCGGACCACGGAAGGCCCAAGACAACCCTGTTGGCTGGCGGTTGTCAGTCACTCGTCCCTTCTCTTCTGTTGTTCTTTAAAAAATTAGAAAGTGAAGTGATGATGTAAGGGGCGAACGGCCGAGCAATAAATGCCTTGATGGCCGAGCAACGAAGCGCCCCTAGGACCTAAAACTCCAACTACCAACATAGTCAACATACTGCACTAAACACTGCTCCCTGTGAGCGTTTGCCAAAGTAAAATGCGATTTTCAATCTGACTCCGGTGCCCTCTTAATCTCCTTAGACATCTGGACGCAGTTGCCAAAAATTTTTCAGTACTCTGACTTGTTCCTTTTGTTTGTGAATTGTACCAAAACGGTCTTACCGGGGTGAACAGATTGCCCCTCCACTAGCGCCACGTCTCCACCTGGACAGTGCTCTCCTCATAATTTAGAGGCATATCTCCATGTATTTACCTCTTATTAGGATCACTATGACATCAGCGTAACCCTTAGCATACACTCCATGCTGTTGAGTGCCGTGAGAAGATCATCCACGACCAGGTTTCACAAGAAGGATGACAAAACACCTCTCCCCTGTGGACACCCCTTCTTTAACAATCAAGGAAATTCTTGCATTGTTAAAGGCGCCTTCTATGTCTAGGAACACTGTCAAAGCAAACTCCTTAATGGAAATCGCATATTCAGTCCTGCAGGCTAATGCCTTAAAAGCAGTCTCACAGGATCTGCCAGCTTGGTAGGCTTGCTAGTTGGGGTGCATAGGTCGACTACTTGCAACCGCAGCTCTTATATGCTTGTCCAACAACTTCTCCGTAGTCTTTAAGAGAGAAAAGGCGACAAACTTATTGAGCGGTAAGTCTGCTGTATCATAGGAATGTTGTCGGTTGTCTTGATCAAATGTCAAATCTATACTATTATTATCAGGTGATATTTATTATTGTACTACTCTTTAGTAATATGGTTAGGAACAACACACAGCCTTCAGTAGATATTCAATCAATAGATGTACACATTAGCATAGTGCTGCCTGCTAAACAGCTTATGCAAGTGAGTTCTCTGAGGAGGAACATGAATTGATTGTTGTTTAATTAATTAAAATCCTGTTATAATTTAAAAAAAAGTTAAAGATCGTCTTATTTTACCAGGTGAAGTTAGGGCTAAGAAGCCCTCCTTAACACTTTACCTGGAAACCAACGTCTTAAGGGTGACTTCCGAACCAGCACCAGTGACCGGGCAGGCAGGCTGCATGCAAGGACGGGATCGCTCAGACGATCACTCATCCAAGGGACAGCCACTCTCGATGTTGCTTGACTCCATTATCTTGCGATAATGTCGGAACCCTCCGGTCAAGGCCACTGGCTAATTCATATAGTTAAAGTGAACTGTACATTCTCCATCATCATATTTGTATTAAACTTGTTGTCTTAATAATATTTTGGAGCATATATTATATTGTACAAAACTCAAAGTTTCTAATGTCTGCTAGAATTAGGTCTATACATGTTAGGCTTTTGAAAAAGGAATGTATAGTTACTTTAAACTTTTTAATTTTGTATTTCTTAGTTTTTAAAGTTTAATTTAAAAGATTAAATCAAAAGCCAATTAACTTTCAATGGTAAGACAAGTCCAGACTACAGTTCGAGGTTGCCAACTTTAGAGCCCTAAAATTTGTATGTAAATGAAATGTTTTCCCTACAAGAAGATCTTGTGTACAAGAAACTTACCAGCTTAAAATGGCTTATGCTATTCTTAAAACCATAGGTTTATTAAATTATTACTGTAAATTTTATTACTTTATAAAATATTTTTGTTGATAACATTGAACAAACTTCCAAGACTGGTGGGCTTGACCAAAGTAAATATAAAGCACTCTCTTCAATAAATAGGTAGTTGACTGTAAATTTTGTTACTTTGAACAAACTTCCAAGACTGGTGGGCTTGACCAAAGTAAATATAAAGCATACTCTTCTATAAATAGGTAGTTGACTGTAAATTTTGTCACTTTGAACAAACTGCCAAGACTGGTGGGCTTAACCAAAGTAAATATAAAGCACACACTTCAATAAATAGGTAGTTGACTGTAAATTTTGTCACTTTGAACAAACTGCCAAGACTGGTGGGCTTGACCAAAGTAAATATAAAGCACACTCTTCAATAAATAGGTAGTTGACTGTAAATTTTGTCACTTTGAACAAACTGCCAAGACTGGTGGGCTTGACCAAAGTAAATATAAAGCACACTCTTCAATAAATAGGTAGTTGACTGTAAATTTTGAAAATTGTTTTGCAAGTCAATTAAACTAATATTCTTTGTGGGGTATCTTTTTTTCTGCCATTTTTTTCAGACTTACTAAGCTTTAAACAAAGAGTAGTAAGAAAATGAATGTAACATTTTTAATATTTATATATTTATTAACATATAATTTGTATATTTTTGTACATATACATTGGGCTGTTTAACTAGTTGTAATTTGTAATTGTTTTCTTTCAGAATTTATTGAAGTAGGAAAGCCTGCTCGAGCACTTGATACACTGTATGAAGTATTCAAAAACAAAAAATGGGCTTACAATTGGAGCGAAAGTGTGCTCGAACCAATCATGTTCAAGTATTTGGACCTCTGTGTAGAACTGAAAAAGTCTCATATTGCAAAAGAAGGATTGTTTCAATACCGGAATATGTTTCAATCGGTATGTATTCACTTATTTTGTACACTATCAGTATCTTACTAAATGTTAATCTCTGCTACTAAAAAATTGGATTTTTGCTTTAAAATGTTTAAGTAGAAAGCATTGTCACACTACGGGCGGGGGGGGGGGTCGTGCCTACCAAGCGCAAACTAGCTTACCTTATAGCCTCCTGGGTTTTTCACCATCAGTAGTAAGGGTAGGCTCTCATGGAGATACTCAATGATCGACACAAGAAGAATGTTCTCATAAGACTTTAATTGAAACAACACCCTATCTCCATCTACCACCCTTGTGCAAACTGTCCTAAGGGTCATTCCATGTCAAATCAACACACCCAATTTACATCACCATCTCAGATTTTGCTAAAATTTGGTATACTCATTGTGGGTGATAAGACTGAGAAAAATACCAAATTAAAAGTTTTTACCTCAGATCGTTTACGATTTACAGCTATGTAAAGTTTTCAAAAACTCCCCAAAAAGACGCGAACGGACTTATTTTAAACTGCTCTAGGAGCTACCCTAATTGAGCAATAGAGCTGGGAGAGGTGTCATTTTTCAGTCTTTTTAATGCTCTTTCCAGTGATATACAACAAAGTATACACTGTCATAAAATTTCTTTTTCAAATTCAAAATTTTAATTTTAATTTACTCAAAAAGTGCGTCCCCAAAAATTTTCAAAAAAATCCTGTAAATAGTTTGTATTTATGTTAAGAAGTAGTAAAAGTTTAAAAATGGGATGACCATGGGTTCATAGTTAAATACGATCTTCAAACTAGTGTGTTTTGCCTAACCAGTAGTATTAAATATATTAATTAGACCATTATGTTCACTATATAGCTGTTACTATTAATTCACCATATTTATTCCTTAAATATAATTTTAATAAAAAATAATTGTCAAAAAATAAAATAAATAATCATAACTAATTTATAATTTTCATTGTAATAATTATTTTTAATGTAGGTACTGGTCTAAAAATAGCTCAAATATATTATTTAATATACATTTTATTAAATTATGCAAGGTACAGTTTTACTGAAAACCTCAAAGACAATAAGGAAGGGCCTGTCAGCAATAAATCACTTTTGTAATGGCTGTGAATGGTGCAGGTTGTTACAAGTCCTCATTCTCACTGTTCTCAGAGACAAGTTAGAACAGGCACTAAACCAGCTGCCTCTCTTGAATGCAGTATCATTCAGTTTGAGTTGGGAGTTTATATGAGTTACATGTCAGCCCTTGTCTGTCGTTTAGTTCAGTTGTTGTGATTTATTTTGTTGATAGAAAAATGTTTTTTAAACTTAAATACCTATCCAGTGATTGAATATTGTGAAAAGGTGTCTTTTTGGTGTAAATAATTGTTGTGTTATAATTGGTGTAGCCTAATGCAAAGTAAGTTCTCACTAATTTTTGTAAGTAAATCTACAATTATATAAAGGCATAGGACTAAACAAGTTAAAGTAAATACTGGTTTTTAGTTATTATTTTATGAAATAAAAAACTATTAATCTATAAAAATTACAAATGCAAAATGGGAGATAAGTAGTATTTGTAAAATTGCAGTGTTTTAATCCTTTAAACAAAGTAAATCATACTATTAGGTACAAAAAGGAATTGAGAAATGTTACAAAATGGATGTGTAGTTTATTCCCTGAACCACCCAACGAAGCTAAAATCTGTGATACGTGTAGAAAAGAAATTGCAGGTTTACAGACAAAAATTGATCACAATCAACCTGGCCCTTCCCTTAATCTTTGTGAAGAGTCCAGTTCAGATACAGCTCAAGATACAGTTAAGGATCCAAACTTTCCCCCACAACCAGATATTGTAGTTGATAAATTGAATACTTCTCTTTTGGAGCTTGAAGAGTCACCTATTGACAAAAGAAAATTTCAGTCCAAGCAGTATGCAACAACCAAAGTAAAAAAATCAATTCTGCTATGAAGCGAAAACTTTTTAAAGCAGCAGAACATTCATCTTCCAGCCATGATGATGATCATGACGAGCCTGTTTTACAAAACCTCAAAGAAAAATGTTCAAACAGTACAAATAGAGTTCAAAAGTTAATGATTCTTACCTGTCTACCAGAAACATGGGGTATTAGGAAAATCATGAGGGAATTCAATGCACCAAATTACATGGTGAGACAGGCAAAAAAAATTTGCTAGAAAAAGGTATTTTGGAGAACCCCAATCCAAAACCTGGTAAAAATCTTTCAGCTGATATTATAAATAATGTTCGTTTGTTTTATGAAAACGACGAAGTCAGCAGACTATTGCCAGGTATAAAAGATTGTGTGACAGAACGTGACTCAAATGGAATGAAAACCAAGATGTCAAAGCAATTAATCTTATGTAATCTTAAGGAAGCTTATACATTTTTCAAGGCAAAATTCCCTAATATAAAAATAAGCTTTTCCAAATTTGCTGAACTTCAGCCGAAGCATTGTATTTTGGCAGGCAAAAGTGGCCGTGTGTGTGTGTGTGTGTACAAATCATCAAAATGTCAAGTTAACAATTGAAAATTCAAAACTAGGGACTCTGACTAATGGTGAATGTAATACATACAAACACTGTTTAGCAAAAATGTTGTGCAACCCACCAAATGTCGCTTGTATCATGGGAGAATGCGAGGTATGCCCTGGTGATGCTCCAATAAAAAGAATCCTTGAAGAAGCTTTTGCAGAAAACCTTATAGAAAATGTCACTTTTCGGCAATGGGTCTCTGTAGATCGTTGCGGCCTTGAAACATTTCAAAAATCTTCTGAAGATTTTATCAGTATGTTTTGTGGTAAACTAACTCATCTGATCAAACATGATTTCGTGGCAAAGCTGCAATCTTCATTTATTAATGACAAAAAAGAAAATTTAAAAGAGTCTGAATTTGTTATCAATTTAGATTTTTCGGAAAATTACTCAACTGTGGTTCAAGATGAAGCACAAAGTTTTCACTGGGCAAGTGAACATGTAACAATACATCCTTTTGTAGTTTATTACAAAGATGGCAATGAAGTTAACCACTTTAGTTTTGTTGTGATATCTGATTGCTTAGAGCACAACACTGTATCTGTGTATACTTTCAAAAAAAAAACTTATTGAGCTTATAGCAACCAAGTTTCAAACTGTACCAAAGAAAATTTACTACTACTCTGATGGATCGGCTGCCCAGTATACGAATAAGAAAAATTTCATTAATTCGTGTTATCACAAGCAAGACTTTGGTATCGAGGCAGAATGGCATTTTTCAGCCACAGCTCATGGCAAAGGTCCGTGTGACGGGGTTGGGGGGACAGTAAAGAGACTGGCTGCTAGAGCAAGCCTACAACGCCCTTATGAGAATCAAATTCTGACACCTATCCAACTTTACGAATGGGCAACAGAAAATGTATCAGGAATCAATTTTACATTCTCAACACAAGAAGAATATATTGAGTCTGAAGCATTTTTGAAAGAGCGATTCAGCCAGGCCATAACAGTTAAGGGTACTCAGCAGTATCATGCCTACATACCTGTACCGTCAAGCTCATCAAAGATTTGTGTAAAAGTGTTCTCTGAAGAAATAAATGGAGAAACAGTGATCATTCAAAAATCCCCAGACAAAATGCTAATGTCAGAAGTAAATGGCTATATTACTGCTGTATATGATAAAAAATGGTGGCTAGCATATGTTTTGGAGAAGAAAGAAGAAGATGATGAATTAAAAGTAATAGACAATAGACAAGTCTTTATTGTACATGAACACCTGTTAAATTATTACAGAGTAATACACAAGCTGGTACATAGTCAAGTTTGTTAGAAAACTAACAGTATTTCTCCTAAATATCTAATACTAACTACCTAATACAAATATGCTAAAAGAATATCAGTTTTGTTGCTAAATATAAATAGATTTATACAGATCACAGAAAATTTGACAAATAGTTAATCAATATTAAATAATACAATCTTTAAAAAAATCATGAATGTTATAATAAACTTTTTGAGAAAGTGTCCCTTTTAACTTAGATGTAAATTTTACTAGGGAAAGAACTTTATAAGAATGAGGAATATGGTTGTATATTTTTAGACCCATATAAAGAGGGCCAGCTTCATATTTGCTATATTTGTGGTTAGGATACTGAAACATTTTATTGTGATTCCTTGTATTATAACCATGACTAAACTTATAGTTTTCAAAATACATCGAATTTTTATGTACAAATCTTGCAATTTCTAATATGTATAGAGATGGTAAAGTGAGTATATTAAATTTTTTAAAAAAAGGTTTACAACTAGTTCTTGATTTTAAATGAAAAATTGCCCTCATGATAGATTTCTGACACAGGAATATCGTTTCAACATCAACTGCACTACCCCATAGAATAATGCCATAACTCAATAGAGACTGTACATTAGGGTGGGTCGAAAAAAATCGATATTTTTTTTTCGGATCGTAATACCGCGGAAAAGTTGCTAAATGGTATGACTAAATAGGGGAAAAAATATTAAAATTATCGGATGTTATCTTCCGTTCGCGCATGAGCTCTAAAGTTTGATTAAATTTTGAAAAAATTAAAGTTTTTTGGAAATTTTTAATAATTTTTTTTATTACGATATTTAATATGTAATAGGGAAAAATGTCATCTACGACACACTAATTAATTAATATAAAAATACTGGTAATGAGTTTTAACATCTTCCGTTCGCGCATGGGCTGTAAAAATAGCAAAAAAGTGTTGAAAACCTCAAAAATGTGGACTTAGGAAAAATAAATATATACAAGCTTCAACATATTATTGATGTATTATCCAATAAATACAAAGTACATATTTCACTTACGAATAGATTACATGTCTGGTAGTTTGAACTGTCTTTTGTTATCAAAGGCTGGCATCGTGGACCTTGACTTAAGTGTCGTTCTTATGTACCCGTCTCGAGCTGCAGATCCGCAAACCTTAGCAGAAGCCTCGCTCACCAACTTGACGCTTCTCTCCACTGCTTGAGTATGGACTGGCATCTTCTGTGATAGGATTTCCCACTTCGGTACTTCTTCTGTTTTGATGTAGGTTTTCAGTTCATCATCAGTGACATCTTTCAATAGAGGCGGCGAAGAAAATTCACAGTTTGTCCAATAATTTAATTCCGTGTAGTCTGTTGCGGAAAAGTTTAGCTTAGGTGCCACGTACGTTCGAATTGTTTTCCTCTTTTGGTCTCTTTCTCTTGCCTTAATGATGCGGCGGAGGCCCAGTTCTCTTATATGTTTTCTGGGATCTTGAGTCATAGTAATCATAACATGTTCTGGATGCGCAAAGAACCCATTTCTCTCTATAACTGGGTCAATTACAGCTTTGAGTTCATCTTTAAGATATCTTGAGGTTTCAATACATTGGTGCACGAGCTTAGGGCCATCAGTAAAAAGTTTGGTCTTCTTAATACAAAACCACATCGGCATATATGACTTCAGAATGAATATTACTATTTCCTGGAACTCAGCAGTTGGATTTTCTTGACTAATGTAGAGTCTTAAAGCACGGTTCGCTGTTGTTAGCCACCTTGAGTGAGACAAAGGTCCTGGATCCCTGATTGATAAATCTTTTGGGCATTCACCTGATTTAATCGCTTCTGATATTTCCAGCAAATACTTCTGATCCTTACTAAGAGTTTTTTTGTCTATCTCAGGGATTTGGCAATCAATACTTTCAAACTGCACTACTGGAAGTGTTTCACATTTGATCAATTTCCCACCAATCGGTCCTTTCAAAGAATTTGGCCCGGTCGACTTACCATCTAAATACTGAAATAAATGGCGGAAGGGTAGTTCATTAAAATGAAGAAGACAAACTGCCCATTGCAGAGGCTTACCTAAGTGTGTTTCAATACGGCGTATTATACCGTTTTTCAATCCGGTGTTAACATTGGTGCCATCACAGCCAATAACGACTAATTCGTCCAAAGAAATGTCATTGCTTGTCAAATAGGATATAATAGAGGTCGCAATATCCTCTGAACTTCCTGAATCCGGGGTCACGTGACCCAGAAATATATTACCAGGTTCTTGTATAAGCACGTAATGTTCCTCCTTTACCACTCTTTTAAATCGTTTTGAATGTGCCTCTTGTACCACAATAGTGTCGTCTTTACGGCCATCAAAATATAGCCCAATTAGCTTATTTTCTGTTATAGAACTGGACAAATCAGCCCTAACATTGTGTTTTTCTCTTCTTATTTTACACTTGTCAACTACTTGTGAATTGTCGCTATTAGTTACCACGCCAACGTCCTGCAAAACACTTGAGGCTATTGCTGCTGTAGCACGATCGGAAACACCGTAACGATCACTAGTTAATGCAGTAGTTTTAAGGTTAATCCTCATTTGCCAACTGGATTTCTTTTTTGGAGATTCAGGTATGAATTCTTGGTCACTGTCACTGCAATCGTCACTGGAGGTCAAGGATTCATCACGTTGTTCAGTTTCGGAAACTTGGACATCTACTTTTGGTTTTGGACAGCTGGAACGAGATTTCCTCTGTAAAGATTTGGCACGTTTCTTTGTTTCATTTAAGTCCACACCTCCAATTTTGCCAATGCCGTGAGTGCGTAGTGAATAGATAAATTTCAGCTCAAGTAAAGGTATTTTTTTAAGCTTTTCACAAGTACAAGTTATTGAGCAGATACACTGGCATTGATCCGGTGTTTTATGACAGGTACATTCAAGGGCAATGGGGCATTTGCATGCCGCAATGTCAAAAAGCAAACAGCATTTTTTCTTAAAATCATCAAGGTTTCTCTTAAAGACTTCCTTGTTTTTGTCTCGAGTATGAGATTTTCTTAAACTATAATACTTGTCATGCAGTGCAGTCAACAGTTGTACTACTCTCTTATCACTTACGGTGGGAATTGATGCTCTATTGTACAAACACACTATTTTGCCAGCTACTGTATTGGCTACTTGTCCAAAACTAACTCTTTTGTTGTTTACTTTAACTGCTAAATTATACCTCTCATTCGATATACATCGAAGAACGTCCTCTCCTATAGGGAGCTTGTTAGGCGGCAAGTCTCTTGGTGTACCGAAAAACGGACACTGGAATTCTTGTCTAGTGATCACTGTCTTTGATAATGCCATCATTCATTGCACAATTGTTCAAAAAACTACACCAAAATATGAAATTTGGAACACACACTACGCAACACATCCACCGCACTCAAGAGACAACAGCAGACTGGCACACAAAATTGCGCGGCGGACAAGTGTAATGGCTGCCTGCAGCGGAGAGGGGGTATCACGTGACGCGGCGTGGGTCGTTGACCCGCTAGTGGCGCTGACAGTAAGTTTTGTATCGCTGTGCGCGATCGAAAAACCAAGCCTAATTACGTCTGAATTTTTTTCTTTAACTATCAGAACATGTATAATCAGATATTAGGTATTACATTATTGATATCTGTAACTATACATGAAAAGAAAATAGGACAAAAATCCGATTTTCTTGTATTTTGGCTATATTTGGATGTCCATGCGCGAACGGAAGATGTTGAAGTGCAATACCGGTATTTTTATATTACTTTATTAGTGTGTCGTAGATGAAATTTTTCACTATTACATATTAAATATCGTAAAAAAAAAATTATTACAAATTTTCAAAAAAAAATTATTTTTTTCAAAACTTTAGAGCTTATGCGCGAACGGAAGATAACATCCGATAATTTTAATATTTTTTCCCCTTTTTAGTCATACCATTTAGCAACTTTTCCGCGGTATTACGATCCGAAAAAAAAATATCGATTTTTTTCGACCCACCCTACTGTACATGTGCATAATAGACCGACAGGCAGACTTCCATTGATGTTACTTTACTTAATATACCTAAACCATATCTCACTGAATTTAGTTTCCTATTAAGATAAGCAATATGATCAGACCAGCTTAATTTTGAGTCGAGATGTAAACCCAAAAATTTTACTATTTTAGTATTACTTATTAAAGACTCATTAGGATTATTTCTTAACTTAAATTGTAAAATATTTGTTTTGTCCTTATTCAGTTGCATACCGTGAGCGGAAAACCAATCATTGACCATATCAATGACACCATTAATGTCATCTTTAAGTTTGCTTAATGAATTTCGTTTTAAAAGAGCAGTTGTATCATCTGCGTATAAGGTGAAGGTACACATTTTTTCAGAGAAAAAAGCGGGCAAGTCGTTAATGTAGGCTATAAACAGCAGTGGGCCCAAAATTGAGCCCTGGGGAACGCCGTACTGTACATTAGCCCATTTTGATTGATGTTTTTTATAATTTTGTGATATAATTGTTCGTTGTTTCCGGTCAGATAAATATGATTGTAGAAGTTTAATAGCAGTTCCCCGAACACCCATGGATTTTAATTTTGTTAGTAAAAGTTTGTGATCAACACAATCAAAAGCCTTGGATAAGTCACAAAAAACCCCGGCTGTTAACTGCGACTCATCCAAGGCCCCGAGAGCATTGTTGATGAATGAAAAAAGAGCTGTCTGTGTACTTAAATTTGTCCTAAAACCAAACTGCTCCGGACATAGTTTTTTATTAGATTCTAAATAATTTGAAAGTCTTATATGAATGATTTTTTCATAGACTTTGGATATAGTACTTAGTAAAGAGATTGGTCTATAATTTTCGGTATGTTTAATTGAGTCTTTTTTGTGAATTGGCTTGATTTCTGAAAGTTTTAAAAGGTCAGGGAAAGTTCCTTCCGAGAGTGATTGATTTATCAGCTCAGACAGGACAACTGATATTATGTCAACAGACCATTTAAGTAATTTAGTAGGGACTTCATCCCATCCACAAGCATTACTATTGCTCAGTCCTACAATGACATTTTTCACTTCAGTTGCGTTAGTAAGTGGAAAAGTATGCAGGTCTGTATTACTATCAGAAAATTGGGAACACTTTCTCATAACATATTTACTACTGTATGATACTGCTGGTACATTTAGTATCTCTTTTACTTTTGAATATTGATTATTAAAGTGTTCAGCAATTTCTAAAGGGTTAGTTGTTACTTGCCCTCCAACATCAATTTCAAGTTCGGCTTGTTTTTTATCATTAAGGCCCAATTCGTCCTTTACCACTTCCCACATTGCTTTGTTCTTATTTTTCGACTTCAAAATATATTTACTGTTACAAAATTTCTTGGCTTGATTTACAACCTTTTTAAAGATATATTTATATCTTTTAACGTAAATTAAAAATGATTCCTGTCTACAAGTTTTTGATAGTTGATATAATCTTCTTTTATTTGCCGAAGAAATCCTGATTCCCTGTGTTATCCATTTCTGTGGATTTTGTTTGTTTTTAATTTTTTTAATTTTTTCTGGAAATATTTCATCTAATGAAAGTTTGAAGTTTTTAAGAAAAGTCTTGTAATTTTCATTAACAGATTTGTTTAGAATTAAGGATTCAAAGTTTAAGGCTAAACTATTTAAAAAATATGGAACATTATTAATAGGGAAGGAACGACATTTAGTAAAGAAATTGGGTGAGTTTAAATTTAAATCAGGCAACTGTATAAACAGTGCATTGTGGTCCGATAGGCCAAGTTCAATATTAGAAATTGCTGCTGTAACATAGTTCATACTCGTAAGAATGTTGTCTATACATGACTTTTTAGTGTCAGAAACAATCCTTGTGGGATCCTTTACATTTATTTTATAGCCAAAACTGTCAATTATGCTTTCAAAATGTCTAGCTGTTAGGTCATTTTTTAAAATATTAATATTGAAGTCTGCAGCAATAATAACTTTTTTTGTATAAGTTTCTGACTGTAAAAACTGTAAAAATAACTTAAATTTCTTGAGGAACAATGTTGTTATTTTACTCCCTGGTATTCTATAGATAGAAACAATAAGAAGTTTTCTACTTGCAATTTCAATATAGGATCCCTCAAAGCCTAAAGTCTCATTGAATTGTTTTAAATCAGTTCTAACAGTGTAACAATCAATTGAGTTGTGAATCAATATACAAGATCCACCACCAGAAGTGTTCCTAAAGAATCCGTCAGCTAGTTTATAGTTTGTCAACTTATTTAAAACAGATTTATTAGCTTCTTTAATTTTATGTTCATTTAAACAAATTATTTTAATTTTTGTTGCCTCTTTAAATATTATTTCTAATTGTTCAAATTTATGCTTAATCCCCCCAATATTAAAATGCATCAGCTGCCAAGATTTGAAGTTTCTTAAATTCTTAAAATACATTTTTAGGTCACTTCTGGTGGTATTTTTCCATCTGTGTTTTTTTTGTTGGTTAAAATTTTCATAAGTTGAAACTCCAGTAAAAACATCATTGTGATCATTAAGATTAATCACAGGTAGGTCAAACAATTTAGATACAGTATCATTAATACATTTTACAATTGGAGTTGATGACAAATTAACCAATGAACAAGCTTCAGAAGAAACAAGCCCTTCTTCAGTAGACAACACTGAATGACTTTCACAGACACTAGACTGACTTTCACAGACACTTGACTGCCTTTCACAGACACTAGACTGACTTTCACAGACACTAGACTGACTTTCACAGACACCAGATACTGCCACAATTGACTTCTGCATCAACTCTTCAACTAGAATCTGTCCAATTCCTTGTGACTTGATGGTTGCAGCTGCTTTTTTACTGCTAGGCAGGGGAGAGTCGCTCCGATTCACACACTCACAGGGGTGTTTCAATTCCAGGTATAGTTTGTCAATACTAGTTTGAATTTTCTGAATGAGGTTGTAGTAGGTGTAACCATTTTTTAGCTTCTTGAAAGGAATTTTGTTGTGTATAATAATATTAACAGGGACTGCAGTTTTAATCTGGAAATTAACAATATTTTTGGCAAACACTTCCGGAGGCAATCCATCTCGTATACATCCCATGGGAGAGCATACTAGGCTATTAAACTTCCGTGTCTTGAAATCTTCAGTAAGTGCAGTAAAAGCGTTGTTATAGCTAGATTCTGTTGGTTTTTGAAAGTACTGCTGTTTAGTTATCAAACCATAAACTGTACAGCCATTATTGATTTGTTGCAGTGACAAGTTTTTAGTTAAGCAGTCAGATTTCTTGGGTTTTCCAAATTGATCTCTAAAGGTGGTGGCTACTCCAGCACTCATCTGCTTGGCACTTCCAAAGTCATTTGAAATACAATGAGCAAATGCTACCGTCTTGTCATTGTAAAACTTTGTTATTGAATGCTTCATGTTCCCGTTGATAAAGTTAATCTTGTTTTTGTTGAATTTTATTGAGAATATTGTATCTAGAGTGTCTATAATAAGCCTGCAAATTTTGATTTTTCCATTGTCATTTATGTGGAGCCCGTGTCTTGTATGATCAAACTTTTGTAACTGGTCTAATTCTATACCATATGTGGACTTTAAACGAAGTGCTAATTCTCTAATATAATTATTTATTAATATGACTTTGGTATTTGTTGGGTCTGTCTCCTTTAGGTCATATCTAAGAGGGATGGTACATAATAGGACAGGTGTTTTGTTGGTCAGAAATACAAGTGAACTTTCCAGAGACTTGTAAATTGAATCAAGGTCATCTTGTAACACATTATTTGTTCCTGCCATAACAACAATGGCATCATTGCCAGTGGAACTCACAGCCGTTTCAACAACTTGCTGCATCTTTGCATTAGGCATAACACTCCCGATGACTTTGATATTACAGCTTCTTTCTTCAATATAATGGCTTATACTGCGACCTTGGCTGTCAGAAAATATTGATAGTTTAATACTTTGGTTGGATGATGATTTTGTATTCACATTTTTTATGGTTTTAAGCTTAAGTTTAGTTTTATTTTCATGTTGTTGCAATTTTTGAGGTACAGTTGTTATTGATGTTTCGGTAGTATCTTCTGTTGCTTCAATATTCAAAACTTGGTATCTATTTGAAGTGGTGATTGTTGGATGTTGGAAAGTAACATTCCTCCATCCTTCTGGCCCTTCACCATCGTTTTCATATCCGAGGAAACCAGATGTGCTGTGGATATCATTAACAGACGTCCTCTGCAAAGTTGATCCTACAACTCCTACTGGAAGAATTTACGTTATAACTACTGATGAGATGATGCAAACTACGCAGGCTCTACAAACCTCCTTAAACTGACATTTCACTATAGTAGTGGTAAGTAACTTTAAAGCTTAATATAAATAATTAATAAGCTTAATAATAATAGAATAAAAATTGGGACCTGGGAGATTCACAGAAATGTACAATGTATCTAGGCTAAAGGTATTATACGTACGGTACTGCATAAATAGTGTTGTTTATGCGAAACATGCAAGTTTCAAGATCATATTTTACTATGAACCCATGGTCATCCCACTTTTAAACTTTTACTACTTCTTAACATAAGTACAAACTATTTACAGGATTTTTTCCAAAATTTTTGGGGATGCACTTTTTGAGTAAATTAAAATTAAAATCTTGAATTTGAAATCTGAAAAAAAACTTATGACAGTGTATACTTTGTTGTATATCACTGGAAAGAGCATAAAAAAAGGCTGAAAAATTACACCTCTCCCAGCTCTCTAGCTCAACTAGGGCAGCTCTTAGAGCAGTTTCAAAAAAGTCTGATCGTGTTTTTTTAGGGAGTTTTTGAAAACTTTAAGACTAAGAAAAAAACCAAATTTTAAATTTTTACCTCAAACCGTTTACGATTTACAGCTATGTAAAAATCTAAAATAGTGATGAAAAATTTTTATTTTTAGTGTGATGATTTGATATGGAATGACCCCTAACTAACCTTTGTTCGTCCTGACTCCTGACCACCCGATGCACTGCCAGCTATGCCCGACCCGTCTATGCTGCTTCCATGAATCCACTGCTGATCTCCAACGTGCTGAATAATTGTCTCCCCCCACTCTTATAAAACAATACAGTGGAAAGGGGTACCCACCATAACACTCCCCCAGACCCAGGAAGAAGCCAGAGCAAACTGGGATTCCAGATTGGTTGAAATAATGCTGACTTGGACCTGAGCTGTCGTAAGTGGCTGTCGTTGCCACAATTACCCTGAAGCAAAAGAAAAAGGGAGGAGCCTCCAAAAAAATCAACACTGGGATTCTTCTAATAGGTTATTCTTGTTGAGGGGGGCTCGATACTGTAAGCGGCCTGTCATGGTACCAGTGGTCCTGATATACCTGTAGCTGTTGTCCTTGGTCAAGACACCTAAATCTTAACTAGAATACATCACATGGGACAAAGATACTGGCATATTTCTCACTTTTTTTATGTACACAAGATCATTTCCTGGTCACTCAAAAGTTCACTGTCCATATTATGAGAAACATCCAATTAAGAACGAACCTGGATGGTTACATATTTGGTACAGCCACCGTCGCCATTGTTCTTAGAGCCTAACTAACCTGAATGTAAGGTGGTAGTAGACTTTACTACAGTTTGATAATGACTCAAGAATGAATTAACAATACAATAAATGGCACTTTGTAAGCTACTTGACAACATTATTTACACATCACGAACCCTAAACTACATCAGTTCATCAAATAGCAAAACAATCAAACATATGATAAGAGACATGAATCAGTAATGATAATATATAAAAATCAAGTATAAATGAAGATCAATTAAACACTTAAACATAGGTCATAAAATAAAAAAAAACAATTAATATTAATTATAAGTAACAGTCCACATTCTTAGTTATTGTAGACAACACCTAGTTGTAAATCAATGCAGTAAACATACAAAAGAAACGTACAGAAATAGGTTGTATGTATACTCCCTTGCTCGTGGCCCCCAAACCGCCTATACGTTTAAGCATCAGTAGCTACCTAACATGATTACGATTGGCTACTCAAGCTGATTGCTACACATACTGATCTCGGATGCTACCCAGATTAGTCACGAGTGCTACCCATGATGATCAAGAGTAGTACCAAAAAGAATGGGGAAAATCTAACCTAGCTAATCATGGATGCTACTCAAATTAATCATGTGGGGCTACCCATGTCGATTAACACGATTATGTACAGTTCTTTTTGTTTTTAAATAAGAATAAACTTTATTTTCTCAGACAAACAAACATCTTAGAAAGAAATACAATTTCAGCTTGAAAAAATAAACTTAATTACAAATATTCTTGCCAGTTCTGACTAAAGAAAAAAATCTAAACAAGACAATCTAACTTAGATTATGTTATTATAAATTCATAATTGTTTTGTAACAAAAATTTACACTAATCTGTCAAAAACCTGAAAAAATTTAATAATAGCTGTATAACTACATATCATGAAGTCCAAAAAAAATAAATTATGGTCTCTAAGGCAAAGCCTGTGCAGAGGTTCCTAAATTATTGAATTTACCAAAATAATATAAGATCAGCAGACGAAGATACTTATAAATAAAGTAGATTGAAAAATCCCAATGCTATATTTTTATTGTAAAACGTGTGTATATAAAGTTCTTTTTTAAAGAAAATGTGCACGAAAATAATGATAATAATAACTATTACAAATTAGGTTTCATGCTACTATATTTAATAAAGGTTCAATATTTTCAATACTAAAAATACGATTCTTTAATTTTTTAGAATATGTTTCTTATTTTGAAGACTTAATTTCTTTAGAAACTTTATTGTACATTCTAGGTGCTAAAAAATTGTAACATTTTATAAAAAAAATAAAAAATAAAATAAGGTTTAGGTACAATAAATTTTTCTGAACATCACAGAGATTGTATATTATAATTTTGATTTGTTATTTTACCACTTCTTAAATAATAAAACTTTAGCACCTAATAAACAAACATGTACCTTAATAGAAAAATATTAAGAGATATAAGCAATGGATGAGATGGCTCTCTTTTATATTTTCTTAAAATACGAGGATTGTTTTTTAAGTAAGGGCCGTTTTTTTTAAATAAACATCAATTTTTTTTCAAAATACATTTATTTTCAGAATGTACATATTTTCTTTATTTTTCTACATAGTCGCCTTGTTTTTAAGGCACTTATCATATCTTAAAACCAAGTTTTGAAACCCCTCTTCAAAGGAATTTGCCGCCTACTCTGACAACCAGGAGTTCACGGCCGTCTTGACTTCTTCGTCATCATCGTAGCGCTTCCCGCCATAACCGGAGATGTTGTGTGCCGCCATTCCATGGACTGTTGCTTTGATTCAGGAGTGATATGGGATACCCATGTTTCATCTTCTGTGACAATTCGACTCAACATGTTGTCTCCTTCCTCGTCGTAGCGGGTCAAAGAGCTATCCAATCTCTTTTTTTTGTGATCCTCAGTAAGGAGTTAAGGTACCCATCTTGCGCACAATTTTTTAAAGTTAGGTTTTTTGACACAATTTTGTACAGTACTGACCTGAACACTTGAGGAAATTTCATAGAGAGAGTGGTTATTGTGAACTGTCGGTCCTCATGAATTTTTGCGTCAACTGCAGTAACCAAATCTTATGTGATCAGAAAGGGCCGGCCTGAGCAATCTTCATCGTGGACATTTTTTCGGCCATTTTTAAAATCTCGGACCCATTTTTGCACTTTACCTTCACTCATTGCCTTGGCACCATACACTTCACAAAGCTGACGGTGAATGTCAGCAGCCGACATGTTTCTTGTAGTCAAAAATCGAATCACCGACCGAATTTCACACGCGGCGGGCGATTTGATTACCTTAAACATTTAAAGTTCCACAGTAATGCGTACAGGTTAGCTACAGAGCTGCAACTGACATGAAGTTGTTCGCTAGGAATGCCGGGAGGCGGGGTGCACACACGTTACGGCAGGAATGTGAACTACTACCGTGTACAGGACAACGGCCCTTACTTAAAAAACAGCCCTCGTAGTTCTTATTAAGTGTTTTAACTGTATAAAAATAGCTTGAATATTTGTGGTATAAGTACCACCCCAACACATCAGACCATATTCAATTCTACTATGAACAAGTGAATCTCTAAAAAAATAAAAAATTTTAAGAATATTGAGAGAGAATAGAATAGAGAAAGAGAGAATTTAAGAATAATTAAGAATAAGTTTTTTCTTCAGATTATCAATATGATTCTTCCAACTAACGTGTACATCAAGAATCACCCCTAAGTATTCAATACTATCCACTGTCCCACAACAGAACATTCAGCACAGGGTCAGTCCATGTCAAATCAACACAGTGATGTTCCTCACTATTTCAGATTTTGATGAAATTTGGTACACATGTTGAAACTATAAAAACTAAGAAAAATACCAAATTTTATTGGAAAAACTCAACCCGTTCAGATTTTACAGCCACGTAAGGTTGTAAAAATCGGCCCAAAATTGTCTGACCGACAAATTTTGAAAATGTGATTGTGACCCTCCTAGATAAGATAGAGAGTTGAAACAAGGGTCATTTTCTTGCATTTTTTATGCCCTTTCATTTGATATATCACACAACATATGTTCAGAAAAAATATTTTTACAAATTTCATTTTCAAATTTTGATTTTGATTTTTTCAAAATGTGTACCTTGATTTTTTTTTCAAAAAAATATATGTTTTACTTAATGTATTTAGTAAAGTAATATAAAAATTTGAAAGTGGGATTCCTATGGGTTCATGTTCAAAAAATTAATTTTCAAACACAGTTTTCATAAAATTTCAGAGCCATTGTGATTGCAACCAAGAAGATACTTCTTAGAATTTATGTATATACCTGTGGAGATATAATTATAGACCTGACTTTTTAAATATAATAATTAAATATTATATGGTGTTAATTTAAGACATTATTAGGATATAATAATGGTAATAATAATTTAATACAGTAATAGTTTTCATCCTACAAACATTTCCTTGCAAGGATCCTATTTAATCCTCCTTCTATAGATTGTTTTATGGGAAGCTGTTGTTCTTGCCCAGGAACTGGGGAAATAAAGAACTTTTTTGGAGAAATCTTTGGTAACTTTTCGTCAATGGGTTACAGTACAGGTGCAACCTTGATACTCTACGAAAAACTTCTATTGAATTCCTTGACATGTTATGTGAGAAACTTACCTTACTAATTCGCCATGATTTTATTGCTAAGCAGCAAAGTTCATTCATGGCTGAAGCAAAAGAAAATTCGATGCAACATGAGTTAGTGGTTACTTTAGATTTTTCAGAGAACTACAGTTTTGTAGTCCAGGATGAAGCCCAGAGTTACCACTGGTCAAGTGATTATGCTACAATTCACCCCTTTGTAATTGATTACAAAAAAAATTATTTAGTAAAACATGTTAGCTATTTTATTATTTCTGAGTGCTTGGAACATAATACAGTAGCAGTTTATTGCTTTCAAAGAAAATTAATACAGTTTTTAAGAAAACATTTTCAATCTGATTTAAAGAAAATGTTATATTTTTCCTATGGTAGTGCCGCTCAATATAAGAATAAGAAAAACTTTTCTAACCTATGTTTTCACAAGCAAGACTTCGGGATTGATGCAGAATGGCATTTTTTTGCCACAGTACATGGGAAAGGAGCATGTGATGGAGTTGGTGGCACAGTTAAGAGGTTAGCAACAAGAGCAAGTTTACAAAGACCTTACACTGACCAAATGATGACACCACAACAGCTTTTGGATTGGTCAGTCCAAAATATTAAAAATGTTAACTTTGAATATGTTACCCAAGAGGAGTATGTAGAAACAGAACATTTTTTGAGTGAACGATTTGAAAAGACAGAGCCCATCAAAGGAACACAGCAGTACCATGCGTTCTTGCCAATTGAAGAAAACTTAACTAAAATTAGAGTGAAAAACTTTAGTTACGACACAAGATACTGTACAGTCCCCACAACCAGAATGATTGAAAAACTACTGATGACAGAAATTAAAGGTTATGTTACTGTTAAATATGATGACAAATGGTGGTTAGCTTATGTATTGGAAAAAAATGTAAATGAAGATGAAGTTAAAGTTACATTCCTACGCCCCTCTGGTCCTGCCATATCTTTTTCATATCCAATTGGAAAACCTGACATTATTCGGACATTAACGAGTAAAATTTTGTGTAAAGTGGACCCAATCACACCTACAGGGAGAATATACAAACTTTCAAAAGAGGATAGTGACCGTTCAAATGAAGCTTTGAAGCAAACTTTGACATACAATATGTAGAAACAACAAGTTTCTACATATTGTATATATGTAGCCTTTGAGTTTGAAAATTCACTCCTTACTATCCAAATTAAAACTTTAAATAATTTAAGTAATTTAGATATTTAAATTGCTTCCAGTTATGTTCAATGTATGCCTACCTGGTAAAAAAGTTTACTTTAGTAAAAGGAAAAAATTAATTAGGAAAAACTAAAATACAGTACTAAATAAATAAGCCATTATAATATGAAAACGACTATAAGCTACAAAATTCTATGAAAACTGTTTGAAAATTAATTTTTTAAACATGAAACCATAGGAATCCCACTTTCAAATTTTTATATTACTTTACTAAATACATTAAGTAAAACATATATTTTTTTGAAAAAAATTCAAGGTACGCATTTTGAAAAAATCATGTCAATTGTCAATGTCAAATAATCAATTCTGGTTGCTTCATATAACATACATTAAAAACCATTTAAAAATAAAATGTTAGTATATTCATCAACATTATTACTGTTCTAATAATATTTAAAGTAATATCACCAATGAAAAACACATTTGTAAAATTGTTGAGGCTATTATTAAAATAAAAATTTAACTCTTTTTGAAAAAGAAAAGAATAAAGAAAACTTCTTTTTGAAATGTATGTAATCTGTAGACTGTAAAAATAGTAAAAGACTGTTCAAACATTTTCAAATCCACTCTGAGAACATCTGCAGATTCAACATTTAAAGCTACTGAATTCCATATTTCAATACTATTTTTAATAAAAATAACCACTCCTCCTGCACAATACCTGTCATTACACTTAATAATTTGTTTATAATTAGGTATCTCATACTGATACTATTCAATACTCATTATCCAGATTTCACATAGAACTATAATTTCTGGATACGAGTCATTAGTAGTTAGTTCAAGTAAAAAAGGATCAAAATTCTGTTTTAAACTACGAATATTTTGGTGTACTTTATTAAAATTTGAATAAACATCTTTATAATGAGACATACTAGCTGGCATTTAAAATAATAGCGATCTTAAATTGTAAAATTCTCATCAAATCTCCTTTTTATATAGAAATAAACAAAACAAAGATTACTCTGCAATATACAATTACAAAATAAATACCCTAATAAAATTTAGATATGTTTTGATGATGATGATGATAAGTAATAAAACAAGACTCCAAAATAAACTATATTTTTGGTAAAGAAAAATATAAATATATAAATGAAACAACACACTTCGAGAAAATTTCAACTATTTAGCAAAAATACATAAAAAAGAATATGTTTGTTTTAAATAATCATGCATTAGCAGCCAATAAAAATAATTATCTTACTTAAATCTGCTTGGCAAGTTATAGTTATCACCTTATCATTGTCCTCTTTTCTGAGAAAAATCTTGCCATTCCGCAGCAAAATGTACTTGTGGCCTTTTTCTTTTCTTAACCTTCTCGCCTGCGCAAAGAGCCTTCTCCTCCCCGGTGCCAGTCATCCCCACGGTTCATATGCCTAGTTGACAGAGTTTCTAGGCCTTCACACATAGTTTCTGCAGCATCTCTTCCTTATCTCCTCGTCTGACAAACTTGACAATTATGTTGGGTGGACCGCTGTTGCCTTTTTCCTCTCAAGACAGTGACAGACATCTACCATCGTACTTGTGATGCTCATTCCTCAGCTTTGTTCACTTCAGTCACTACACTAAGTATATCTTCATTTGGTTTTTGAGGGATGGATGCTCTTAATTTCTACATTATTAATTCTTAAATACTGTTCAAGGTCGTCTATGTGGTTTTCAAGCTCATTAACTTTTCTTTTTAAGCTGTTGTTTTCAGCAACAAATTCCTTAATTACTTATAAGTATTTGTCCATTTTTTCACTTTGCTATCAAACTGCATTTGTGCTATCCTCTATTCTGGAGCTCATATCTTCAAAAGATTTATTGAGACTAGCCTCAGTGCTTTTTTGATTCTGCTTTAACTCCATGGCTTCCATAACATCATCCAAGGTAGGTTTACCCTCAGCAGCATCAGATTCAAGTCTCATACTCTTCCGTCTGTTCGAGTTGCAGGGCACATATCGCCACACGAGATTATCACATTACACATCAGCTCTATTCATTTTTAAACAACTCGCGTGGAAGTTCTTTGTTTCTTCTTTATTTTTTACGAAATTCTTTGAAACATGGTTCTAAGCAAAGACTAGGTGACTCGGGAATGCCAAACATTTATAGATGGTATCTTTCCTTCTTCATTTTCCATTGTTGCCGATTTCAGATTAGTGACTTGCACTTGGGTTAAGCACTTCTGGTATAAGCTGTTTGTCTTCAAGTAACTTTCTAATGCAAATCAGCCTAAAATCAGGATGGCATCTTACTTCCAACTGTGTAATTATACCAAAGCATATATAGCTCTTCAAAAGCATCATCTGGATAATGTGATCAGAGAGCTACAAATTCTACTGGTTGTTACTAGATTCGAAATACTAAGCCAGTGTCGAGAGAAGAAGACCTCAACGATTGCTATCGTAGATAAACTAAAATCTGAATTATTTATTAGTTGTGGATCAGGCTGTGGCTGACGATGGTTACAAGTTAGCAATCCCCACTAACAAAGTACTTAAAATTATAGCCCAGTAGACAGAAAAAAATACTGACAATAAAGGGATACTTTGCTTATTGTAGAATCCGAACCATTTAATATTGATCTGATTTTTTTTTTGCTGACAGGTTAAATTAAATTTATTACTTCAATTTTCAGCCTATAATTGTTTAGTTATCTGATAAAGATAGCATAAATCATCCTAAGTAATATGTTATTGATATCTTAACTGGATTTAATTTATTTGTGGTTTATAGGTAAATGTAGGCTCACTGGAGAATGTTATTCGAGGATATTTGAAGACAGCTGAGGATCGAACAGAGGCTGCTCGAGAACAGAGTCAACAAGCTGTCATTGACATTGATGATCTTGACAATTTGGCCACCCCTGAAAGTATTCTGTTAAGGTAAACATTCATAATGATTGTTGACCATATTCATTTCAGAAAATAATTATTTTGTTATACAACCGTATTGCCAAAATTGACTATCTAAAAGTATGAATGAGGAAATTTAATTCTTTTCAAAAAGATTAATGGTTAATGTTACTAACATTTTATAAAAAAATGCCTTAACATTTCATCAGAGACGTCACTGAATTGTACAAGTTAATAGTAATTTAATATACTATTTGAAAATCGTCTGTTTAATGTTTTTAGAATTTGCAACACAATTCCTTAGTGCCCTTAACACCATTAATCATAGGCTTTCAATAAAGAAGCTGGTGAAAAGAGAATGATTAAAAGTCTTTATTAAAGTTAGATTTAGGACTAAAACCTTTCTTCCTAACTTAGTATTCATACAAAATATCTAAATATAAACATCACAATATTAATTTAAGAACAATGTTTTTTTAATTAAATATCTTATTTCAAGATATTTTCAAAACAACTACAATTATGAATATGAACTAACATATTTCATCCAAACTTACAAATAACCTACTAACTAAACAAAATTGCATCCATATTAACTCACTCATTCGGATAATCAACCATTCAGAATCTTCCTTTTAATTAGATGTCTGCTTACTCAAGTAATTTGCTGCTATAAGTTGAAACCATTTACAAAACTAGTCAAATGTGTATTTTTAATTGGGAATTTTTCCAAAGTTGAACACTGCAAGTGTCAACAAATTTTTAAAAGGACGATCTCTGCTTTTTTATTAATTACTGTCCAATTGAAAATCTTTTCATACCGAGTAAGCTTTTTGAAAACTTTCCTCTGAGAAATTACTTTTCTCAATTGATTCTCAAACTAAATTTGGCTTGTTGTATCTATTTTGATTTATTCAGCTTAGGGTTTGAAAGGCAAGAACATCATTGTTTTTCCTAGCCATTCTCTTAGGCCTTTGATTATATGTAACCACAACATTGATACATAATCTAAAGACAAGTGGCACCCAAGCTCCATATTAGGACCAATTTTTTCTCAATCTACTTGAATGATTTAAATAAATCTTTCTTTCTTTTTCTTTTCAAAAAAACTTCACTCGCCAGTTCACATGGGCTACAAGCCTGTGTGTGAACTTTATTCAATGAGTGAATTAATGACCGCTGGCTCAGTGGGGATTCGAACCTTGGACCTTGCCCTCTGCAGTCTGAAGCCTTAGCCACTGAGCTATCACACCGGCAATCAATCCAGAATGAAAAGATGTGCTTTGCTAAGAACATGACTCTCTCTGTAATAGGAGAGATGACAAGTGATCTGAAGATTAAAATATTAAATGTTAATTCTTGCTTTTAGTATATCTCATAAATAGGACTGCAAGTAAACAGCACCATACATACTATATAAATAGGACTGCAAGTAAACAGCACGCAGACATACTATATAAATAGGACTGCAAGTAAACAGCATGCAGACATACTATATAAATAGGACTGCAAGTAAACAGCACGCAGACATATTATATAAATAGGACTGCAAGTAAACAGCACGCAGACATACTATATAAATAGGACTGTAAGTAAACAGCACGCAGACATACTATATAAATAGGACTGCAAGTAAACAGCACGCAGACATACTATATAAAATTTAGCCTTCAGCAACAAGCTTTAAAAAAATCTCCCATTGCAATGATGAATGAAACCTCCTAGGAGTTGAGTTTACAATGTTCTTACTTGGATTGAAGTCCGGCGTTGTGCGGAGATTACTCAGATATTTATATATATAATGATACATTATATTCTATATTTTAGGTCACAATACTGTAGACAGCCCTTCCCCAACAAGGTATTCAAAATATATGAATAAACAATATGTTTTGAGTTAACAATTTTACATATAAATGTTATGGCTCAATTTAAAAGAGAAATCTTTCCTTATCAGGGTTTTACACCTGTCTCTTTATGTTTATATATACCTATTATGTGCCCCGAATGACTTTATCCATAAGAAATTCTGTTTTCAGTGCTGTTAGTGGTGAAGATGCCCAAGATCGAAGTGACCGTACTATTCTTACCCCCTGGGTAAAGTTTCTTTGGGAATCTTATTGCCAGTGTTTGGAGCTTTTGAGGACTAATGCTCATGTAGAGACGCTGTATCATGACATTGCCCGCATGGTACGTCTTGGCTTATTATTAATGTATTTTTGTTTTATATATATAATACAAAACATCTTTAGTAATAACTACTATACCTGTGGTTTTAATCAATTAAGATATATGAAATATCATGTCTAAGGCTTGGAATAAGAGACTCAAATATTACTTTCTGCGGTCCATAAACTATTCTTTAATTGTATCCACCTGCAAATGTCTCGTGTTGTTTCCGTGGAATGAGCACCTCCTGGCCTGTTGATGATTGTATTATTATTTGCCATTATTTTTGTGTAAAATGGAATATTTATCAAAACTACCTACACTTTTATTGATAACTTACTGTTTGTTTTAATTGTAATTAAGTAAAAATATTACTAAAACAAAAAACTCAGTTGTTAAAACTTTAGGATATTAGAACTCAGTTGTTAAACTAAATTTAATTCACTTTCGATGTATTGATGTTTTGATTAGTCAATAATCAAATCGCATTGATTTCTTTATGCTTTTCGGTGCATCGCACACCCCTAACAATTATTAAAATTTTTTTCTCAAAATTGTTATTCTTAATTAAATTTTGAATTTGTTTGTTTTATTCGTTCATAAGACGCCGATCGTCAAGATATTGGCAAATATGGATTTCAAATGAGTGTGATGAGTGTAGATGAGCGAATGTAGTTATTGTTACAAACTAAGGCTGACTGTTCCTTAGAAAGTGTCATTAATTATTAGCCCAATGACAAATGAACAGCCGGTGGTTATCAGCTGATCCTTCTCAAAATGTATTATGACTGATTGGGGATCAGTTTTGGGTACTTGTGAAAGAATCAAAGGGAAAGGAATGTTGTATAATCTTTACAGTTTATAGTGGACAAATAAATCCATCAAATTTAGACACAGGTAAAATTGAAATTTACCCTACTGTGCTATTTAAAAATGTTATTTCTTTTCATCAGAAGGAAATCCATTCACTGATCTCTCCATAACCGATCTGCATTGTGTTCACACACCCCGCTGTTTACCTATTATCCAGGTTGTTATAAATTAATAACCAAGAACAGATTCAGCCAGTTTTTATTCATACTTAACCTTGTGTAAATGTGTTCTTTGTGTAAAATATGTTTTCTGTGCATAATATAAAATGTGTTTTGTAGGCTTATCAGTTTTGCCTCAAGTACAATCGAAAGACAGAGTTTCGCAAACTTTGTGAGAAGTTACGCAAACACTTGGAAGATATTGCCAAGTTGCCCGTATTGGTAGCCAATGTCAGTCTCAACAAGCCCGAGACACAGCAGTTTAATCTAGATACTAGGCTGGTGCAACTCGATTGTGCTATACAGATGGAACTATGGCAGGTGAGGCACTCGCTTAGTGTAACCACTAAGCGATACTAGATACTTTAATATATTAATACATGGTTTTCATCACTTATATAATATTTGAAAATATATATGCATAGTCTTAAGATAACAAAACTTTGCAAGTACAAGTAGGCCTGCCAACGTTTCTTAAAGCTAGTGAGGCTACATGCAACCTGACTGATATAATATAAATGATTCTATGAATAATTCCAAGCATCGCCAAAACTTTGGTATTTGACTAAATTTATAAACTAATTTAACAAAATTAAAGAGAAGAAAACAATGGATACTATGTTATATAACAATTAGGCCTAAACACAATACTACAGATACGACTTGACAACAAATAATACATAGTAAATCTATATAATAAAATAACTAAACTACTCAGAAAACAGATTTGTACAATACTTTCAGCTATCTAATATAACAAAAATTTGAATAATAAGTATTGGGAGGTCGAGCTTCACTCAGATGAATTTTGCAAACTGAAGAGGTAGCATCCATATATATCTCTCTCTGAGGATCGTTGTTGCTCTACCTTGTCGGTTATTAATAAAATTTCATTTCGAAGGTCATCCACGTTGACCTATAGCCCCTTTATGGAACTCGGCCTTACCAAGACGCTCTGCTACTGGCCCCTTTGTGGAACTCTGCCTACAGCCTCGTGAGGAAGATCGGCTTATGACCTCGCCAGGATTCTTAAAGCAGGATCTTAATTCATGTATGAACATGAATTTTGGTTTTTGGGGCTGTGGAGCTCATAAAAATAGTCTTTTCTAAAATCTGATGGTGTAGTAGTAATTAATTAAGAGAAGAATATCTTTAATTTGCTACCCCACTTGGGAGTATTGGTTTATCATTACTAAATTTTGGGATTTTGAGCATATTTTCTTATTTGAGGGGAGGGCACAGCTCTTAAATGTTGTCTATTCCAAAATGTAATGCTATAATGTGATTTAAGAGATAAAAACCTATAGTTTGATACCCCACTTTCTGCTAGAAGTCGAGAATGGTTCCATATTGTTTTTTCTGATAGAAGTCATGGGACATTAGTTAGGGCAAAAAGCGCTGATTTTATAAGGGTTAATCTTATAAAAGCAAAATGCAAAATAAATAACATTATACTGCTAAGTAACTGTAGCAATACACAAAAAATACGGTACTTAAAAGAGAAGATGGTAGGTACTATCACGTGCATCTCCCATGACGTCGCTTGTGCTTAATGGCAAAAATGAACACAAAAAATAGTGTTCTAATTCCCGTAATTACAATTTCAGCTGATTTTGCTTACTAGTAGCTGAATGCTTGTATGCAATTGGTAGATTTGGTTACCAGTATTTAATAGAATAAACAAATCAGCTGGTTTCGCCCATATGACGTCAAAGTCTACTGCCCAGCCTTGTCGTGATACACGGGAAGTCTAGGAGCCTCTGGAGCAGAAATCAGAATTTTCTCAGGGTTGAAACCAGTGCCAGTCGATTTCTCGTGATGGAAAACCCCAAAGGAAATTTAAAAATGAAAAATCCTTGATAAATCTTGATATTTTTTACATTTTTTGCGGATTCTGGCAATTTATTATATAACTTAAACTGGATATGGAGATGGCTGTACATTTAGATAGTCTAAGAGATAGCAAATTAATCATTGTATTATTTCTTGTCATATTATTGTGAATTTCTGTTCTTTTTGTAAACTGATCACAGTTCTCTTTCACATTAACTAAGTTGGTATAAATATAGAGCCAGTACAAGTAAACGTCATACAACACAGTCTTATTATTATTATTATTATTACAATATAAGCACAAAATGCACAAATATTGTGGTGATCGATTTCTGTGAACCATGATATTTCTACACCACGATACAATTCTATTTTATAATTGTAAATGTGTTCATTTATTCTCTTTGAAATTGGTCTTGAAGTTTAACCTATATAAGTTTTATTGCAATGACAATCAATTTTATATATTATATTTTGTGTCTCTTGTTGTTTATTTTTCGGTTTTAATTTAGTTAAATGTCTTCTTAGATTGTTGGATGAATTAAATACAGTTCAGATGTTAAATTTTGAATTAACTTTACGAATTTTTTCAGATATTCCTTTTATATATGGAATCGTAACTGTTGTTAGAGGTTTCAGCACAAAATTTATTACAATATAAGCACAAAATGCACAAATATTGTGGTGACGATTTCGTTGAACCACGCTCACCTTCCTCAGACCAGAGGATTCACAAAAGAATGAAAATTGGTGTTCAACAACTCAATTTATAGGCCTATGATCACGTGACCCCACTGGCTGGAATCATCAAAATGGCGGCTGCTGTGATATTATTGGTCCCTATTGACTGTTACTTCTGTTCTTTTAGTCGCTGAAAATATATTATTAAAAACTATTTCGGAATCAAAATTAACCTGTTCATTCATTAATTTATCACGATCCTTACACTCTCTTTAAAAATAAATAACTCTTCCCAAACATACATAATACAACCCTTCTTGCAAACTTGTAGAATATCTACATTTTTTCATCTATTTTATTCAAACTGTGGTTACAATTCAGAAGGTGTTTAGCTACATAGATCTTTCAGGTTTCTTGTTTTTAAAAGCAGAGAGATGGTTTTTATAACGTTTGCTAAAATTTACAGTGTGACCTATGTAAAACATATTACAATCATTACAGTTAATCCTATATATATATATTCCTGAATTATTGAATTTATCTTCATTTTCATTATTCGGGTGTAAAATGTTGGACATAGTATTATAAGTCTTAAAAGCTACTGATAAATTGAATTTCTTAAATCTATTACCAACTCTTTGTGTAAACGGTCCATTGTAATGGAGGGATACATACTTCTTTTGTTCTTTATCAGATTTTTCTTTTAAGTGTAGTTCGGTTTTCGTCTCGAATTGTATTTTCTATTTTCTTTATTATTCTACTTCCGATTTCATCAATTATTGATGCCTTGTATCCATTTGCAACAGCTATTGATTTTATTACATTTATTTCTTGTTTTCTATCTGCAACACTTAATGGTATTGAATACGCCCTATATAACTTACTTCTGAAGCTAGCTGTTTTGTGAGAGGGGGATGGACAGAACTGTTATTTATTGTACAATTGGTTTGGGTAGGTTTCCTGAAAATTCTATATGAAAGTTTGTTATGATCACGAATTATTTTTAGATCCAAAAAGTTAATTTCATTCATAGATTCAAGTTCACTGGTAAAACTAAGCTTCTGGTGGTGACAATTAAGTATATCTAACATATTATCTAAGTCATTACATGATTTCTCGTTAAACAAATCCAGACTTATCATCTACATAACGAGTGTAAAATATGATATCATGTTACTTTTTTAATTTATCCAAAATGGAGTCTTCATGATGCTGTAAATAAACTTCTGACAAAATGGCTGACAGTGGACTAAGCATAGTAAACCATCGTTTTGTAAGTAATTTTGTTTCAAGATAGTTTTGAGCAACTTTACAATTTGATTTACATACATTTTTCATATTGTTGTTTTACAAGTTTTTCCTTAACTAAATTAATCACTTCATCAACTAGAATAGTAGTATACAGATTACATATGTCAAATGAGGCTAACCTAGTATTATTACACAATTTTACATGATTGACCTTATCGACAAAATCAATACTGTATTTATTTTCAAGGTTCAAAGCAGAGGTCAAAATATTGGACAATATCTTTGATACATTGTAAGTAGAGGCAGATTTTAAATTTACCAAGGGGCCTAATAGGTACATTAGGTTTGTGAATTTTCGGAATACCATTCATTGTGGGTGCCTTCGAAATACCATTCATAACAGCTCTAAAACGAACATTATCAGTAATAACTTTTGTACAAGATTTCACAACTTTATTGATGTCATCCTAATATTTGTAGGATCACCTTTTAGTTCTTGAAATTTATTTTCCTTGATAAAATCTTCGGTTTTAGCATTGATTTTACTATACATAGAAGATAGTTCCATCCAATGTTAAATATTGAGGCACGAAATATGGGAGCGATTGTGCTGCAACCTGTCGTCAATCAAGTTAAAGAGGTCGAAATTGCCTCCAGTTTCGACTGTTCGGTTGTACAACCTGTGAGCAGTAAAGGAAACTAATCACCCCCTCCCATTCTCTCTTCTTTCTCTTAAGACGCCTTATCGCAATCCAGTCTAGCCGTCCAGATGTTGTACATTCCAATACCCTTCCACCTTTACGTACTTACTATCAACATTCGTTCTTTATAACTCCAACAGATTTAGATGAAATTAAGAGTATTGTTAAGCATTTAAAAAATTAACTGGCTCTGACCAAATTATGTACATTTACTGAAAAATATAGTTGATGAGATTGCACCAGTTTTAGTTCACCTAATAAACAGTAGTTTTATCAAAGGCATTATTCCTGAGAGCCTGAAGTTAAGTTCAGTGGTACCTATTTTGAAGGACAATAACTCTATAAAACTAGATAACATAATACCTATCAGCTTGTTATCTGTATTCTCTAAGGTTTTTGAAAAAAACAATGATTAAAAGACTCCATAGTTGTTTATCTAAGTAAAATTTTCTTAATCCACGTCAGTTTGGTTTTATCAAAGGAAAGTCATCTGAGGATGCGTTATTAGAAGTATCAGAAATAATTTATAACAATTTAATTATTCATTAACTTATCATCTGTCATATAGTTCACATTTAATACTAGAATTAACCCTTTATATTATTGAAATCATTATTCATTTTTTATCAAGTAATTAAAGATTCTTGTCAATATTGCATTGTATAATTATTGTTGTATTTTTAACTATAAATGAATATTCCTTTTTGTTTAAAAGTAAATTGAACTATTTGTCATAAATACCACAATATTAAAATCTGCTTCTGGGTCACGCCGTGGACAGTGAAATGTGTGTGGTAGGCCTACCGAAAGTTTTAATATTCGTTGTTTTCCTCGTGTGTGAACTGTGTTTGTTAAGTTTAATTAATTTGTGACGCGTCCCACTTGGACTTACTTGTTTTCTTTAACCTGAAGATGCCGTCCGTATTCACGGCGAAACATGTAGTTGTTATCACCATCACACGCTGTGATCTGTTTGACGGAAGGTAAAGTAAACCTATCTTAGTCTATACCAGGATTGACATTTTTTCTTTTTATTTGATATAAAGAGATGGAGATAAAGAGAAAATATTTGCTGTATTGATGATTTCATAAATAGTGGCGGAGTCATAAAATGAAAAAGAAAAAACATACTTGCACATAATTCAGTTCTTCAGTCGCGTTGCCGAAAATCGTCTAATAGGCCTACCTCACTCTCTGGCCGTTAACGAGTTGCGCGCAATCCTACCTGCGTTAATTGCAATGTCCCAAGAAGGCCCCAAACCAGTACCGGTACTCGAGTTGCACGCAATACCGATCTCAGGTAGTCTGTCCAGTCTTGGCCGCTCAAAAATGCAACTTAGACCTCAAGCTGTGCTATAGAAATATTTCTGTAAATATCACAATCCGCCAAAAATAACTTGAATTTTCACTGGTCTGATTCCGAATAGCACCAAACTTATACTACAAAATAAGCACATATCTGCTTATATTTTCTTGGTTATTGGTAAAATATAATAATTATCTATATCAGCTGAACTTGTTTCCAAGATGACAAAATGAGGATTTCATTTTTCTTAAACAACTAAAGTGTGACAATATCTGAATTAATTTTGGGCTTGAGTTTGATTAAAAAAAAAAAAAAAAAAAACAATAAAATGGAAATATTTTTATTAATATTTATTGTCTTGGTGTACGGTACTAGACTAACAATCATCGCATATCCTTTGTTTTTCCTGTAATGTTTTAAGTACAGCTCGCACGTTTTGTTATTGGACCCTCGCCTAACTCTCATTTGTGATTTAAGTTATCACCGTAAAACTATATCCTAATTAATCTAATGTGTAGCTAAATAAGTGTTAATAATATAAGTTGTTTGACTTTTAGCATTGATTATATACACCTACAATAGATAAACCATCTAATAGGAATATTTGTGGCAGTAATTTTGTTAGTTAGTGTGGCCCGCAACCACAGCTGTTTTAAACTGCATTACATTTACATGGAGCTACACTAGCGCTCCACAATGGACCACAAAAACAGCTGATATTTTGAGACTCAAAATTTAACATTGGATGGGAAATCTATTTGTGTATAAAATCAATGCTTTTAGTCATCTTTTTAACCGCAGATGTTTAATATAAGTATGTTTGCCATTCATTTAAATGTTACTATTAAATTACAATAATTTTTAAACATGTATAGCCTATATTACTTCCCACAGTTCTAGAGTTGAAGTGTTTGGTTATTAAAAAATGGTCCCTGTTCTTCTACTTAGGATTAATTTATCTCATTTGAAAGTGTATGCTTATCATTAATACGATATATATATATATATTTGTTTCAATTTGAAACCATACTATTACAGTTCAAAATATGCGCAAAACCCAAATTTACGTATTTTTTTTAACTATATTATTGTTTATTTGTAATAGTTATTTGTTTATATAGTTTTGTTAGTTCTTGGCATTGTATGTTCTGTTCATTCACAGTTGTGTAAATAAGTCATATTCGAATTGTTATAATTAAAAACGACACAGAGTGCGGCTATAGTTAATTTTGTTATTATTTAGATTGTGGTTACTTAAAATTAGTTATTTCTTGTGTTATTGCTGGTCACGCTACTTGTGAAGTGTTACCAGCGTAATTCCAGAGTGTCTTTTCCAGAGAAATTGAAAATATAAATAAATTGCAGTTTATCCATACTTTCACATCTAGTAAAATAATAGTATGAAAAACAGATGTGTTAACTTTAATTATATTCGCCTTAGACATACTTTTAACAATGGTCTGATTCAATCAATGTTATAAAACGGTATTTTTTAAAGGGGGACATAAACAAAATTTACAATAATTTCACAACCTGATTAAAATAATGAAAATTGAATCTAAATAATCAGTAGTCTAGTTATATTATATCACGATAATATTTCCTAACCAATTTCAATTAACATTGAGATTGTTTTTTCTCAAGAAGTAATAATAGAGTCACAACTCTACATGATTCCGAAAAAATAAAAACTGACCATTCACCAAACAATGAAATATTTTACAAACAATCATGCAATTACTTGGAACCAAAAAATATGTTAATGTTACAGACAGTAATAATAAAACATATGTATATAATAAAATTAAAAATAATGCTATTTTAAATTAAATGCCTATACACAGATTGTCTGAATCAGGCCATAAGATGAAAGCTATTTTTATCTTGTATAGAAGTAAATTAGTGGTTTTGTTATGATTTTTTCTAACCCTATCATGAAATTTGAATCTCATTTGGGTTTTATATTTTACCCAGTATTATTCTATATAAATATCATAGGCCTATTTCAATATTTATTTTGTCAAAGAAATAAATAATGTCACATTTTTTAATATTTCACTATATTATATATTCCTGGAATATTTGCAGATTAATTTCATAATTGAAAGGAGAGTCATTGATTGGATTTGAAAACAATTTATTTTTTAATCAATTACCGAATATGAAAAACTAATGATTGAGTACAACAGTCGATTTAATCACCTAATCGATGGTTAAAATGCAATAAATAAAGATTTTTCAGATGAGCTAAATAATATGAATATTTTTATTTAAATCAGCAGTAATTATCGCCAGCATTGCCGATAAGTTAGCGGTCTATTCAAGTGTGCCTATTTACAAATACACGGTGTGTTAATCATATAAATCAATATGGTGTTTTAATTTATTCAGTCATAAATATTTCTTTATTCAATATGAATGTTACACTGAGTTTTACTGTAATAGTATCAACACAGTATTCTTTATTATTCGAAAGAGATGCAAGCAAATATAAAAACAGAGAACCCGGATAAACGTTGGCCATATGGAATAACGTAAACAATTATCTAAGCAGGACGTTGTTTGTGTGTGGGACCTGAGGAAGGAGAGGGCGGGGCGGCTGTCTGGAGAATGGGAGAGTGGGTTAAGAGGAGGGAAGTGAGAGAGAGACGGAAGAGCATGTGAGAGAGAGGAAATAGGGCTATGCGCAGCGCAGCGTGGGGCCTCAAAACAGTTTTGGGGCCTCGCCACAACTCTCCCATATGGATGGAGTATCTCTTTATATAGTAAAATCAATGGTTTTAGTAATATAATCTTCTTTTTTCAGAATAACAATTGCGTTGCTCTTATCCTCTTTAACTGTGAATAGATCTTCATTCTATAATTTCTGTTTTACATCTAAACTTTATAATCTAAAACCTGTTTCGAATTATTAGTTTGGACCTTCATTGTTTTACATATTTTACTTACATCATATCTAATTTGATTTCTGTTATAATCTTTTAACTCAGATACATTACATTCAATGTCGGTGGCTAAAATATCAGCTTGTTTGTTTTGATGTTTTATGAAATTATGTTTGGGTCCATAACACAATACATCATTTTCAGATTTGCTAAATTCAACATTACTCATATTAATTACTCTTTTATGAAAAACGTGACTTTCATCATTAACTAAATGGCTAGTTTGATTGTCATTACTGTATTTCCTACATTCCTTAATCTTTGCAATTTGTTATTAAGCTTATTATATTTCGATTCCATTATAAGTGAAATTTCCTCATCAAGATTATGGTTCAGCAAAAACCAAGCCCTAGTACCATATTCTTTAACAAATTGCATATGAATGTCGTAACTCTTAAATATCAGTTGGTCTTTTTTGTGATACAAATCTTTAATTGAGTTATTTACAAACAGTTTTTCAGCTTGTTTTGTTTTGTTTTCCTACCAGCAACAGTATTATATTTAATTTTCACCTTAACGTATTTAGGTATTAAACCATGCTGCAAGCATTGCTTATTAAAGTAAATATCGGCAAGAGTATTATGAACTTTGATTCTAACATTCCTGTAAATCATTGCTAAATTTACCTGACTGGTATTTACAAATAGTTAATTAATTAGCATGGTGCATTAATAAGCAAATGTGATACAAATTTAGAGTGAAAGAAATTAAATGAATATAAGACATTTCAAAATATTTATTGCTTTCACTTTACATAAATCTTATCACATCCTATAACTGCGTGCAAATGAAGAGCTCCTCTATTTTTTGCCTAACTGATTAATTGTAAACACTTAAATCTGGTAGTCCTTTCTACGTTTTTGTTTACAGAAGTCATTTTTCTTGTTTTTAATAGGAAGAGTTACTAGCAGAACCAACAACAATTACTTTAGGGCTTTGATCTAGATCTTTAATCCTAATCTTTATTATATAAACGTCAGCAACATCTTCAGCTGTAAATGTAAACTAAATTCATCTGTTCCTATCTCCTGTGACTTTTTAAAATAAGTTTATTTTGTTTTCTCTGTTTCCTGAATAGTTTTTCTTTGAAAATAAACATTTTGTGTTTGCTTTAAAATTAATGTCAGGTTTTTTAAGCTGCACTAAATTGTTCTTAATTTTTCATATTCGAATGAACCATCGAGGACTACAGACACATATTGTCCATAGTTAAATGTTACATTTGGACATTTCCTCTATGAATGAGATTTTTACCATCAATCACATATCTAACTTCTGCAAGATTGTGATCTTCGTTCAACCACTTTTCAAAACTTTATCAGTGAGGATTTTGTGCCTCTTCGTAATGAGACAATCATATAGGGATGGGGGTCTAGAAGCCAACTCGACTGCTACATATTCCTTTAATTTACGAGGACTATCATAAGTGCACAATATTCTATTCTAAATTTGTTGAGGGTTTACAGTATTTTGTTTGAACCCGGTTGTTAGTTTTTTTAACTGCCTTTAGACTTAACCATGTACTATTTTATGTACAATTTTAAGTTTCCAAATTTTTGTCCATTTATTTTTTTGTATGGTTTTATACCAACTCCTCATAAGATATGTCACAAATTACTGATTCGTTAGAAATATAACCAGTTAATAACAATATTATACCCGGGCCATGTTGGGTCCATAGGTGGTGGATGATGGGAGGACTCTAAAAGGGTTAGGGCTAAATCATTCTGAACAAAACTGGTTTTAAAATGAATGTTAAAATTTTTTGTAGAAAACAATTATAATATTTTGGCTACATATAATGTGTAAACAAAAGATATTAATATAGTTGTTGGTATAGCAAAACATTGTGGACATTGCTTCACTGAATGGCATTAGAAATAGAATTTTTTTACATTTTTTTTATTTACATTTAAAATGTAAGACAGCAAAATTGCTTCACTGAATAGCATTAGAAGTGGAATTTATACACATTAATAATTAGACTACTCCAATTATTTAATAAGTGTAATGTGGTTTACATTTGTTAAAGTGGGGAAATACAGTTACATTTAACCGTCGCCGTGTCGACGAGTGATTTAAGGCGTGCTTCGTCTTATGCTTCAACCATACTTTTTCAGCAATACTATATAGTATACCAATTAGTAACGTAAGTTACTTAATCGTTTTTTTACTATTAAAAAAGTCTGAAGACAGTACTATGTTTTATGGGATACGCATACTATAGAACATTTTGATAAAAGTTGATAACCTTCAATTGTTTTTTTCTTTGTTCCTGAGGACGTACCGAACGATTATATTGACCCACGGACCCGCCCATACACGTACTATTACATTGGTCCACCCATCCACCGACCCACCCATACAAGTACAGTAGTTATGTCCCACCCGCCCACCCATACACGTACAGTGGTTTTGACCCACCCGCCCACCCAAACACGTACAGTGGTATTGATCCACCCGCCCACCCATACTTGTAGTGTGGTACTGATGTTTTATGTGCTTTTCCAAATGTTCCTGTTAACATAGGTTTAGAATGATCCACATCCAAAATAAAGCTTAAGAGTTAAGCTTTAACTTTTATTCAAACTATTTTATCGAATTGTAGAGGACAACGTTTGTATCAAATAAAATGTTTGAAAGCAAATTTAACATTTCTAAACTTTCCAAAATATTTAATAAACTGTTAATATTAGCCAAAAGTATTATATAACCTTATTTGTAGAATGTAATATGAGGAAAAAAACAAAAAAAATATTGATTATGGTAACGGAGATACAAGTGATATTGTAAAAGCTTTCAAGGGGGCTAGTAAGATAAGCACTGGGGAGAATTTAGGAGACTTATTGTACCTCTAAATGGGCACTAACGACTAGTGGATATTTCAGCTTGTTACTAATTTCTTGTGCCATTGCTTCGTTTTTGCCCTTTTTATTGGCTGGGCTATATGGTGTTTTCCTGTACCACTCTGGTTAAAAGTGTCAGCTACCTTTCCGTCAGCTCTCTTATCCAGCATTACTGGCTAACCCTAGTTTCCTCTACATCTCTGCTATGAGATCACCTGATTTGCACATTGCCCTCTGGTGTTTGTTTAATATTACATTTGTAAAACTGTTTCAATGGACATTTAAAGGTCCAGCTATTTAAATGGTACTTCCTTAACATTCCTTAACATGGTAGCTATTTAAAACTACTCCAAACATTATTTTTACATTTACTCATTATTTGGTTTGTTTATTTTATTGCAATTAAAATTCATTGTGCTAGAAAGTTGTTTAGTATTATTATTTTTAAGTAAACTCTTACTAAAGGATAGTATTTTTATTTTTTTAAAGAAGCTGGTTTTGTAAAAGTTGTTTATTGTTAATATCTATAAAAATTATGTAAATAAGATAAAATCTTAAATACAAATTTGAAAATGTCACAAGAAATCCTTGAATAGCTTGTAACAAAAGTCAAGAGTTAACAAAAAAAATGCACCTTGACAATTGGGTAAAAAATAAACTTGGATAAAAACTAAAAAATGTTAAATGAAATACTTAACCCTAGATCCGGGATCAGCGCCCTTTTAGGAACAAAATAAGAACGCAGTACACAAGTGCAAGTTCAAATCTCCCGCCGGCAGCTAGGCGCAAGCGCTGAAATCAGAGGAATTTGACAGAGACTGCCTCTTAGAGATCTTGCAAGATGCTCCACAGGGAATGTTGTGTGCCTTGTAAAACTGTAACTTGCACCCCTGTATCCCAAAGAAAAATGTTATAACAGAATTTTCCCCAAACCTTTTACAAATAGATTTTTCGTATTGAGGTCACTACGTGCCCTTTTAGGGCACTAGAATAATTATTAATATAATTGAATGAATGTACATAAACCCAATAAATCATATATCTCCTTACTTGGAAGAATGTGCTTTACAATAATACATGTAATAAAAAATCCAAAAAATGTTTTTATATTTTTTACATACATTTGTACTTAGTACTTTTTTCGCAAAATTTGTTTAAAATACATTTTCCACTTATACATTTAAAAAAAATGTAATTTTCGTTATTTTTTGTATTTGAAAAATGATTTGAGTGGCCAATGACATATACTTATATGATATATACAGTCCAAAGTAATCAAATATTTATATATATAAATTGTGTGTTATGTTTGAAATTTTACAATTTTTGTTCCTCAGATATGAAAGATTTATTTTTTGCAATAACAAAATATTTACAATTATTTCAAGGTAGAAAACACTGATTTTCTATACTAAATATGACCCCCCACAAAACGAATATTTTTTATAATTTTATTTCTTTAATATGTGCTTATAACATACATAACACTTTCCAATTATACAGGATATGAGAGGGTTCAAGGAAAATGGCATATAGCCTCTATACTGGATATGAGAGTTGAAGAGCATGACTGCAGTTTCTTACAAGAGCTGTAAAGGAAATTACAGATGGCCAGTAACATTGGGTACAAGAGCCGATAGACAGAAAAAACAAATTTTTTAAGAGTGCAAGGGGTTTTAAAGGTAGACCTTGTATTAATAAAAATATTGTGCTTGTCTAATTCAATGTGGCAATGACTATTCTATAGGAAGCCTACAAAGCCACAGAGGACATTCATGGTCTGATGAACCTCTCCAAAAAGTCACCAGTGCCAAAGACTATGGCCAACTATTACCACAAGCTAGCTATGGTGTTTTGGAAGGCTGGCTACTATCTGTTTCATGCAGCTGCACTCTTCAAGCTCTTCCAACTTAGCAAAGACATGAAAAAGAACATGACTCCAGAAGAATTACAGAGGTTTGTTGCTTTTATTTATTTAAATCTTTATTATGTGTCAAAAATAAGAAATGTATCATGTTTAGTTCTAAATTCCTCCATCTGCTATGCTCCCATACATGCATACTAAACTGACATGCTACATTCACTTGTCACCAGCATTTGAGAGAAATTTAGAAAAAAAGTTAATAAGATAGATTTCTCAGTTGCTTTCCATTAGCTCTCCAGTTGAGTAAAATATTTTGGTCACTAATTAGTGTTGTTTTGGAAAAGATGTTTACTTGTTTGACACAACTCCTGATAAAAGGTGTTTATTAAATTTTTACTCTGTTCTTGCATTGGCCAAAAATATGTATAAAGATAGTTATAACTTGTTACAACTCATTACAGATTGTTCACAAATTTCAGTGCCAGAGGCACAAATTTCAGGAGAATAGACACATTTGTGTACTACTGTAAGGTGTTGGAGTACTTGTCTTCTTAGGTAAGTTTGCTGATGTCTTTTCTCTCTTAATATACCAATTTCTGGCCTATTGCCCCCTTTAACATAACCTAATTTTTTTAATGATTAATCATTTGATGTAACAGGGTGTATATTGTCCATGGTTGTAATGGAACTCCCTAAATAAGCCTGCATTTTGATAAGAAGCCCTAAAATCATGAAAAAGCCTGGAATCTTGTTGACAAAACTGTCTAGATTTGTATTACACAATTTGGTGCCTCTAATTGGATTAGAAAGAAATTTGTTAATAATCATTTCATCTACCTAGTATATGATGCATATTACAAGCCCAGATATGTTTTGAAAATCCCTAATAATTGTGGCAGTGTTTTATATCTAAATAAGGCATGTTATAGTTTGATTTTGAAAAGCTGGACAACTTGGGGATTTTACTACCTTTTGGAACTTTTCTTCAGTGGTTTGGAGAATACCTTGGCGAACAGAGCAAACTATTGACAGTACAATGTTAGATCAGCTCCGCATATTGTAAATAAAGGAGTTCTCCTGGTTCGGTGTTGGGACCTATCTTGTTTGTACTGTTCACATGTGATCTCCCTAGTTTCATGGAACCCTACAGTCAAGCTATAATGTTTGCTGACGCATCACTGTTTTAAATGAATAATGATAAGTCATCTAAGGCTTTAAAAATAGGAACATCTATATCTATTAATATGGCACAGGACTACTATAAATTGAATGGATCTGGTTTTCAGTGAAAGAAATACATCACAGGTAACTTTTGTAAAACGTAAGGTCAAGGTTCATATTTCACCCAACATTCTGAATTTTGACGAAACTAAACATCTGGGGGTGGTTTTGATGACAGACTTATATGGGAAAGCATGTTGACGCCTTGTGTTCAAAACTTAATAGTACTTTGTATGTACTGAGGAGGAAAGCAATAGTAGACAGAGTTAGTTTCTAAGGTGACTTACCATGCACTCTTGAGTCATATATCGAGTAATCTTGTGTGGCGGTTCTTCGATTAAGAAATACAAACAATACTTATATTAAAAAGTAGGCTCTCAGAATCATGGCTGGCCTTCAAGCACAAGATAATTGTAGACAACTGTCAAACAATTTAAAATACTGGCTATATACATAATTTAGGTCATTGTACATGCTTCTAAGCAGAGAAAACCTAAAAATCAAAACCTACATAGTCTTCAAACTAGACATGCCCAAGTCTTTAGTTGACCTGTTCTCAGAACAACTTTATTTTCCAAGAAACCATCTTGTTCAAAGCTACATAACCTAATTCTACCTACAATGAAGGATAACAAACCCAGAAATTGAAGGGAAAACTAAAGACATAGCTTCTAAATGAATCTATTTATAACATTGATCAATTTGTTACCTGTACCAATAACTTCCAATAACATAAATGTATAGATAATATTTCTCCTATGTTTTGATTTTAGTTTGCATGTTGATAATTATTGTGTACCTGATGTTCACGAATAAAGTTTTCTGATTTATATGTTCATAGAATGGCCTGTCGAGTGTTGCTAGCTACTCTATCCATTCCCCTCCCATCTGCTCATCCAGAGTTTGATCGTTTCATTGAGACAGACAAGAGTCCCTTAGAGAAAGCACAGAGGTTGGCAGTTCTACTTACTTTGTCGCAGCCTCCTACTCGTGCATCTCTTCTCAAGGATATTGTAAGTTTATTATTTAGTTAAAATATTACAAAAGTTATATTTGCCTGCCAGATCCATAAAAGAACTCACCTTATTTTATCAATACCAGAAATTACTAATTACAATGCCATAGTTTTCTTCAGAATTGTATCTGACATCACTTCTGAAAGTTGTTTGTGTTACAAACCTAATTAATATTGTAACTAACTGGTTACATTAAAATTTTGTTCCAAAAGTATCATAATTTATCTTCCATCAGCTTTATTTTATATATATATATATATATATATTTTTAAGAAGATAATGTTTATTCGTCTTAGGTCATAAGAAATCATTTATAATGTTTATATTTTTTCTTCAAATACTTTGTCTGTCATTGCAAGATAAGATTTATTTTTCAAAACATGTAATTATACCTCCCCTTTCTTAAATTTGTAAATTTGTTTTCACAGCTGTTCATGTAACAAGTTATTTTGATATATTTTATGTCAATTATATTATTTATTTAATATTTATTCTGTTATTCTAACTTTTTCATTATTGGATTGGAGTTGGTAAAAACCTTTATTCACTTAAACCAAGAATGAATTTTTGTGCACTTAAAAATTGCAATCATCCAACTGAAAAGACCCACAAAACCTACTCTAATATAATGAATTGGCCTAAAGGAATCTACACCCATTAAAATGCTCTTTCCTCTCATATGACCACTAAACCTGGACCATGCACTGTTTTGTTGACTCTTAAGCTTCATAGCAATATCCAGACTCAACTAATCTCTAAGCTAAATGTTTATAACTGTGGTTTTGAAAAAAGATAATAAATGTGCTGTTGACAAAGAGGGTTCGATACAAATCTTTTCCGCCTAAACATTTCTTGGAGGAACAAATATCCTTTACCAAGCACACTCTCACTGATCCTTAACATCAACTAGGACTTTTCAAATTACTACAAATTCATGTATTTGCTTATGAATTGGATATAAAATTGCATTAAACACATGTTCAGTCTCTATCAATTAGTAATAGTATATTTTTAAAATATTTGGCTTAGAGATACATTCCTTGAACTACATAAATAGAGCTAGTATTGATATTTGAATAGAGATAATACAGTGCTTATTATTCAGTTATTAATGATCCATACTAAACAATCTTTGTACCATCTTCTAGGAAATGAAATTTTGCAATTGTTTGTATTTTATAGTTTTTTTTAAATATTTATACTTTGCAAGATGTTAAGCTTTGAAAACTAAAAATAGCCACCATTTTGAAATGGTACAAAGTAGGAACTTTATACTCTCTACTGAATTAGGTCTTATTATTCCTTATTCATGTACCGGGTTAAAAGAAAATATCTTGAGGGTTATTAAGATATGATAAATCATGTAAAAAACGAATTAAGACAGACAGACGGAAAACTAAGCGTTTAGTACATATGTTTATAGGGTTTTTTCTTTGTTTTTGTGTATTTAACTGTATCGTGAAGTCTTGAAGGGTTTTTTTTATGAACACTCTGTACAAAATAAAAATCAAGAAATATCTAAGAAAAACTGTAAATTTTTCTAATTGCTAAGAATAAATTCCCTATCCAATGTTTTATACTTTTTTTGGATTTTTAGTTTTCTTAACATTGAAATAAAAAATAATAATAATAATGGTTGAAGACTCTAAATAGGCACTAGTTTATTACACTATGAAATTTTTAATTTTAATACAACATTTTAATACAAGAAAATTTGCATCCGTTGTTGGTAAATTCAAGCTGTTAAATAACAAAACAAATGAGCTGAAGTAACTGTTAAAGTCTATGTTAAAATACATTGGTTTTTATAAGACCAATTATTGATATTAAGTAAGTTCTCAATACTATATGTGGAAAAGGCATTTTCCGTATGACCTTTTTTTAAAGATAAAAATTGTTGACTTTTCTTAGATTTCTAAAGAAACCAGGTACAAAAAAAAAGCATATTAGATAAGAAGTCAGTAGGGCCAAGAGCTTGCATACAGTAAGTATTAAGTAGCTGTTCTTTTAATATTCTCCATTCTGTAGAGTGACAGAGATGGAGAATCCGATGTCCTAGTCATCGGAATAATACTTATATCAGGTACTTCATCAACACATTTTAGAGCATTCTCTTTAAACTCAAGAGTCTAAAATATTTGCATTCATTGACTGTTATATTACAGCTTATATTTATGAAAAATGAATACAAATTAGAAGATTCTTCTTTTTAAATTCTGAATTGAAATAAATGTCGTGAAGTAATAAACTAATATAGAAGCAAAGACTTAAAATTGCCTTTTTTTCAGGTTTTAGAAAAATTTAAAAAGGTAAATTGCCAGTTCAAATATGATGTGGGTAGGGGTGTACTGTACATGTATTTATTAAGTTTGTATATTAAAAGTTTACTGATGATAAAATGAAAGTTTAATACTAAGATATATTAGTATATTGGAGATATAGGACATCAGGAAACTTACCTTAGAAGACAAGTTCACAAACACAGAGTAGTAGTAACATACACAAAATAAACACATAATCACACAAATATTCTAAACTACTGGCACTTTCTTCTGGTGAATTAGGAGGGAGGGGAGAGAGAGGGGGGAGGGAGGGAGGAAGAGACTGACTGACATGCATGGCTTCCACTATTGCTGGGTAGGTGGCTGTGGTGGGGGTTGTACATGCATAGAGCAACGCTCAGGTATTGATGCAATTTTTTCAGGTTGGTATACCTGAAATAAACTGCAGGTCAAATGAAAAAACTGCATCAATACCTGAGCGTTGCTCTATGGATGTACAACCCCCACCACTTAACACCCCCCACCAACTGCCACCTACCCAGCAATAGTGGAAGCCATGTCAGTCTCTCTTTCTACTCACCTGAAGAAAGTGCCAGTGGCACTAAAAATTTGTGTGATTATATGTTTCTTATGGGTATGTTACTACTACTCTGGTATTAGTGAACTTGTCTTCTAAGGTAAGTTTGCTGATGTCCTCTCTCCAATATACTAATTCCTGGCCTAGTGCCCTTTAACCTAACGTAAAATACTAAGATGTTTGTATGGCGTCAATTTAGTACTCGAAATTTCGAGTATTTGCTATAGTATTTTACTACTCGAACTCGGCTTGAAGCTGCCGAAACTCGAAGTTCAATCGAATACTTGTATTTCGCAAAATATTATATTTACATCTAATTTAGTTTTTAAGAATAAACAGTTTTATAATTTTATACTGTATGCTACCTTGTGTTTTATTTTACCCTTGTAACCTTTCGCTTTTATAGTGGTTACCTTTATTTAATATTTTCAATTAATCCAGTAGAATTAATTGAAGTTGAATTCTTATATTTCAACAATTGATCAACTAATTTGATTAAAAATCTATAGTGTGCTACCTTGATGAGGTTATTGCATCACATTGATATATTTTTCTTTTATTATTTAAAGATAAAAGTGACTAAACTTTGATTTATTTTAATTTAATTTAATTTAGAGCATGATTCTCTTTTTTTTTTTTTATAATCTCAGGGTCGATATACGGTAAATCGGTGAGATGACGTAGTATAATGAAACAAAATAATTGATTTTTTACAAAGTAGTTTATTGTTACATGTTATTAAAATTTAAAATCTTTACTCATTTCACTCAAAATCTAACAATAGTAATTCAAAGATTTTAACCTACTTCATTTTAGGAAATTATATTAACCTAAATTTCTTAAGTTAACTATACATTGAAACTTATCTGGATAAATTTGTAGTTGAGTCCAAATTATTTGCTGTAGCGCGAGTATTCGTTCAAATTACATAATTACTTGGTTAACACGCACAATTTAAAGACTTTTGGTTTAAACTTTTGTTAATATATTTAAAAACATTACTAAATATGACTTTATTAGTACAAAGTGCCCACGCGGTCTCTAGGGGCCGAAAACCCGACACCTGTTGTTGGTCTTCTCTTCTAAGATGGACTGAGTGAGAAGCGTCTCTCCCTCAAGGGACTCAATCTTTTTACCCCTACTCATTCTTCCGGCATTATTCCTATCTGGGTTCAAGACTATCGGTCCTTCCGGTTTTGCCACGAGGTAGCAAACCCATATAGTGTACTGTTCTCCCCGTATTGTGCTGCTTTCTACGGGCATTTTTGGAACTATATGTTCCGTTCTGATTGGTTTCTGTCAAAACTCGTGTCATGATTCGTTGTGACTTAAACGTAGTTTATACGTATTTTCTATTTGTGTCCCGAAGTGGGGGTAATTTGGCGGGAGTTGTCAGTTTCAGTTCCGTATGAACACCATTTTCCGTTTTCTTAGTGGATCGGTTTCGTTTTCGACTGCAACCAGGAATGTTATTGTGATCTGGTGCCACCCAGGCCAGTCGACACATGTTTGCGATTGTAATTCTTAGAACAGGCCCACCCATCCTGTTTCGAACAAAGGTTTTTGTTTGAGGGGACTTATTTCTGTCTCCACGTCTAAACATCTGGCGTCTTTCTCACGACAATTCTCTAACATAATTTTGACCATCCTTATTTCTTCAAATTAAATATATCCTTTTCCTTATATACAATAATTTTATTATTTATTTATTTTAATTAATTTACCTGTCAATTTGGTGGACCTGTTACAGTACCCCCCGATTTTTTGCGATGTGTGAGTAACACGAGTCAAAAAATCTTGATTTTAAACACGGTTTGCCAAATTGTCGATTGTTCTTCAGATAAGTTTCAGTTTTACGTTTACTATATCTAGAATGACATGAGACTATCAACTAACATAGAATGACATGAAACTATCAACTAACATATAGTTCAATATCAAATTACATATTAAATTTCATGTAAGAAATTAAGTTTAAAATGAACAATCTTATTCAACAAAATTATTTACATCATATATGCAAATCAGTGCATTACTATTTAACAAGTTGCAAAGTTATCAATCAAAAGTCAATTATTTAAAATTTACAGTCATCTGACAATAATTCAACAAATCAAAATTGTTAATTAACAATTCAACAATTTATAAATTAAAATTTTAACAGTATTACATTATACATAATTGTTAACAAAAATTTTATAATACTTTTGATCATTACAAGTTGTTACTTAAAAACTTTATCAATCATAAATTAGAATTTGTCAAACAAAAACTATACATTACACCTTGAAATTCATACCTTAAATGTCGATACATCCTTAAATTAAATGCAAATATTTGTTAAAATTAATAACTCACTAAATTATAATTCCCTTTTAAATATTAAATAATCAGTATTTATTGACAAATTATTTAAATCGTTAGTTAGATTCAACAATTATAAATTAACAATGAAACATTCATTCGTCTACATGTATTCATGAATCAAAAACAATAATCTACAAATCAAAATTCATAAGTCAAAAGTAGTACTTTATAAATTCCATATCATCAATTAACTACTATATATCATTTAAAATTATACAAGTTTCCAATTACCATCAATGATTTTTAGCATGAAATTATCAAATACAATACATAGGTTATGTGTCAATATCAATAAAATACAAATCAACAATCATTACTTCATTATTCAAAAACTGATTAATCCTTCACTTGTTTACAATTATCATTTTTTTAACATCATTATCAGAATCATCTGACTACTAATTACAATCACTTCTCATATAGTTCATTACTTCTTAGAGGAATTATCATTCATTAACTCAACAATTCATCAATCATTTATTTTATCAACACCCTACTAAATCCCTCAAATAAATCCTCATCCCTTTAAGCCATCTTTAAATTCCATAACCTGTTATCAATCCCTTAACCCTTCTTTTAATGCTGTAACCTATTATCAATCCATTACCATTTTTAAATTCTAAAATCCTTTTTCATATCTTTAGCCGTCTTTAAATTCCATAACCTGTTATCAATCCCTTTAATCTTTCTTTAATTGCTAGAATCCTGTTTCATTCCATTAAACCTTCTTTAAATTTCTATACCCTATTTCAATCCTTAATCCTTCTTTTATTTTTTATAAATTCTCTATCATTACACAACCTTTAACATTCTCAAATAAATCATCACATCTAAAACAAATCTTAACATTATCAAGTCAGTTACTACTCATTAAATATTTTCCAAATACATTTTCAATCATCAACAAGTCATCATATTATCATACATATCATCAATCCTTAGTCAAATCTTAACATCTATCATTAATCAACTAATCAAATATTCCTTAAAACTTTTTACACAATATTTATCATTTGACAAATGATCAATTTTCAAAGTTGTACTGTACATCATTAATTACCAAATTATTTATATAATAATTAGTAATTTCAATCAATAAGTTATCAACTCTTACATTTATATAAGAGTAGCTTGAATTATTCTTTACTAATGAACCACATATATATTACATTAGTCTGTCATTGATGCAAGTTTTTCTGATTATTAGTCATTTTGTAATTAATCACAAAAATATATTTCAATCATTTCAAAAAAGTTTCAATTATTATTTGTATTAATATCTATTCCTACACATTTGTTGATGCATATTAGAAAATTATTATTGAATACAATTGTCATTCTTTCATTATTAAAGATTCATTATTTATAAATTATTTATACTTTTGTTTTATCATTTATTTGTTACATATTATCTATTCATTGCTATTATTTATTTCATACACATTTGCATAATATTTTATTTTTTATTTATTATTTTGAAACATATTGCCAAGTTGTTGCTACGCCAATGGGTCTGATGTCACTGCACGTACTTTGGGATAGTTCATTTACAATGCCATAGTGTTCAAGTATGGGCCAGGGTTCTGGAACATTGTAAGTGTTCTTGTAGAATATTGGTTTTCTTCAGAAGTTATTGCTTATTTTGACAAAAGCTTAAAAACAGTCACTCACTTTTATAAAACTGGAAACGGTCCACGTGAAAAGTTTTACACTGGTTTGTACTCATGTTCATTTTAAGTTTCAAATGTTTGAACACCATAATTAAGTTCTGTGAATATCTGATTCACAAGTCTATGGGTCTCGAGAGACTATAAATAGCAAAACAAAGATTGTCTTATGTCCAACTGGTTGATGTACAAGTTGTTGTTCTCGAACATGTGCTGTTGTCCTAGTGTTTTGTGGTGTAGACGGTTGGACGTGCCTCTTCAATAGGATGAGTCATTATCCGGCGTGTCCCTGCGATGACAGCTCCACCGTATCATGTGTTTGCATGGCGCGTCGATTTCCTGACCCCCCGTCTGCAGCACAGCACCGTCCACAATGTCACTTGTGTCCATGCGTGTCTGTCTTTCACAATGTTCCTGATGTCCAAAACAGTCTCAACTGGTTTCACTGAAAGTTTGTTTCAGCACAAAGTCTTTTTATTCACATGACTACTTTGATTAACCTTTCCATTAAATAATACATATAACATAATTAAATCACAGGCTGTTAATTATAGAAATAGCCTGTTTTTAATTACATCAGCAATTAATTGAAGTAAAAAGTTATTTACAAACATTTAAACATACTCATGTTCAATCATTTTTCATATTGTCTATTATTGTTTGTGTATACACACATATTACTTGTATACAAAACTTTAATTATTCATACCTTTACTAATGTTGCTTTGACATATTTCAAGTTGACATATTTAACATTAATTGTCATTATTATGTTTGTAAAGTTTTCAATAAATTATTACTGTTTGTTAATTGTTGACATAAAATTAATTACTCATATTTTCAATTATTTTTCATTCATATCAAGTTATTATTTCTATTATTATTCTTGCATCATTGACAAATAAAATTTTATTTGCAATATTATTACCATCAAACATTTTTATTACATTATGATCATATTAAATTGTGATTTCTATCACTCATTGTCTACACCAATGTTAGTACAACAGTTTACTAACAAATTTATAATGACACATCTACAATGTCTCAATCTACCCTTACTATGTTATATTTTAAATTACTAATCTATTGGTGTCTGCAACATGACTTTGGTAAATGGGGACTTGCCATGCTACAGATCACTGTAAGCTTTTAGTTTTTTGACGCTATTGTCAAGGTTAACCAACACCTGAAACTGATATACTGTGCCATTGTGTGATTAATAGAGTACTTGGCGTTGAAGAATTTAGAATTTGGAAAGTGACTAGTTGTAATTATGGTTGAATCGTACTGCTATTAACCACTGGCTATTCTCCCTTCATAAAATTCTTATGATGATTAAACATCATAAACATCTATAATAGCATATAGATGTTTATTTCAACATCAACATACACAAGTTGCATTAAAAAAGTATTATAAAGAATCTCCTTTACATCTTAGTCAAACATAGGTATCATCTCATCATATTCAATATCAGAATTACATTCATCTGATTACTTTCAATATAAACAGAAACAAGTCATTATAACAAAATATTTTTCAAAAATCTCCTTAAATCATATTGTTATATTCATTGAGTCATATCAATATCAGTATAAACAAATTACAATAGCACAGTATTGTAAAGAAATTCTCCTTTCATTATTTTAACAGAGTATACACAATGTGTGTCTTTGGATTATATTCAATATCAACATACAAGAGTTACAAAAGCAAAGTATTACATTATACTTTATTTACTTCATCATGATTTAACATTTCTTTGAGTCATCATATTATTATTTAAATCATTTTTAGCATACACATTGACAAGTCATTAGAACATTGTTTAGCATTAACCAGTTATCATACAAAGTTTTACAAGATAGGCCTATCTCACCTTTTTCATTTTATGTGAACCTAGTCCTTGCATTATTATTTGAATCACTTTTCATATGAACATACAGGGATTATGACAATAATATATTTTAGCATATCTTCATACATCTTTATCTAGTTTTACTCATTTATCAGGTTATTATTTTAAAATATTCAATATAAACATTCATGGATTATGAAACGAGCTACTATAAAACATCTCCTCAAACTATCTTATTCTCACCTAAAAATCATTTTATTATTAGTGTTATATTCATTTAACACATATTATTAGCAAAGTTTCATTTAAATCTTATTATATTTTTTACTCAGTAACAACTCTCTGGTTATTATTATTTTTCACAAATTTTTAATTAGGCCTACCATATATTTACTATTATGACATTTGTAGGTACTTTTCTTTTAACAGTCATTCTTATCATTAAAGATATTTATTTATCATCTTGGTTTAACATTAAGGTCATATTATTTCAATGTTATATTTAAATCTCCTATTTAATCACATATTCATCTTACTGTCAATATTACAATTCTTCAACTAGGCCTATTATTTGTTTATTATTAAATGACCTATTTAAACATTCTTTTACTTAAATATCATCTCTACATTTTCTTTATTTATTTTTCTACAACCCCCCTATCATTAGAGTTATATTGTTTCAATTGCTGTTTATTTATTATTATTTCTAAGTATTTTTTAGTGAACAGCTAAGTTTATAGTTTAGTTTTCTGAGCAAATGTGGTTATCCGAGAGCACTGGTTTAAATTGTTTCTTTTTATATTTAAAGTTTGAGAAGCATGAGATATTATAGTATCTCATCACATAGTTTACAAAGTCCTCCATGTCTACATCAAAGTTTTCACCCCCCATCATATTATTTTCAACTTCCTTTTGTTTGTTTAGGCCCCAATATTTATTTATGATCTCCATCTCAAACTTGAAGAACTCATTCAATTCTTCTAACCTATTACTGATTGTTTTTAGTTTTTTATTTTCTTGACATTTGAAGTCATCTACTACACTTTCAAAATTAAAGTTACCAAGTGCTAGGGTTTTGTTTATTTGTTCCACTTTATTATCTAACACTGTGTTTAGATACCCTATCTGGTTTTCTATTTCATCATTTATTTTAGGCCTACTGATTTGGTTATTTAGTTCATAGCCTGTCTTAGTTAGTATTGCATTTGCTTTTAAGTATCCCTCTAACCTGTACTCATCAAAGTCTACATTTACTTTTTTAGTTTTATTGACAAAGTTGTCTTTAGTACTCCCTATCCTATCATCAACTTCTTTTATGTGTTTATTCATTTTCATATTAGATTCATTGTTCAGATCTATTACATCATTATTTACTTCTTTTACCTCAACACTTTTTCCATCTAACCTTACATTTATTTCATCAAGTTTAGAGTTTATTTTATTGGTTATGTTTACCAGCAAATCTAACCTCACATTAGTTTCCTCCTTTAGCTTTAAGTTACTGTCATTTGCCTCTTTCATTTTAGCATTTATCTCACCTAACTTAACATTAATCTCCTCTAGTTTAGTGTTAGTGTCATTATTTACTTCTATCAGCACATCTGATTTATTTGATAGTAGCTTATCTTCAGCATTACTTATTTTTATAGGTTCTTGCCTATCTTTATTCTCTACTTCATTTATTTCATTTACTACATTATCCTCCTTTGTTGCACTATCTTTATTAACATCTACTTTTACTTCTTTTATCTGTCTGTCTAGTTTATCTTCAAGTTGATTTATCCTATCATTGACATCTTTCCTAAGCTCATCTAGTTTCACATTGTTTTCCCTATTCATCTCTACCATATCAGTGTTAATCTTGTCAAATTTATTATCAAAATTCTCACTCATACTATTTAATTTAGTATTCATACTTTCATTTATATTATTTAGTTTAGTTTCTAAGTTATCATATTTATTATTATTTCCTTCATTTATTTTAGTCATGTTAGTTTTCATTTCATTGAGTTTAGTCTCAAAATTATCTTGTTTAGTATTTATTTTTACCAGCATGTCCATTATACTGGACAATGTGTATTCTCTACTTGATTCTGGCCTAGCTTCATCGTTTTCGGTTTTATTTTTGTTTAACTTGATTTCCCTGATCACACTCAGAGAAGTATCTGAATCCTCAGAATCCAACTCTGAGTTTTGGACTATATCAACATCAGCCATTATTATAAATTATAATTTAATAAATTCAAAAATATTACTCTAACTACTCAAATGAATACTGAATTTAAATTAAACAAAAATATTTTCTTATTATTTTTTCTTTTTATATTTAATTTATTTTAAATCAAATGTATTAAAATGTATTTAATTCATTATTCATATCATATAGCCTAGCCTATAACACTTTTCAATTACTTAACTCAATCAATTGATTAAACTAAATGAAAATTACATGAATTCAGCATTCTTTGCTAATTGTTGACAAATTATTATGATTCTTTATTTTAAATATTTTTTGAATAGATTAAAATCTACAACTTATACTACGTCGTCTCACGTTGTCGGCGCCTTTCTGTAACCTTTCGCTTTTATAGTGGTTACCTTTATTTAATATTTTCAATTAATCCAGTAGAATTAATTGAAGTTGAATTCTTATATTTCAACAATTGATCAACTAATTTGATTAAAAATCTATAGTGTGCTACCTTGATGAGGTTATTGCATCACATTGATATATTTTTCTTTTATTATTTAAAGAAAAAGTGACTAAACTTTGATTTATTTTAATTTAATTTAATTTAGAGCATGATTCTCTTTTTTACTATCTCAGGGTCGATATACGGTAAATCGGTGAGATGACGTAGTATAATGAAACAAAATAATTGATTTTATATAAAGTAATTTATTGTTACATGTTATTGAAATTTAAAATCTTTACTCATTTCACTCAAAGTCTAACAATAGTAATTCAAAAATTTTAACCTACTTCATTTAGAAAAATTATATAAACATAAATTTCTTAACTTAACTATACATTGAAACTTATCTGGATAAATTTGTAGCTGAGTCCAAGTTATTTGCTGTTGCACGATTTTCCTTTTATTTAAAGTACTATTTGATTAAAAACGCACAATTCAAAGATTTTTAATTTAAAATTTGTTTTATTTATTTAAAAACATTACTAAATGTGACTTTATTAGTACAAAGTGCCCACGCGGTCTCTAGGGGCCGAACACCCGACACCTGTTGTTGGTCTTCTCTTCTAAGATGGACTCAGTGAGAAGCGTCTCTCCCTCAAGGGACTCAATTCTTTTTACCCCTACTCATTCTTCCGGCATTATTCCTATCTGGGTTCAAGACTATCGGTCCTTCCGGTTTTGCCACGAGGTAGCAAACCCATATAGTGTACTGTTCTCCCCGTATTGTGCTGCTTTCTACGGGCATTTTTGGAACTATATGTTCCGTTCTGATTGGTTTCTGTCAAAACTCGTGTCATGATTCGTTGTGACTTAAACGTAGTTTATACGTATTTTCTATTTGTGTCCCGAAGTGGGGGTAATTTGGCGGGAGTTGTCAGTTTCAGTTCCGTATGAACACCATTTTCCGTTTTCTTAGTGGATCGGTTTCGTTTTCGACTGCAACCAGGAATGTTATTGTGATCTGGTGCCACCCAGGCCAGTCGACACATGTTTGCGATTGTAATTCTTAGAAAAAGCCCACCCATCCTGTTTCGAACAAAGGGTTTTGTTTGAGGGGACATATTTCTGTCTCCACGTCTAAACATCTGGCGTCTTTCTCACGACAATTCTCTAACATAATTTCGACCATCCTTATTTCTTCAAATTAAATATATCCTTTTCCTTATACACAATAATTTTATTATTTATTTATTTTAATTAATTTACCTATCAATTTGGTGGACCTGTTACACCCTTAACCCTTTTAACCCGGGAGAAAAAATTAATTGTCACTTAAAACTTCCGTACTAATTTTTTACTGGTCTTCCAAAACCGCCGCAGGCTAAATTCTTGGTTATTATGTGTTTGTATATAAAATGCCATTTTTTTGTTTATACTCAAGCTATTACAATGTTTTTGGTACCAAAATTTGCACAATAAAATTTTCTAACTTATTAATGTACTTTTAACTATATTTAAATCAGAAAATAATTTTTGTAATTTGTTTTATTAGGTTTTTATAGTAAAAAAAACTAAAAAAACATATTTCGATGTGAATTACTATGATAAATAAAAAGAATATTAATGTGGGAACTGACATTTTTCAGTACAATATTTTATTAGCTACAACATATATAAATTTCATAACCCTAGGCCAAGGAATAATTGTACTATTGCAAATTCAAATAATAATGTCATGTCCGGGTTTTTAGAAAAAAAGAACAAAATTAAAAAATCACTTACCAGTGGCTTCACATAAGTTCAAATGTAATATCTCTTTCACATAGTTCCACTCCCACTGTATAAGAAATTCATTCACACTATTTACATTTATCACTAAGTTTATATATTTACAAAAACCTAAGTCCGAAGCTAAAATTTGAAATGGCCTAATTGCAAACATGTTTGGGCATACACATTGGATGGCAGCCCTCTAGGCAAAGAGAACAGATAGTTCTTGATATTTGCCTGTTGCTCCTGTCATACTTTGTTCCCTTATTAGAACAAACACAACAAAACTACAATATAATAAAATAAAAAGAACTTTTTGCTTCACAACACAATGTAAATAAACACAACAACACCGTATGATGAATGCAGACAGCTGACAACTTCTGAGGCTACTGATCAGATCAAAACTTTACCTCAGTATTTCAAATAAAAAAAGTAAAAGGCGTTAAAAATATTGAAATAGCCTCATTATTAGTGCAGACTATATACTATAAAACATTATCAAAACAATTTCAAATACATAAGGTGTCCTACATAATTATTTAATAGTATGAAATATGGCGGACAGTAAATTGACCGCCCGTACGTTTGACGAGTACTGCGGCGGTCAATATAGGGTCCGCCTGTACGCTTCGCATAGTTTTCGGCGGACAATATATTGTCCGCCCGGGTTAAAAGGGTTAATCATATGTTATCAGTTTGGTATGCGTAATTATGAATTAAACAATAATTACACATACCAAGAATTGGTAGTACACAACGACAGTCCAATGAACTAGTCAACATAGTGAACGGAACAAGTTTGTTCATTATGATTTGAACTAGTTCAATTCAAACTAGCTGGGAAGGTAGCGATCACACATGTTGGTTGACCGAGTATATTACTCACTTGTAACCTAACCTAAAATAACGTGATAAAACAAGTGCTGGTTAGTGTCTTTATTACTCAAGCAAGGGGACTAGAGATCCGGATCAAGATGCTAAAAAAAGACCTGTAACCTATACAAATCTAATGGTCTGTATGCTGTGAAAAATTTTCCTATTTTCCTTCATATCAATAATATCGCTCAATCAAAAGGATCCCAAGAACAGGTCTCTTTACATCCCAAGAACCGAACTTCCCATCTTTTCTAGGCGAAAGTCCATCTTGGTTGTGTTGTACGTGCAAGGAACCGTTCAGCTCCTTTTCTGAACTGAAATTATCGTATACAGTATTTCTCACAATTCGATTGAAGTCTGAGCAGGAAATCATCCAATGATTTGACGTAAGAAAATACTGTATCATATAAAATATGGTAATGGCGTTCTAGCAGCGTGTGACATTGATTTATTTTCTGTCAAATAAAAAAATAGATATTCGTGGCGAACGACTGTTAATTTTTATTCCGTAAACATCTTAGATCGCCAAAACTGTGTGTAACATTTGTGCATACCGTACTATATTTTTTTCTGTAAAATTGTTTACCGGTTTCCTGACTAGGTTAGACAAAAGCACAGTTGAAGTGTAAAAGGTGGTAAAATACGATAATTTAGATTCATAAACTTACTGAACAGTTCCATGTTCATATTTTTCTACTGCGTCAATGTCGATGTAAAAGTAAAATGCAACACATTCAATCCAAGTGAAGGAGAAACATGTTGTTAGAAGACCTTTTTAAGAATAGAACAAAATACGACGAATTTAGAGTTTCGGAAAATAATTTTTATTGAATTGAAGCCTTATCAAGCATCTCGTTTTGAACTCATAAGTTTATAATTTAGCTACCCACAATCTTCATTGTATCACTAGTTGGCACTTAGCTGATATATTTCTTAATACTGCATTTTGTCGCCAATATCGGCTAGACTTATTATATTAGCCGACTACGTCTATGGTTTTCATTTGAACGCCAGGTTTTCACAAATTTCTCTTTATGAAATAGAGTAATTATTTATCTGTTGTTCAGTATAGCCTCATATATCAAAGTAGTTTCAAGTTGCACACATTTCATTACCGATCATATTTAAAAAACTAATTCATCCTAAGCGACTTTAAAATTTATTTTTAATAAACCTGATTAAGTAAGTAGTTCAATCATCGATAATAAGTTATTTTTGATGATTGAACTACTTTGTTATCCAGATTTTCAAATTTGATTATATAATTCACAGCTTATTTCCGATTAATTGTAACCTTGTTATTACTGAATTAAATTTCCACAGATCCACTTTTCATGGCATATACACAATCAATTTTTTGTTGAGAGCAGGCAGTTCTGAGAGCAACTGACTACATTTGGCGATGACGGCTGAATTCTAGCATCAGTTTGACAAGCTTCACTACTGTATGTTTTCGCAGTACAATTTAACGGAACCACCAGATAAACATATCGGCCAGCTGTGAAACAGTATAATTGGCTTGCATAGAAATACTGATCTGTGATATGAGTGAACAGATGAAATCTTCATAATCCATGTTGTTTAAATTAATAATATACTTTCTCATATCACATCTCATATCACATTAGTCATGAAGGAAATAGGTTAAACAAAACAACGTCACATAAAAATGTAGGAAGGCAGGAAGTGAAAAGTTTCATTTATCAAATGTTACAATTACAAACAACAAATCAAAATTATTGTGTTTAGTTTAGATGTATATATTTACGAATCTGGCAAAACTTAACATAGGTTTGGGATGGTGTCTGCCTTTTACAGTTATCTTGGGTGAACAAGAAATCTTTCTGTAAATACTCGCTAAAAAATACTCGATACTCGAAAAAAATTCCAACGACTCGGCTCGAACTCAAAAATCACTACTCGCACACCCCTACTTCAATTAATTTTTATTTAGAGAACCAATGATTGTTATGTATTAATTGGGGGCTATTGGAATATTGCATACTTGAATATGTTTTTGATATTTACGTAGGTAAGACTCAATGTGGTTGGACTTGCATCCCCACCCCTGCAGGAACTCTATCATTGCCTGGAAGTGGACTTTTCCCCTCTAACTCTGTGTCGACATGTGACTACAATCTGTGACGGACTTAAGGGTGAAGATAATCGCCAGTATATTCCTCCACTACAAGATGTCACTTTAGTACGTCTTATCCGCCAGGTTAGTGCCATAACTAATTTGAATGTATTTTGTTTCTTTACCACTATTAACTGTTGTCTGATATTAAATTTGTTTTTATCATTCAGTAAATCCTCTTATGTCCAAACTTCTGATTACCAAACCTTCCGATATCCAAACCAATTAAAGAAAAAAATTGAGAGCTAAAAATAATTAAAGTTAAATATCGTCTTACTTTACCAGGCAAAGAAGCCCTCTCTAACACTGAATCTGGAAACTAACGGCTTAACTTGACTTCTGAACCATGGAACGGCGGTGCAAAAACTATTAATGGTCATATCAGGAATCAAACCTAGACCAGCTGAGAGGCACCTTACCTCTTTAGCTTTTAAATCCTAGCTAAAGTAGTAACATGCAAGCGTATATAGATTTAATGTGAGTAGTAAAATTCATTTTATATAATGAATATCCAAATGAACCTTATGAGGCAACTTATAGAGTCACATGCATATGCAGCCAATAACACTTGTCGCCCACTCCGGCCCGCCCGATGACTGGTGATAATAACGCCCTACGGCTCACTGGATGCAACTTTCCTCGGCCGCTACCTAAGAATACTGTAAAGATAATGTTATGTGTGTATATGCATACTTGTAAAGAAAAGCCTAAGCGTAAGGATACTTCATATGAAAGTTCTGTTTGTAAATTTCCTTTTTGTGTGTATCCGTGTTTTCAGAATTATCATGAATCAAAATGAAAATAATAATTTCATGTTAATGGGATATTTTACATTTTAAAATCAATTATAGGTTCATCTAGTTGTAAAGTAAAACGAATTATAACAAAAAATAAACAATAATACTTTTTCTTACTCCCTGAGTACTATACAGTGGCAAACAAATACTCAATAAGGCATGGCATTTGGCACGTCATATGACGTGGATACTCTTCCAACAGGTTAAATGTTCTGTCTGTCTGTCTGTCCAATGTATGTACTATTAAAGTTTTAGTACATACACATAACCAGTCCAGGAATTAATTATATTTTTTCTATTATTTGTAATAATAACTTATTGTCATAATACATAAATTAATTTAACTACAAATTTTGTAACAAAATATGTGTTAAATAAACATATTTGGTTCTACAATATTTTGATTAAAAACTGTCACAGTGATAGCAAATCTCATGTCGACTGAAATAAAACTCATTAAATATACAGTGGGATAGGGTTGGCAGTGTTTGGACTCTAGTTCCCACGCACATTCCAGTGAGAGGGGAGTGATGTCATGAAACTAACAAGTCAAGTCTAATTTCCGAGATGGCTGATAGGGGCGTATGAATCTGTTGGAACAAGCTGGTTTCTAATGGCTTCTACTACTATCCGTAACAAAAGTTTGGAGACTCGAGTTTGGATGCTTACAAAAATTAAACTAACAAAGCTATGCTAATGGAACATGTACCAATATTTTCATTGTTTTATAGTGCGTTGATAGGTGTCAACAAATAATTTTTGTATTATTTTTTCATATTTATACTTGTACCGAACGAAAAAAGTACACGATTTTTCACTAATTCCAAACAAATCTTGACTTTTGAAAATCGCTGACTAAATACCCGTTCATGTATCTGATGAAAGTTTAATACGTGATTGGTTATGGTTTTGAAAATGCTATATTAAAGTTTCAACATTTTTCTTTAATTAGAAAAAAGTTCTTGTAGTTCTTCAATAAAACAACTTTTTCTTAGCAATGGCTGATTGGACGAGGTTGAACTTGACATTGTTGTAATAAGCTAATTTCACATATTTAACTACATACTTTATTAACCTTTTACAGTCCATCATGTATTTTGTAGCGATTTTTATTTGATTGCGAAGCAATGTTCACTGAAGCGAGAACGCCGTTCCCAGTGAGGCGCTCGGTCCTGAGTTATGTGTCAGGAATGCGCTGTTGCCAGGTGAACAACCCTCTTCAGACAAAACTCGTGACTTACTGGTAAGGCCACCCCTGTAAAAAATCTGGTAAATATGACTGTTGTCTATGAATAACGTATGACTCATAACTTGTACCTCTACTTAAAAGCACGCTGACACTTATTTTCTATATTCTGCGTAAGTTGTTGTCAAGTAAGCATCTCCCAGAGAACAGCCATGCCTCGCAGAGAACATTTTTGTCATAGATATTATGACAAATCCTTTTATTACAGGAGTGTAACGATTTTTAAACTTGCCATTGGAGGTCCACGGCCCTCATGAAAAAAGTGATGGGAAATGGTATAAAAATATTGAAAACCAAAAATATTACATTATCTTTTCTTATACGAACCTGAATGACGGCTGGACTGGCAACGACTTGGCAACACCGCATTCCCGCCGGACACGTTACTCACGGCTCAGTGCACATCGCTTCGCTATCAAATAAAAATCGCTACAAAATACACTATGGGCTGTAAAAGGTTAACAAAGTATGTAGTTAAATATGTGAAATTAGCTTATTACAACAATGTCAAGTTCAACCTCGTCCGATCAGCCATTGCTAAGAAAAAGTTGTTTTATTGAATCTACAAGAACTTTTTTCTAATGAAAGAAAAATTTTCTTTAATATAGCATTTTCAATACCATAACCAATAACGTATTACATTTTCATCAAGATATATGAACGGGTATTTAGTCAGCGATTTTCAAAAGTTAAGATTTGTTTGGAATTAGTGAAAAATCGTGTACTTTTTTCATTCGGTACGAAGTATAAATATGAAAAAATAATATAAAAATTATTTGTTGACACCTATCAACGCACAATAAAACAATAAAAAATTGGTACAGGTTCCATTACCATACCTTTGTTAGTTCAATTTTTGCAAGCATCCAAACTCGAGTCTCCAGACTTTTGTTACGGATAGTAGATTGCTTGACCTCCGTCTTTAATTTTCTAGCTGGGATTAGATATCTGGTATAATGGAAGGTGCATTAAAGATTTAATGCCTTGTACTTAAAGACAATCATCAATGCTATCTATTGTTTTAAATAATTTCATTTCATCCATATATAATAATAATCTGCTAAAATTTACACTTTTCAGAATTTAATTTATAAAGATTAAAAAAAGCTAAGGATCCAAAAATGATCCTATGTCAAGTTACCTGATGGTACTGTGAATTCTTTGGAAGAATAATTTTTTTTTTTTTTTTTTTTTTTTTTTTTCTCCTCCTTAACCTTACTCTGACCATTCCCCATAGACCATTGATCTGTGCGAGGAACTTATTCAGTCAGAGTAAGGGGGCGAACCTGTACAGTACGAGGTGAATATTACTGATAAAATCTTTCAGTCAAGGCCGGATTCGAACCAGCGCTATCTCTAACCCAAGCTCAAAGTCCTGTCGCCTTAGACCACTCGGCCACCGGCTCGCCCAACTACTATGAACTATAAATTGGCTTTATAGTTCATAATCTGTTTTCTGCTATACAAATAGGAACATATAAACCTAACACCCTGATCAGACAATCACAAATAATCCAATTCTGATAGTAAGTGTTAAGTGATTCACTTTGTCAAATGATTTTTTTTTTTTAATCTGTGAATATTTAATCAACCTGACAATTGCTATCTACTGTAATTTTGTTAAGCAGTACTGTGTGAAGTTTAGTAACATTTTTACTATTGGACCTATTTGTAAACATTTTATGTTGAAATTGGGTATTATATTTTTTAACATTAAAAATATTTTGTTGTGAATTTTAGATTTAAACTCCTTGGTGGTAGAAAAAAATAAAAAATTAAACTAAAAAAAATTAAATAAAATTCAAACAATTGGTCTGTTAAGTTTGAAATGTCTCTTGTATTACCTTTTTTATGAATAGGAATAACTCTAGTTAATTTCCAGGCTGTAGTAAAACAGTTTTTTAATATATATATTGCAACAGAATAATAAAATGCTATGCGCATCATTTAAAAATGTATGGAGGAAAAACGTAAGGCCTGAAAGATCATTTGTTATTAAAGTGGTTTAGATTTCACTCACTTCAATATCGTGTAAGATGAGACATTTTGCATTTTGTATCAATTTCAAGGACACAGACCAATGATAAATTTCTGTGTGAGGGAGGGAGGGTGGGGAGGGAGGGAGGGAGGGAGAGAGAGAGAGAGAGAGAGAGAGAGAGGGGGGGGGAGTGAGGGAGAGGGAGAGAGACTTAGCTTCACCACTGCTGGTAGGTGGCAATGGTGGGCAGTAGTGGAAACTAAGTCTCTCTCTCTCTCTCTCTCTCTCTCTCTCTCTCTCTCTCTCTCTCTCTCTCTCTCTCTCTCTCTCTCTCTCTCTCTCTCTCTCTATATATATATATATATATATATATATATATATATATATATATCCACATGAAAAAAGTCCCAGTGGCACAGAAAATTTGTGGTGTGGTATTGTGATCCTATTGTATTAGTTTACTACTACTACTACCGATAGATAAGCATTTTTTATACACTAAAAACAATAATTACAATATAGAGATCATATAAACGGTGAAAATAGTTCCCCTCATGGGCACATGCCTTTGGGAGGGGAACGGGCCACTACCAGCCAGGTAAAATAAAATGACAATGTTACTATTATGTGTATTTATAAGCACATTTAATAAATAATACTGCTTTTTTATGTGAATAATACTGCTAAATTAACATTTTTATGTAAATCACTAATTAAAAATATTAGATCATTCTAATTAAAAAAAATCTCACAATAATTCTCAGATCACAACAAAAGGGAAAAAAATAGCTTTACACAAATTGTATTCAGTTTCGTTATCTATTTTCTCCTAACTATTCATTTTCCCTTTAATTTTAAATTAATTTCATGTAATAGGGTGATATTTATCCAAATTTATGTGGCATTGTTCTTGAACTTCACCAATATAATTAGACTTAAGTTATTTATGAAGAACATAAATTGAATTTTGAAAATAGTAGTAATAAGTAAAATATTGCATACTATTTAGATGAATAAAAGAAATACACCAAAGAAATTTTCATTTTATTTTTGCTATGTTGTCTGCAGAAAAAAATGTTTGATGTTAAAATGTAAATTTCTTTTATTAAAAAAAATTTAAATATGTAATTGTTAAGTGTTTTTGTAGGTTTCACAAGTTTATCAAACTATTGAGTTCAGCCGGCTGCTGGAGCTTGCCCATTTCACCACCCCATTCCACATGGAGAGGCTGCTTGTAGAGTGTGTCCGTCATAACGATATGCAGGTATATTGTGTGATTAACTTGTAGTGTTGTAGTCATTGGACGGACACTACAGTACTCTTATTTTTTTTCTTAACTTTACTCGCCAGTTCAAATGGACTTGCAAGCCTGTGTGAGAACGTTATTCAATGAGTGAAGTACCGATCGCTTGTTCAGTGAGGATTCAAACCTTGGATCTTGCCGTCTGAAGCCTTAGCCTCTGAGCCACCACGCCGGCAATATTATATTATTAAATTATTGCCTCGAATATTATTAAATTTTTCGACTCTTAATTTACTTCTTCAAGCAAATAAGTTTGAGTGTAAATGTTTTAATTATTTTATTATGCTAATTAAAAATGTGTTTAACAATAATGGCGTTATATTTTCAGCACTGGCTGCAAATTGTCAAGAAAATGGAAATAGTAAAGAAATTATTTTTAATAATGGCCATGATTAGGGAATGTTAATTGTTTTATATTCCTACAGTTACAACGTGATAAAATCTACTTTTAAAATTCATGTGCTTTTAATACAAGTTTATTATATTTTTATAAAAAATATCAGTTTGGTTTAACATTTAATGGTGGTAAATTCTTATATACTAAATCAATATTTTCTAGAGAAACGCTTGTATCAAAGTGATTTTTTTTTTTTAAGCATGAAAAGATACACCTCATGAATGGTCTCACTAAGGTATCTGATGGAAAGCCCTGTTAAGTCCAGTAAAGTCTCGCTACTTCATGTTACTTAAACATATTCAGTATGTCATTGAGTTTAGTTAGTGCCCGACTTGGTTAGTTAGTATAATTTCTGAATACAACTGATATTTTTAATTACCATTTACTGAATATTATATTGTAGTATCAAGGACTTTAAAAAAAGTGTGTAGTCTATATTATAACCATTAACTTGTTTTTTATAAGTCCAATAAATTAGAATTTATCATGTTTCATGAATTTTTATGAATATCTTGTATTCAGTAGAATGATATTCAGTTTTCCTGGTTTGTAATTTTTTTCTTTTTAACACGTTGACTGCAACTGTCTTATACTATGTAGTATCCCTAGGAGCTGAAGTATAAAAATTATGTTTTCAATTACCATGTTGTTGACATGGTTTTATATCCATGTAAACATCCACGAAGCTGATTGAAGTTGATTTTATATTTATATAACACGTCATAAATGTACGATCCACATGTGGGGCTTCTCTATACCACTGTACTATGAAACGGTATCATGACTCACAGGCGGGTCATCCTTACTGAACGTGTTAATAAAAATAGTTTTTTTTAAATATACCGTTAAGAACAGTATTGATTTTGTTGATAAGGTCAGTCATGTAAAGTTGTGTAATAAGACTAGGTTAGCCTCATTTGACATATGTAATCTGTATACAATTCCACTTGATGAAGTGATTAACTTAGTAAAGGGAAAACTTATAGAACACGGCAATATGAATAAATGTATGTAAATCAAATTGTAAAGTTGCTCAAAACTATCTTGAAACAAAATTATTTCCGTTTCAATAACAAATTTTAATTACTAAACAGTGGTTTAGCTACGGGTAGTCCACAGTCATCTATTTTGTCAGAAGTTTATTTACAGCATCATGAAGACTCCATTTTAGATAAATTAAAAGAGGAACATGATGTCATATTTTACACCCGTTATATTGATGATATTCTGGTTTTATTTAACGAGAAATCATGTAATGACTTAGATAATATGTTAAATATACTTAATTATCACCAACAGAAGCTTAATTTTACCAGTGAACTTGAATCTATGAATGAAATTAACTTTCTGGATCTAAAAATAATTCATAACAAATTTTCGTTATGAATTATTCAACAGAAAATATTGTTCGTGAAAAGGTGTGCCGGTTCTTATGAAAAGTATGAGTCATCCTGTTTGTGTACAAGCACTTGCTATTTATTGGTGACTTCATCACTCCTAGATCAACAAAGGGCACCTTAACTGCAGAAGTAGAAGGAGGAAAAAAAGTTACTCAAGAGAACAATTCAGTAAGTACACCATATTTATTTTTAACCAAAATAATGTTATTAAATTATACAGAAATGTGTTGGTGAAATAATGACAATTACTGAACTGCAAATTGGATTAACTTAATAGCACCGGTGACATATACCCTTGACCCCATTTTTTAAGACGGATACATATTCTCCTGGTTGGTATAGATCCAGTATTTGTCAACTTAAATTCTGTCTGAATATTTATCGCTTTTTCCTTTGGGTTTCTGGGCAGTCTTTTAAGTCTTTGCCCTTAATCTGGTGTCTCCAGCAGTTTGCCTTCTCCATGTGCCTGGAATGATTTCTCTTGTGTTGTCATCTCATCTACACAGTCAAAAGTCCCCAGTGGAGTGTAGTGTTTTAAACAATCTGTTTCCGAACGCAGAAAATTGTAGAGACGAACACATGTAAGTACAATATCTATAGTAATATTTTTAATATTTACTTAAATAGGTTTTCAGAAAACCCTGAACACAGAAGCCGTCACTCCGAATTAATTTTCCACAACTACCCATCCTCTAGAATGCATCCAATTATACAATCGTGGTGAACCACGATGTAAGTTTGTTGCATAGGGTTTCATTATGTTTTCATTTAATGGAAAGACATCATATATATATTAGGGGTGTGCGAGTAGTGAATTTTGAGTTCGAGTCGAGTCGAGTAGTTGGCATTTTTTCGAGTATCGAGTATTTTTCGAGCGAGTATTTACAGAAGGATTTCATGTTCACCCAAGACAACTGTAAAAGGCAGACACCATACTAAGCCTATGTTAAGTTTTGCCAGATTCGTAAATATATACATCTAAACTGAACACAATAATTTTGATTTGCTGTTTGAAACTGTAACATGTGAAAAATAAAACTTGTTACTTCCTGCCTTCCTCCATTTTTATGTGGCACTGTTTTGTTTAACCTTTTTCCTTTTTTCAGAACTAATATTATGTAAGAAATTAAGAAAGTATATTATTAATTGAAACAACGTGGATTATAAAGATTTAATCTGTTCACTCATATCACAGATCAGGTTTTCTATGCAATCCAATTATACTGTTTCCCAGCAGGCCTATATGTTTATCTGGTGGTTCAGTTCAAAGTGTACCGCGAAAACAGTGAAGCTTGTTGGCAAAAGTTGCATCCAACCAAACTGATGCTAAAATTCGGGCAATTTCGCCAAATGCGGTCATTTGCTTTGATAATTGCCTCTTCTCAACAAAAAATTGATTGTGTTCACGCCAAGAAGAGTGGATCTGTATTCTGTGGGTATTTAATTCAGTAATAACAAGGTTACAACTAACTGAAAATAAGCTGTAAATTATATAATCAAATTTGAAAATCTGGATGACAAAGACTCTAGTTCAATCAATTGATAATAATAACTAAGCAGTTTTACTAAAAATAAATTTAAAAGTCGCTTAGGATGATCATAGTTTTTAAATTATGATCGGTAATGAAATGTGTGCAATTTGAAACTATTTCAATACATGAGGCTACACTGAACAACAGATAAATAATTATGTCAACGAGAAATTCATAAAACCTGGTGTAATCGAATGAAAACCATAGACGTAGTCGGCTAATGTAATAGGTCTACCCGATATTGGCGACGAGATGCAGTCTGAAATATCAGCTAAGTGCCAACTAGTAATACAGTGAAGATTTTGGACAGCTAAACTATAAACTTACGAATAAAAAATGAGACGTTTGATAAAGCTTTGTTTCATTAAAAATTATTTTCCGAATTTCTAAATTCCTCGTATTTTATTTAGAAAAGGTCTTCCAACATGTTTCTCCCTCACTTTGGTTAATTCGTGATTGTTTTACAGTTTACATCAACATTGACGTCAATGTGAACAGGGGACCGTTCAGTGAATTTACGAATCAAAATTATCGTACTTTACCACCTTTTACACTCCAACTGTGTTATTATCTAACCTAGTCAGAAAACCGTTCAACAATTTGACAGGAAAAAATATCGTATGCGCAAATATTACACACAGTTTTGACGATCTAAGGCGTTTTCGAAATAATAATTAATAGACGTTCGCCACGGATATATATATATATCTATTTTTTATTTGATGGAAAATAAATCAATAATGTTGTGTCACACGCTGCTAGAACGTCATTACCATACTTTATATGACATGAGACGGTATTTTCTTACGTCAAATCATTGGACGATTCCCTGTTCAGATTAAAAACAAAATAGACCTCAATCGACTCGCAAGAAATATACGATAATTTCATTTCCGAAAAAGAGCTGAACGGTTCCTTGCACGTACTATACTGCAACCGAGATGAACTTTCACCTAGAAAAGATCGGAAGTTTGATTCTTGGGATGTTAAGTGACCCGTTCTCGGGACTCTTTTGATTGCACAGTATTATTGATATGAACGAAAAAATGCATTATTTCCACGGTGCACAGTTAGATTTGTATTGGTAGCAGGTTTTTTGAGCATTTAGAACCGGATCTCTCGTCCCCTTTCTTGGGTCATAAAGAAACTAACCAGCACTTCTGATTTATTCACGCTTTTTAAGGTTAGGTTACAAGTGACTAGTAGACTCGGCAACCAACACGTGTGATCGCTACTATTTACAGTGAGCGCTACCATCCCAGCTCTGTTGATCACATTGAACTGAACTATTTCAAATCATAATGAACGAACTCTTTCACTACGTCGACTAGTTCATTTGACCGTCGTCGTGTACTACTTATTCTTAGGCGCATTGTTCAGTTCATAATTACGCGTACCAAACTGATAACGTATGATTAATGGTAAAATAAAATACAAGGAAGCGCACATTTTTTATTCATAACTTGTAAAACTGTTTACTCTTAAAACTAAATTAAGATGTAAATCTGATATTTCGTGAAATACAACTACTCGCTCGAACTTCGAGTAGTTTTAGGAGCTTTGAGCCGAGTTCGAGTAGTAAAATACTCGATCAAATACTCGAAGTTTCTAGTACTCGCACACCCCTAATAAATATATATATATATTTTCCTTTCCTTCTTAACCTTGCTCTGCCCATTCCTCATAGTCTATTGATCTGTGCGAGGAACTTATTCATACAGAGTAAGGGGTCAAACCAGTACAGTAGAAGGTGAATATTACTTGATAAATCTTCCAGTCTAGGCCAGATTCGAACCAGCGCTATCTCTAACCCAAGCTCACAGTCCTGACGCCTTAGACCAGTCACTCGGCCACCGGCTCGCCCAAATGTGTATATGCCAGTAACACATAAGGCACAGCAAGATTTCGACTATCCAAAGGTTCATCTTGTGGTAATTCCAGGTCATTGGCTAGCATTTTCTTATAAAATGTAGTATTTCTGAAAACACCTTTAGAAATTTGACCCTGGTAACCAATGTCAACGTACAATTTGTAATGGACGTAAACTATTGTCATCAACACTATGTGTGCCTTATAGTTGTAGTACTCTGCAACTGTGTTTGCCGGACGTAGTATTTGGACATGTTTTCCATCCAGTGCCCCATTGCAGTGGGGATAGTTCCACAATTTCTTGAAATTATGGGTTACTAATTTCCATTGATCTTCATTGGCAAGGAGCTGAAAAAATCCTAAATTGATTGTTTCAAAAAAGTTAATAATGTACTATTAAAAAAAAATAACAAATTTGTGATGTTATTTTATAACTTTACATAAAATGATATAATTAATTTTAGAAAATTACAAAGTGGTAATATAGACCCTTCTACTTAGTAGAATACCAATGTTAAGATTGACATTATAATTTTCATAAATATTAATATATGAGGCGTGTTTTTAAAGTAAGTACCGTTTTGGAATCCTACCGCTGTAGCGCTGCGATCGGCGTCCAGTGCATGCGTGCTAGATACTACTATCTTTTGGCAAGCTACAGCCGCCGTTACGGACCCATTTGACTGTATTTAAGGTCGCTTATGACTGTTTAAAATTTCTCCTCTGATTAAAAATGCCGCCAACTGTAAAGTACATGTTTTGATAAGTTTTCGTAACAATGAAGACATGAAAGCAGCTGACATTCATCGAGAGGTCTATGAAGTTTATTGAGAAAACAGAATGAGTGATGGGATGGTATGGAAATGGGTGAGAGCTTTTAAGGTTGTGCGAATGTGCATGATGCTGAACAAAGTCGGAAACCTTTACTCATTACTGATGACGTGGTGCAAAATGTTGATGAAAAAAGTCAAAGAAAACAGACGCATTACAACTGCATCATTATGTAGTGTGTCTTCAAGTGTCAAGAAGTGCGATTATTGAAATTGTGACGGTTTGAAGTACCGAAAGTTATGCTTACGGTACGTTTCAAAAATGCTGACGGAGAATAAAAAAAAAAAAAAAAAAAAAAAAGTGACAAGAATCACACAAAAAATGTTTAACCAGTTCTCTCACATTCCTAGAACATTAGAATCGTGATGGTTACAATTTTTTAAACCAAATTAATTGTCACTGTGACATACTCACGATGAGTGTTAGCTGCTTCCACACCCTTAGCGTTATGAAAACGTACTCAGCTCATAATTCGCAGTTGCCGGCATTTTTAACCGGAGGAGGAATTTTAAACAGTCATAAATGACTTTAAATACAGTCAATTGGATCCGTAACGGCGACTGTGGCTTGCCAAGTAGGACCCAGCACGCATGCGTTGAACGCCGACCGTGGTGGGATTCCAAAACGGTTGGTGTTTACTTACTTTAAAAACACACCTCGTAAATAAAATTAAAATTTTCCAAAATAGTATGTGTGATACATAGATAAAAAGAGATACATTAAAAACATAAATAACTGTGTTGTCAAATTATTAATATAGTTATTATTAGCATAGGCCTAATTATTATAATTTAAATACGGCACCCAAAAGGACAAACGTGTGGTGGGATTACCTGACACTTTAAATAATTTTAGAACACAAAAATGTACATGCCGGCCAATATATATATTATATATTTATATTTTATACAGATTTAATACAGTTACAGTAAAATCTTACATATCAGGCCCTGTGATATCCAGAACCTCTGATAACTAGCCTGGACGGCTCGGTGACTAAGAAAAGGAATATTAGTTCCCAGCGTTTTACATTAGAAAAAGAGGGGTGGAGAACTTAATAAGGGATTTCCCCACAGCAAACATCTCCTTCGCTATTTTCGGAACTTTGCCATGGTCTGTCGGTAGATCAAACAGTTGCTATTTTGTCGCAATTCCGTGTAAGTTATTATGAGGTTTTCTGGTATACTGTATTTTACTGCTTCACTTTTTTTATTTACTACGGTATGTTCTAAAATGAAATAAAATTTATAATCTCTTGATTTTATTTCCTTTCCATTACGTGACCAGAAAGTACCTTAACTAAGAAATTTGATACTAGTAGACCAGCAATATTTTAGTTTTTATTTTTGTTAAATAAAAATGTATGCGATTTTATAAAATTATTATTAACTATTTTGGAAAACCCTTATCTTTAGTCTAAGTTATTTAGCTCAGTGTTAAACAATTCATTAATTATAAGTTCTTTCAAATCTCAGCCGCAACCTCTCTCAAACCTGTAATACATTCACTACACGAAAACAACGCCTACATTTTGCTAGTTCCCTATCCGGCTTCTAAGTTATCCGGCCTACCCTAGCGCCCCATTGGGCCGGATATGACAGCTTTTACTGCATATTATTGCAAATTGTATTGTTTCAGGTTGATGACTAACTGCCAGAAATAGAGGAACCTCAAACTGAAGCAAACGCATAGTTGTCAAGTAATCAGCGTAAATCAATCCCATCTCTGAAAACTTACAAAGGCCTCAAAACAAAAATAGACGATGACAGGAAGAAAGAAGAATAGGCTTACGGATTCCATGAGTCAGCTGCGAAATCACTGACTGACAAAGATGACTGCTTGAAATTTAGTGAGATGATTGCAGCCCAGCATAGAAAATGGACTCTTTGTCACCAAGCAATAGCTAGAAATAAAATTCAGAACATGATTTATTTAGAAATGCAAGAAATGCATGATAATACACCTTCTCATCAATATAACAGCTCCTCGCCACTGTCAACTTATAGCTCCAGCAACAACCAACTCTATCACACTCAACTGGAGGGAATACTTCACAGATAGATAGTGTTCTGGAAGAAGTGCAGCTGAATTTGTGTTTTGACCTGGACACGAATAATATTAATTAACAAGTAATTGTTGTTATATATTATTATTTCATGTACAAAATCATTATTTTTTTTAATCATGCAAATAAACCACTTACTTTGACAAAATCTTGAAGGGCTTCTATTATTGCTTGCAGTACCACAGGTATCATCGATGAAATGAATTGCTTAGATACTTTAAATAAATACATCAAAGAGGTGGAGGAGAAGTCTGTAGCTAAAAATTTAAGACAAATTGCTAATTTTATTTGTGCAGGAACCTGAAGTATGTGTCACTTTTTAATTTTAGGTTCAACATTCTTGTAAAGCTTTTTAAACAATATGTTCTCATTTAACTCCAAATTACTTAATATTGAAAAGAATCTTGTTTTAAAGTAATTCTCTCATCCACACAGAACGAGAAGTTCTTTTATGTTTACACAATTTTGATGTTAATAAACAAGCAGCACTAACACCAGCAACAGCTAAAGCATCCATATTCATAAATTCAATTAATTACTACACAAAACTTAAATACAATGTTATCTTTACAAAGACTTCCTTATTCTGCAAGTAGCACACTATAACGCACATGTGTGGCCACTGATGCCGCACACTTCACAAGTATGCTTTGCTCGCATGCGTTAGTGAGTAAGTCGAATAGAAAATCGCTCAAGTGTGGACATAGCCAATTAGTGACATGCATTTTTAAATACTGATTAAAAGAGAAATAATCACAGCCACTGTTGTCATGCTTTCAAGAAGGAGTGTACTTTACCATCTAGAATCAGAAATTTAGAAATATTTTAATTTTCAGATTCGTATAGAGCACAGCACAGGTTGTGTGCACTTTGGAATAGATCTGGCAGAATCACAACGAGAGGATCACCCAGAAGGACCGACGCTACAGGATATGCCAAGTGAGCAAGTCCGTAACCAGCTGATCAACATGTACAATGTTCTACACAAGAGTATGAGCCTTATCAACCCTAATTTGAATAAGGTAACACAACCTTGCAAATAATGATTTAAGGACAAGCCAGTTCAGCTTGGAATGTTCACAAAGGATAGACATATAGTCCTAAATAATAACATTGATTCTTTTCAAAGAATATACAACAGTTTTTACATGCCTGATGTTTTTTTTAAATAAAAAGAGAAAACAGGAAAAAGACTTCCTAATCTCATTAATTGTTGATTTTATTATTTTTAATTAATTTGCACATTTATTTCCAGTTTCTAAATTAGTAATATATTAAGATATGTACTTGAATGTTAGATGGAGCACAGTTTGATCAGTCCAAAGACTTGTGTCTCTTGAACTATAATCCTGTGCTAAATAAATGCCAATGCAGCGTTTATCACACTGTGCATTAACAGTGTGCATTCTGTTGTGGGTGACATTTAAGAAAATTACTTAAATAAGCAAATATTTGATATGTTCCTCAAAATACATTGATATTATTGAAAGTTGTGGAAAAATAAAGATTATGTAGTGTAACACGAGGGAGAGAGCAAGCAGTAGTCTTCTGACCCTCCAATAAAATAATTTCTTTGAACTAGTCTCGATAGAAGTTTCTTTAATGAGTATTTTTGTGAAATTGTTATTTATACAAAAAATTAAATTAATGTCTCTAAGATTGTCTAATTAAGAGAAGTTTACACAAAGCGAGTTTCCATTTCTACAAAGATTTAAAATTTTGTTCACAAATAAGCAATTTAACAACTTTCTACTATAGCAATGTAATTTATTTTTAACCCTTTTTCATGGGACGATGCTATGTCATACACTTGTCCTGCCACTTGTACTTCGATTGTTATTGATCGTTTTCCGTTTACACATGCACATTTACATGAACTACATTAATTGTGTGTATTTGTTAATACATTTATATTATATCAATTTTAATATCACATTGTGAGGATATTAAGTTTATTTGATGTGGTGAAATGATATAGGAGATAATATGTATAACTAGACTATTGTATTTGAGGTAACAGTTACTGCTTGACTTATAACATCTGTTTGAAAACTGTATATGTCTGTTTATTGTGTACATGTATATTTACAGATTACCAAGTATGCTGCTTTCTTTTAACTGTTAACTAAAATACTAGGCCTAGTGCCCTACAATTAACCAGAACCCATCATAGTCATGTATCCTATCTAGCCATCATCACCATGGGTGAGAATCTCCTAAACCGGTATCAATTGGAAAGTTTGTTATTGAATAACACGTTCAATGCTGAAAGAGAACATAATTGCGCACCCCCAAGGCTGAGTATGAAACACTATCACATAGTACAGACATCCCTCACACTAATATAGTGGTATCAGAAAACGAAATACACCAAGACTGCCACAACAAGCGACGAGCAACACAACGTTCCCAGGCAACAGCTAACCTGAATAAATACATTTCAAGGGCAGGCGGTGCATTGTTCCATGTAGCCCACACGGGACGTGTTAAGTCCCAGAATGAAATACACCGACTGCCACAACAACCTGAATAAATACATTTCAAGGGCGGGCGGTGCATTGTTCCATGTGCACCGCCAGGCGCGTCATAGCAGCACTACATTGATCAATGTAGCCCACACGGGACGTGTTAAGTCCCAGAGTGAAATACACCAAGACTGCCACAACAAGCGACGAGCAACACAACGTTCCCAGGCAACAGCTAACCTGAGTAAATACATTTCAAGGGCGGGCGGTGCATTGTTCCATGTGCACCGCCAGGCGCGTCATAGCAGCACTACATTGATCAATGTAGCCCACACGGGACGTGTTAAGTCCCAGAGTGAAATACACCAAGACTGCCACAACAAGCGACGAGCAACACAACGTTCCCAGGCAACAGCTAACCTGAATAAATACATTTCAAGGCAGGCGGTGCATTGTTCCATGTGCACCGCCAGGCGCGTCATAGCAGCACTACATTGATCAATGTAGCCCACACGGGACGTGTTAAGTCCCAGAGTGAAATACACCAAGACTGCCACAACAAGCGACGAGCAACACAACGTTCCCAGGCAACAGCTAACCTGAATAAATACATTTCAAGGGCAGGCGGTGCATTGTTCCATGTAGCCCACACGGTACGTGTTAAGTCCCAGAATGAAATACACCGACTGCCACAACAACCTGAATAAATACATTTCAAGGGCGGGCGGTGCATTGTTCCATGTGCACCGCCAGGCGCGTCATAGCAGCACTACATTGATCAATGTAGCCCACACGGGACGTGTTAAGTCCCAGAGTGAAATACACCAAGACTGCCACAACAAGCGACGAGCAACACAACGTTCCCAGGCAACAGCTAACCTGAATAAATACATTTCAAGGGCAGGCGGTGCATTGTTCCATGTAGCCCACACGGGACGTGTTAAGTCCCAGAATGAAATACACCGACTGCCACAACAACCTGAATAAATACATTTCAAGGGCGGGCGGTGCATTGTTCCATGTGCACCGCCAGGCGCGTCATAGCAGCACTACATTGATCAATGTAGCCCACACGGGACGTGTTAAGTCCCAGAGTGAAATTGGTAAATAGCAAGGAAGTCTCACTATTAGTGAGATGACTGTGATGAAGTCTTGCACATAGTTCCCTTCTTCAAGAAGTTTATACTTTTTATTGTATACATTAGTATATTAAGGGGGTTCGGTACTCCCTATCCCGCCCATGTTAAATTTAACAACTTTGTTGTTCCTTTTCTAGAAATCTACTTAAGATATTGGAGTTAAATTTTTCAGGCTTGTTTTTACACCCTTTCTACACACTTTAACGACGAGAATTGTAAAAAAAAAACACACAGAAAAAAATGAAAATCTTTTTAGAAAATCTTTAAAAAAATTCTTTTTTTATGGTCATAATATATTTTTTTTTATTATTCAAAGAAAGTCATTGGAAAAAGCTCTTCGTCAAAGTGTGTACATGCATGTAATAAATAAGAGACAAAAATTTGGTTGGCCTATGTCAAATAGTTCCTGAGAAAAGGTACATTTTATAATAAAAAATATAGTTTTCGGAAAAACGGCTTTAAAAGTTTTATTTACCTTCTAATACATGCCAGCAGCATAAGAGGGACCTGCTACACAATCATCCTCCTCCATATCATCCTCCAGCTTCCTTTTCAAGAGTCTCTTGCTTTGTCTAGCTTTCTTCTGGATTTCAGCAGCTTCTCGATCACCTTTTTGAATGCGAGCGATGTCCAGATCTTTCATCACCGACGCACAGTTTAGTCCTGGTTCAATTCCCAAACTCTTCAACACTTGACACTTGGCAATATTACCTTCATTGAAGGATGCTACAGCATCATATACACCTAAACAAAGGGTATTGAGGCCAACAAAATTTATTTTTGGCAGACGACCCCAGATTACGCTGTTTAGCGACTCGTTCGGGTTCTGCGTTTTACCGTGCAAACATTTTCTCAACAAGTCAGGGTTGGCTAGGTCCCTAAAAGTAGGCTTAATTTGTTTCATTATAATTTCTGGCAAATGAAAATGCTTGGTGTGGTCATAAGTAAGGTTTTCAGCCATTGCCCTTTGGTACTTACACCAACTTGTCTCACCCTTAGGGCAGAGACCGTGCTGCGGGTTTTCATTGCTCGAGCAAATGTGAAAATATTCAGCCCAAACTTCTTTTTTCATAGACTCTAAGTTAGAGGTATTGCGCCTAATTGCTACACCATAATAGTTTTGAATTTTTTGTATGGCTGCATCACTTAGCCTACCTTTTCCGAACATAGACTTTTCATCTGCTAACTTCTTTCCCTTGCTTTTCTGCTTCAATGCCCTCAACCGTGATCCCATTCTTTTTTGAATATGGCCGATACATTCTAACTTTTTAATTACAAAGTCTTCACCATATATTTTCCTGTCTTCTACATTCTTGAATGCTTTGGAGTCACCATCCCCCAAGTAGTAAGCATACCGAACATTTTTTTCAAGTGATCGTTGAAAGATTTCCATCACACCTTCTATTTCCATTCCACCACTCACTCCCTGATAATTGGCAATACAAGTAGGCAAATGAATGCCCTCATCTTTTTGTTCACATCTACAAAATTTAGATTTGATGGACACATCTACGACCTTGCCTGTGTCGAAACTTGTAGCTGAGACCACGCCATTCAGCGAGGTGTGGCCTCGCTTTTGCCAAGTACCATCCAGGGCAATACTTATGTCTCTGGAGTCCTCATTTATTTTCACAGCTTCTTCTAGAGCTGATGACATTGACTGTGAACATACATCTTTTACATATTTTCCAATAATTTTGTTGTATTTTATAAACCGTGTAGGGGGTGAAGGTAAGTTCATTACTGCAGCCAGAATCTTGCCACCAGTTTGTCCTTTCCCGATACAACGCATGCCGTACACATACCTTACATTTACATCATAGACTTCACATTTTTTCCCATCTTCTTTCACTAGGCTTACTTTAGATGAAGTAAAATACTTATTTCTTCTATCACAACCCTCACATTCAAACATTATTTCTGCTGCTAGGCCTACATGTTTACCTACGCGGAGGGAAAGATCGGAACCGCAGTCCCGACACACGGCAACTTCAGATAGTATTTTTTTAAGTACATTACTGCTTATAATAAGATTTGTACAATCAGACCTTGAAAAGGAATCATATTTGTCTAAATTTGGTATGAGCTTTATATGTGATGAGCTTTTGATGTCAATAGTGGACCCAGGCAAAAGGGGTTGATCTTGGTCTGGTGTCAGCATAGGCCTATGAGTAGGTTCACTTGCAATAGGACTATTTGTTCCTTCTGATTTAGGTTTACCAATGTTTTTGCGTTTTTTAAAAACTCTAGGAATACTTGATCTAGGCATTTTTGAAAATAACTAATATTAGCACTGTTTACACTCAAATGTTCTTCAAAACACAATGAACTAACACTTTTCACAGAAACTGTAAGTAAGTAAACAAACAATATAAAAGGCATAACCTCAACTGAGAATGACAGCTGTCAACAACACAGAGAACAGTAGAAATATAAACAGTGTTACCAAGGCAACAAAATGTAAAAACATTAGTTTATGAGTCTTATATGCTATACGATGATCTATTCTAGCAGGTAGCTAGAAAAGTATGGTTTTTAGTGGGTGCCAAAGGACGTTTCAACATTTTTTTAAATATGTTCCCAATACCGTACATACATTTTTTATATACCAAAATGTTCAGAAAGAAACAGAGAGTTAAAAACAGTTAAAAACCAAAAATGCATTTTTTTAAAGTTTTTCTGTACCGAACCCCCTTAAGAGAGATAAGATATCAGCAAACTTACTTACTTACAAGCAAACTTACTACTTTCACAAATTTTCAGCGCCATGGGTACTTTCATTAGGTAACTAAAGAAATGTGTTGTTTCTGTTACTATAAAGTGTTAGAGGACTGTCTTCTTAAGTAAGTTTTCTGACGTCCTATTTCTCGAAATATACTTATTTCTGGTCTAATGCTCTTGAACCTAATCTAAAAATTCTTTAAATGATTTATAATTTTATGTAACCCTCAATTATGTAACAGGGTGTATGTTGGCTATGGCTGTAATGGAAATCCCTGATTAAGCCTGAACTTGGGTAAGAAGGCCCTGATATCATGAAAAAGCCTGGAATTTGACATAAAGGTCCCAATTTTTAGTACACTATTATACTGGCTCGGTTTTATGGGATTGTTTTTGAGTGATACTCTTTTCAACATTGCGAGAATTATTCAAATCTATCAAACCCCTTGGTAGAAATCAGTGGACAAACAAATATAGGCATTAAGCAGAGAACATCCTAATTTTTCTTTTTAAGTCGGTTAAAAATATCCATTACCAAAATCTTAAATTAGGTGTCCAGATCTGAACCTTGATTATTATTACTTAATTAAACAGTCTCTTATTTAGACATTCTCTCATAATTGCCAAGCAGACCAGCTTGACAGTATGTTGCTTTCTCAATGTCGGCTGATAGGTAATCTAAATCAACAAGCCATATATCATTGGATATTAAGAGCTAACCTCAGTGCTGATCAAATTTAGATATACTTCAGAAAGTAAAGGTTTGGCCTTGTACCTTGTTAATTTGGGCATAAAACATTAACAGCTGGAATATTGCATTTGTTTTATTCTGCTGGTATATTTAATGCATATTACCACAGTATAAAACACACAAAAGTTAGAAACCTTCTTCCCATAAGATTAACATGGGAACTTTGAGGACTAATGGGTTGGAGCCTTTAAGGCGTATCACAAAACTTTTATTTTTCCCACCATCTACAATATCAGAGTTTTAAAACGAGCCATTTCCGTAGGTGAAGTATAACGCTTGGAATTTTGACGCAACCGATTTGCCTTACAAAATTAAATATATAGATTCCCGTTTATCCGCGAGAGACTAGACACTAGGTAGTACCGTTTTCAGGCTGGTAAATCGTTTATTTAATTGTGTTAATACAGTACACTTTATTGCAGTATTTAACTGAGTAATGTACATTAATTTCTATTTTAAGTAATTACACTGTACACTCTTTAAAATAAAACAGGGAAACATATTTTATTTTACATAATACAGCATGTACAGAAGCTAAAGGTTACTGTGTACTAGAAGGTAGAGTAGAGTTGTTTTTCCGATGCGTGATGTAACAAAAACCCGCCCGATTCAGGCAGTTGACCTTACCTAGGAGTGCTGCACAGGTGGCCGGTGCAGATGGGCACACGCATAAGTCATCCCAGTAGCCACTCATATGCCTTCTTTTTGAATGGCTCGCATGCAGCTCAGGAGTGGAGAAGGGTTGGAGGGGATTGTTGTTTACATGCTTGCGTTGTGACTCAGTCTTACTTTGAAGTCCGTTGACTTGTATTGTAACTTGTTAAGTCGTGTATTGTAACGTGTTATGGCACAGTTATACAGTATTGTGATTTCTGCGACAATACAATCTTTAGAATGTCAAAACGACAGAAAAAAAGGTTGTATTGTCAAATGATGACAAATTGAAATTCATTAATAAAATCGAAAATGGTGCTTTCCGTAAACTGATCGGTAGCGGCAAGTCGACAGTGAGGGACATTATTATACAAAAGAACAAACTTCTCTCATTTGCTTCATTGTCAGAAAGCTCTTCTGTGAAGAAGACCTTGTCTTACGCTGATTTAGAGACGGCATTGGTAGAATGGATAGCCCAAGTTCGTAGCATTGGTACACATATTATGTCCAATAATTACTGCTAAAGCAAAGCAGTTTTTCAACGAGTTGGGCTTAGATGGGGAATTCGATGCATCGTCTGGGTGGTTGACTCGTTTTAAGCAACGCCATGGGATGAATGAGATGAGACTTCATAAAGAGAAGCTCAGTGGTGACCAAAAGAGACCTGATGATTTTAAAAGTGAGTTAGAAGAGTTCCTGTTTGATAATGATCTAAGTTATGAACAAATTTACAACGCAGATTAATCAGGGCTCTTCTGGAAATGTCTTACAACTCGAACACTAGCGTTTGAAAGTTAAGATAAAGCCCACCTGCATAAAGAATCCATGAAGAGCATAAATCCAGCAAAGAACGGAATACTATTATGACATGCAGCAATGCTACAGGAAGTCACAAGCTTAAGTGGATTGGTAAGGCAAAAAAACCTAGGTGTTTTAAGGGAACAAGAGCAGAACAACTGCCTGTTAATTACTTCAACCAAAGAAAAGGATGGATGGATAAACAAATATTTCAAGAGTAGTTTCAAGGTAAATTTGTATCCAAAGTAAGAAAAGATTTAAAAGCAAATAATTTACCACAAAAAGTGGTTTTGTTGATTGACAATGCCCCTTCACACCCTGAAACGCATGTGCTCAAGTCCGTTGAAGGAAACATCTTTGCCAAATTTTTGCCCCCAAACATGACTGCGTTAGTTCAGCCTATGGATGAAGGCGTGATAGCGTCCATGAAGAGAAATTACTGTTCAAAGTTACTTTGGTAGAAAATTGAAGAAGGTTGTAACTTACAAGAATTTTGAAAGTCATTCACTATTCTTGACTGAATTTATGAAATCGTGTCTGCATGAAATTCTGTAAGGTCTTCAATAATTTAAAGACATGGAGAAAACTTTTTATCAAAGATCGAAGGAATGTGGATCATGGAAACTTGGAAGAGTGATTAGACTGCGACACTAATGACCCAGGATTTGAGCAATTAATGGATGAAGACATCCTATGAAAATGCCAGGGAGAAAACTGAGATGAAAATGATGTTGAAGAAGAAGCAGAGCTTGTTTGTACCTTGGGGACGAGTGACTCACGAAGCAGCCTTGAATCACGTTGATGAGCTTTTAGAATATCTATAGGACCAGGACAACACACTGCTAACTGAAAAGTTGATGTTGCGTAAAATTCAGTTTCGAATTAAGGAACATGTTTTCAAAACAAAGAAACAGAAGTAAGTCACAGATTATTTTAAGAAGGTGTAAATATTGTAAGTACACAGTACATATTGTTAATTAATTCCTAATTTGAAACTTAATACAGTACTGTACAGTAATATTTGTTCTTGCTTTTATTAGCCTTCCTTTAACCAATTAGTGGCCTATCCGTAATTCTCGTTATCTGTGGTAGCCGCGCCACTCAACTCCACGGATAAACAGGAGTGACTGTACATAAATTGACATTTTTATAGGGTTAAATTATATATTTTATTAAATAGATTTAAATATTACAAGAAATAATTTTTTATGGTTTTAATGAGTATAAACATGTTGATCATTCTTAGAGTGACTTATGGTATTTTAATTGGGTACACTAGTTTTAAATTAACAATTATTTGAATTTAATATATTGGTATCATTTATTTGCTGTTTTAGGCTGATCGAGATAGACAGAGACAGCAAATGGTGCAGCATTACTTCGACACTAAGATTCGGGAACATCAGCGAATCTTGGCTCGCCATAAAATCATTGAGGATCGTAAAGAACATCTAGAGAGAATGAATTTTGCACGTGTAAGCATTCTTAAAAGTTGTCTTGAAGTGATTAAAATTGAATTAAATTAATAGATTATTTTATATGGTTGTAATGGCGTAATTCTGAAAGTTGGATTTAATACTTCATTACACATTATGAATTTTCAAAATAATGGATGATGAACAGCCAAAAGGTTGAATGAAATAAAGCTAAGGTATTATAGAACTTAGCAATATTAAAATTTGGATAACAGATTATTGGAGACACCAGACCTACTTTTGATTAAGAACTTCTATAAACAAGATCCATCCTGAATTCAGTTTGTCTTTAGTTGGGATGTACCTATAAAAAAAGTCTTGTCAACCACATATTAAAATATAAATGAATGGATTTTTGAGTTATAAAAGTGCAAAGTTAATGCACAGTGAAAATTAGTTAAAATTCTGGTACTTTTTTGTTCCAACTAGGATCAAAATTATTAAATCTCGTATTACAATTTTTAAATGCTTATATTATAAAATACAATTAAACGAGGAAAACAATGGTGTGATTGGATTTTTCAAATGCCTCTTAGTAAACAGCCTTAACTCAGGTGCACATAATTTCTGTGCAAAAAGTAAGTAAAGTCATTATTGACTTTGTAACCCCCTCCAAATTAGAAGCCAATTTTTTTTGTAATCATATTTTTGAAGCTTTTTGGACACATGATCCAAAGATTTTATAAAGGCTTCGACTGCTACGTTGTCACTCGATAAACTTTCACTGCTAGCACCTTATATAAGTTTCCTTGTATTGTGGCAGTTTTTCTAGTGAGACTTCCAACCAATGCTAGCAGTACAAATAGTACAGGAAACCAGGTAAAGAATTGTAGGAAAGTTAGGATAAAAAAAGTAAAAAGTAATAAAAAGTAGTAAAAAAAGTAAAAAGTAAAAGTAAAAAGTAGTAAAAAAAATAAAAAGTAGATAAATCAATTTGAAACCCCTGCAAGGTCTCAACATCAGAAATACACCAATTGTAAAGTCCGGAAATGGTTCAATTATATAGTAAACACGAGTAAACAAAAACAGTAAATAATTCGAAAAATACACTACATATTTTAATGAAGATTAGTACCTAGGGAGTTTTTAAATCGGTTATTATGTTTGAAACAGGTTCTTAACATATTAACATATAAAATAATGTAAAACAAAATGGCGATGGGAAATTATGCTTTCCCGGCATTATTATGATTGTTATGAATAAAAGGTATGACAAATATGTACACATCAATTTTTGTGTTCTTGAATCATATTTACATACTTATAAAAGCTGCTAAGTACTAATGTATCACTGGCAAATCCAGAAAAATCAAGATGGTGGATGAAGAATATATAAAATTTATTATAATAGAAATTTATATTCAAAATAATTAACTAGTGGTTTTATAGGTCGCTTATTGCGATTTCAGCAATAAAATAATACATGGTAGTGTCGAATGAAAATACGTGATTTTTCTCCATTTCCATAAATTTGACACAAAAAGTTAAATATAAATGTGAAAAAATCAAATTTTGTTCATTTAGATTATATGCTTGGATTAATAAAAGCTGCTAATAACGAATTGAGTGTGAGACTTTTGGAATATCAACGTGGAGGTTGTGGAGTCTAAGAAAATCATAATTTAATCTAGTAATAATAGTTGATAAAGGGTTTTTAGGTACTTAATCATGATTTTAGTAACAAATAAGTATACGAGAAAGTGGTGAATGGAAAAATCTTGGTTTCTTCATGTTTCACTGAAGATTTTAAGGTTGGTAACTGACAAAAATGACAGTTTTTAATTATTTATACTATATAAATATTTTCTTTGATTTAAAATTTGATTTTGATTTGATTCAAAATTGGCAAATTTTTTGCAGCATAAAATAATGAACAATATGGCTGATGGCTGCTACTTATAACATTTCAAAAGTTATAGTTTGTTCTTTTACAACGGGTTGTGGCAAAGCTTGCAGTTGTAGAAGAAGTAGTGTAGAATGTTATTTTGAGGTAAACTGCACAAATGTTACACCCATACCTGATGAAAACGATGAAATTGTAATGAATCGAGTCCAGTAAAACCAACAGAAATCATTGAAAGTGAAAATGAGATAAGTAGCGATGGTTGATGATTGCTTTGATGGTAATGTATTTTCTAATAACTCACAGGCATAAAAAGTAATAATATTTTTATTGTAAATAAATAACAGTAGTAAAAAAAACAATTCTCTACTTTCATTTCAAGTCAAAACGTCTCTCGTATTTGAAAATGTTATAACAATTGACAGATGTCAAGTAGTCAAATTAGGAATTTTTTGTAGACTTAATTTATTGGCATACAATTCATAAAAGTATGTATTTTTTCAGTCTCTTGTTTATTATAAAATATTTATATCTCGTTGACAGCTATAAACTGCCAAAATTTAAAATATGATGTCAAGAATAAAAGCTTTTAAATCATTAACTCAACTAAAGAAAATTTGCTTTTTAAAAATGATAGCCTTTGAAGGATATATTTTTTCACAAGTGTTAAAAAATCGTTTTTCATCAATAACGATTTTTCTGTTAAAGATATCTTAATGTGCAAGAACGCATTAGAAATGTCAATTTATATGCAAAAACAAATTAATGACCACTTTTCCAACTAAATTAAAACTTGTTGATATATTTTAGGTAAAATCACAGCATAAAGTAGTATAAAAAAGTATAAATAGAAGTATTAAAAACATGAACAATTAAATTCTTACACTCGTGTCTTTGTATGGGCACATCAAAATATTTTTTTTTAAAGTAAATTGTTGGGCAACCCCTAAAAGTTTAGGTGTTATAAATTTTCTTCTGAAATCAGTAAAAATAGGAAATTTGTTTTTTTAAAACAAAAATGTTAACAATTTTCAAAATGCGGCCTTGTTTTTGGTATGAGTCCAAAACGGGCAAAACTTTTTTATCATATGTTTAGATATACAATATGACTTTATACTATTGTATTTATCTTTTCTTAAACTACATTCTAATTGGCAGCACATTTTTAGCTACAAAGTGTCATTAACACGTTGAATGCGGGCGACGTTGATCAACGATGCGCCGCAGTAGCGCGTGTGGCGGGCAGCGTTGTACAATGATCCTACAGTCCTTGAAATATATTGACTCCGTGTGAGGTTAGCCATTGCCCGGGAACGTTGTGTTGCTCGTCGCTTGTTGTGCCGGTCTTTGTGAACATTTCGATGTACTTCGTTTTTGGATACCACCATTTTTGTGTTTGTGGTACCAGTTCTACGTTTTAGTGTTTTTTAGGATTGTTATAAGTAATGTTTGTGCAATGGATGATAGTTTTCGACAAGTTCCAAGAGGACATTCATGAGTGAAATATAGTGTAACAATGGCGGTTGAAGTTTTGTAAATAGTTTTTTTATTTTTAGTATTACCCATTTTTTATATTACCATACATTATTAGGACTAACTGTACATTCTCATGCCATTCGATAACATTGTGCGCGAACTTATTATTATCGTGACTAAACATTATTTTTTCGACAGAAGAAGTTTTTTTTGTTGTTGTAAAACTGTTTATTTATTCTGTTATGCAATTATCAATAATGGGACTGTAGAAAATTGTCAACAATTGCCAGCTGAGTAACGCTTACCGGCGCCCCAGGCGGACAACGTTGATCAACGCACCGGAAATGACGTTAATGGAATTGGCCTAATTCCATACCTGGACACCTTCTGACACTACTCTGGCTACAATGGGACTATTTATAAGTTAAATAAAAATTTATTATATTTCAGCCTGGGGCATGCACAATGTTGGGCGATTTCAGCAGTGAACGTGTTAAAGTGGCCAAGTGGCCAACAAATATCTGGCTGAAATGTTTTAAACTTTTTTGTGATATGAACCATGTTAGTCTTACTTTTTTATAATTGTAGCCTTCTCAAATTTTGTCTAAAACATTGTTTTGTATGAGTCACCATCTTCGAGATATTCATGTCCAAACTACCCATTATTTTTATTTATTGACAAAAGGTCCATCTTTAAAATGCTATATCTAGCCTTTGGCTATTCGCAAAAAAATAAAAAGAAAAGAATCTGAAAGATAAATTTAATAGCTTTAAATTAAGTTCTCCTGCATATGTACATAAGTGAAACACTTTTTCTGTTTAAAAAAAATTGACGAAAAACATGAAATTTCGGGGTGAAAATGTCAATATTAGCTCTACAACTCAGCAGGAGTCAATATTAGCTCTACAACTCAGCAGGAGTCAATATTAGCTCTACAACTCAGCAGGAGTCCATTTTATTGAAAGTTATTAATCACCTTTTCATCATAAAATGAGTTAATTAACCCATTTTGTATGTTATATATTAATATTTTGTCCCCTCGTATAAAGGTAGCCCCCCCACCACCTCAACTATGAAACGGGCAGGCAAAGTGGTTTATTTCAAGGAACTACATCTCCCTTGATATGATATAACCAATTTCAAGTGAATATAGCAGCTTTCTATTAATTGTTACTCTTTTACCTGGTTTACTGTATTAAATAGGGTCCCCTTTCAGTTTTTCCTTCAGTTTCAAAGCGGTTGTAAGGTTCACACCTAAAGCGGTTGTAAGGTTGGGTCCGACAGAGGGATAAATTCACGTTGCTGGCAAAACCACAAATACAAAGCATCATCCAAATGTTCATTCTGTGGCTTTTTAGTAGTGCTTCTACTCCCCAAACTATCTTAACTATTGTTTAATTTGTACTATAATTTTTGTTCCAGATAGAAACAGTATGTTTTCCCACTCCTAATTCATGCATTATCTTAGTTAACGGTTCTCCACAATCTATCAAAAATAGAGCTTTTAGGTATTGTTCCATACTTATAGTAACTTAATTACGTTTTGTCGCCATGTTATTCTTACTATTACAAAATATCACTAAGGTTTTATGCAAGCACAAATTGCACACAGATTAACTTGAATAATGTACTGCTAAAAGCAATGTGACTGCTTCACTTTGAAAGCTACACTGAATGTGAGAGTGATTCATATGTGACTCATGCCTCTCCTAGTGTTTGGCCTGTACCCACTGTGCAGTAGCTTTGTTGCGTCAAGAAGTATTGGGGAGTAGAATCGAGTGTGATCTCCACTCCATCGCAGGTTGTGTAAAAAACTACATTCCGTCCAACGCACTTCCCCTTTCAAGCAATGGCCATTTCTCATTTCACTGGTTACATCGTGATAGTTCGATACGATGCAACTATTGCTTTAGTTAGCATTAAAAATACTTCGCTAACAACAAGCAATAGCTCTCTTACTTACAACATATTTCAATATTTTTACTTTAATGTGTCAAAATCACCAGTCGGGACAATGGAGACTATGTATTGACTATATTGCTATCATTAGTCATCCTATAATGTGACAGTGTGTACAGAATAGTTTTACTTTACAGTACAAAGGAGATTGAACACTATCACTGAACCTAGAACGAATCAGTATTTCTTATCAACCTCTGATATTAGTCTTCAGTCCATTGTTACATTTCTTTTATTAATATATTTGTTCTTTACATTGCTTTGTAGGCATGTAAACTTCACAACTTAAGTAAAGTTAAACTGTTTAGGCTTTGTTATATTGCAAATTATAAGGGGAAATTCAGATTGATACTTTTTTTATGTTATTTACTAAAATAAAATTATGAATTTATATATTGTTATGTTATTTAAGAGTTTACTCAAATAAAATTATGAATTTAATTTAGGAAGAAGAAGAAGCACGGAAGGCAGAAGAGCTTGCCAGGCAACAGGCTTTGGCTGAACATCGCCGCATGGAGCAGGAGAGAGAAGAGCGAGAAAGAAAGCGGCAGGAAAATGAGATACAGCAAATCAAGGATAGACATCTAAAAGAAAAGATGCAGCAAATATCACAGACATCACATGGGCAAAAGGTGCTCAAGAAATTGGATGAAAATGTAAGGAACATACATATCACAGACATATTATCTTTTGGAAAATTTCTTTTATTTGTAAATGCATGAATACAATAGGATACAAGTCAAGTACATTAGACAAAATAAAAATTAATTTATTTCTATTTTTATTGTTTCCATTTTTAGTGTAAAAATATTTTATTGGTTTCTTGATGGTAAAAATGTTCCTAAATTCTTCAACTCAAACCATATTGTCTTGGTGAAAAGTGTTACATTATAAATGTGAGTGTGGGATTCTCTATAACTGTACTTGTTTTGATTTGGATAAAATAGCCAATTTTGGATTTGGACACAATAGATATTTTAGAGGTACAAGTAGTCATTGTGTGATCCGAGCTCCAACTAGTACAAGAAACCAGGTAGAAAATTGTAGGAAAGTTTAGATCAAATAGAAAGTAGATAAATTGATTTGAAACCTTTTGCAACTTGTTAAGGAAGGTCTCAACATCAGAAATACACAGATTTTCAAAGTTCGGAAATGGTTCAATTACATAGTAAACAAAAACAGTAAATAATTAGAATACATTGAGAAATACACCATATATTTTAATGAAAATTAGTAACTGGGGGGGGTTTAAGTCGCCTATTATGATTTTAACATAAAAAAAAAACACATTGTAAAACAAAAAATTGTGGATGAAAAATTATGCTTTTCCGCCATTATCACGATTGTTGCAAGTAAAAGGTACAAAAAATATTTATGCAACTTTTTTTGTTTTTTAGTATTTATGTACTCATAAAAGCGTTACATTAGAATTACTAATGGAACACTGGCAAATCCAGAAAAATCAAGATAATAAATAAATAAAAAAAATAAATAAAAAAAATATTGGATGAAGAATATATAAAAGTTATAATAGAAATTTATATTCAAAATAATTAACTAGGAGTTTCATAGGTCGCTTATTGCGATTTTAGTAAATAAAATAATACATCAAAGTGTCAGATGAAAAACCGTGATATGACAACAAATTTGATACAAAAAGTAGTAATGGGTCGGTTGCATTTTGTTTTCTATTCAGTTCCGGTTTGGTTCTTTACTAAAATCGGTTTCAGGTTCTAAGTACTTTTTGAGTATGCTCAAAAAACTTTCTAATACCTCTGCTATGAATCAATAAGTAATTTTGATTCAGTCAATAAAAACAGTGCATGTTATTTTGGTTATTTCTCCAATTTTAAGCATAATACTACCTATAAATCTATTAAATGACATATTTCCAAAACTAGAAAATTTATATAGTTTTACTTATCTTCAGAGTAAGATTTTTTAAAATTTTTCCACATAGAAAATATTGTTTTTTTTTTTTTTTTAATGTATACAATGTTTTTTGCTAAATGAAATGTAATGCTCAAATTAGTATACGACACTAAAAAATTAATTTACCAGGAGAAAATTACAATAGTTATAAGACTAGAAAAAATTAAAAATAAGCCTTTTTTGTCAGGTATAATAATAAACTTTTTAAAACACAAATCACAACACAGATGATTGATATGATCACAACTTAATTTAATAGGTTGATATGAATTTTAGTACATCAAAGACAAATAATAAAAAACAAATGATAGTATAGTAATAATTAAGAAAACCATATTTATTAACTATTAAGACCTATTAGTTATTTTCTTAATCAGAGATAAAAGTGAATTTAGAAAATTTAAATGCTACTAATATTCATAGAAAACACAACAGCCAATAATAGAATAGATGTTTTTAGAAATTATAGATTTTGTTTTAAATATGTAACAAATAATAGACTATTATTATGTTGGAAAATATAAATGAAGCCAATTAAATTCAAAACATTAATCCTTTAAAAATTTTTGCAAAAAGAAAAATAGTTAAAATAAAATGTAACTTCCATGGTTTTTGAGGAGTTTCTTATTGGAATTATAATTTAAAATCAATATAAATAATCAAACATTATAATATATTTTAGAGTTCTATTTATTTAACCTTTGACATACGAAAAGAAGTACAAATTTATTAGTATCTTGATACATACGAAACTAAATTTATGAATAAATACATACAAAAATTAGTCAATAATGAACACCACCAAATCAACATTCTCCTTTAATTTAAAATCTAATTTAACGACATTTGTGTTTATTGTTATACAACATGTTTTATTTTATTTTTCTTTCAACATATTGTAAATCTAAATTTTGTATTAGTTGATTTGAGTGTTTGACAATGATTATTTTGTAATCGAAAGGCCTCACGAATAAACTCTAAAATTTTTTAGATGGTTTCATTATTTATATAGATTAAAATGTTAAAATGTAACTATTGATCAAATTAAAATTAAAAAAATATTAGTAAGTAAAATGATCAAGACTCATGTTGTCTTGTGCTGACAGTATATAATCTTAAAAATGTATTTTCAATTATATATCCTAGGCTATTTTGAAAGCAATGTTTTGCTTTATTAAGAACATGTCTAAATAAATAAATTCTATCTTAAACAAACCATAAACATTTTTTAATTACTATACACAATAAAATATAAGCATAATCATATTCATAATGCAATATGAGTTGTAAACAGTGTAGAATGTTGCCATCAGGTATTTTTATCCAGCAGGAAGTGATAAGAAAGGGTAGGTGGATAAACTATGGAGAACTCAGGGGGGGAGGATGATGGGTCTCTTCCTCTTCACTCACTTTTGGAATTCTTATAATGTTATCTGTTTGTTTTCAGTGCTGATAAGAAAGTGGGCCAACTATGGGTAGATATTTTTGGACAAAGAATTTTGTTTTAACTTTTAGTCAGATATTGTCCGTTTATTGTTCTCTTTATCAACACTTTTCACTCCTGAAACATTCCTGATATTAAAGCTATCACCCCTTTGCTTTTCTGGAACCGGAACCGCAGAACCTACATTTTTCCATGTGTTCTCGGTTCCGGTTCTTTAATCAATAACCGATAGAATCAATAGAATCGAGAGCGGACTTTAGGAACCGACCTATCCCTAACAAAAAGTTATATAGAAATGTGCAAAAATTAAATTTTGTTCATATAGATTATAGGCTTAGATTATTAAAAGCTGCAAATAACGAATTGAGTGTGAAACCTTCAGAATATCAACATGAAGGTTGTAAAGTCTAAGAAAATCGTAAGTTAATCTAGTAATAATAGTTGAAAGGGTTTGTGGGTACTTAATCATGATTTTAGTGACAAATATACAAGAAAGTGGTGAATAGAAAAACTTGGTTTCTTCATGTTTCACTGAAGATTTTAAGTACAGTAACAGTTAAGAATGACAATTTGCAATTATTTAAACTGTAGAAAAATTTTCTTTCATTTTAAATGTTATTTTGATTCAAAATTGGCAACGTTTTGCAGCCTAAATTATAAATAAAATGGCTGCTCCTTACAACATTTAAAAATGTATAGTTTGTTTTTTTATGAGTTGTGGCAAAACTTGCGGTTGTAGAAGAAGTGGTGTAGAAAGTTCCTCTTCATGCATAAATTGTGTTGGTGTAAACTGCACAAATTTTACACCCATACTTGATGAAAACGATGAAATTATTAATGAAACAACTCGAGTTAAATCGGCAGAAATCGTCAAAAGTGAAGATGGGATAAGTAGTGTTGATAATTGTTTTGATGGAAATGTATTTTCTAATTACTCACAATCATAAAATGTGATAATATTGTTATTGTTAATAAATAATAATTAAAAAATTCTACTTTTATTTCAATTTAAAAAGTCTCTTCGTATTTGAAAATGTTATGAAATTTGACAGCTGTCAAGTAGTCCAATCAGGAATTCCTTGCAGGCTTTTAATTTATTGGCATACAATTCATAGAAGTATGAATTTTGTCAGTCTCTTGTTTACTATAAAAGATTTACAACTTGTTGACAGCTGTAAACTGTTTTAAAATATGACATCAAGAAAAAAAGGTTTTAAAATCATTACTACAGAAAATATTTTATTTAAAAATGATTGCCTTTGAAGGATGTAATAATTTTTCACGAGTGTTAAAATATCGTATTTCATCAATATTTTTTTCCGTTCAAGATATCTGAATGTGTAAGTTTGCATTAGAAAGGTAAACTTATATGCAACACACAAAGCTATGACCACATTTTCAATGAAATTAAAACTTGTTGATATGTCGAGGTTAAATAATATAGCATTTTAGTATAAAAAACATGAACAATTAAATACTAATACTTATATATTTATATAGGCACATCAAATTTTTATTTTTTTTAAGTTAATTTTGGGTAAACCACCTCCTAAAAGTTTAGTTTCTATGAATTTTCTTCAAAAATCAACTAATTTTTCACTATCAGTCAAAATATGAAATACGTTTCTGAAAAACACAAATTTTACCAATTTTCAAAGAGCTACCATGTTTTTCCTATGAGTCCAAAACGGCCAACTATTTTTGAGCATGTGTATATCAGTAATAACACATTTTATCATTTATTTATATCATTTATCATCATAACAAGTTTATCAAATAAAGTATAACTTAATACTGTGTATTTTTCTTTTCTAAAACCACATTCCAATTGGTAACACTTCTTTAGCCACAAAGTGCCAATAAAGTTGCTGAATAGTAAACAGATATTTGTCTGTATTTTATCACCCCAGAAGCTAACATATAAAGAAATTTTACAACCTTTCCTTATGACATTAAAAGACTGTTTATGGTCAAAAAATATGTCTGTCATCCAAAATGGCTCCATAGGTGACATCACAGTTCAGTCCGCGGAGTCAGCACGTTACGCTGGTTTTGTCACAAAGACTCCATGTCTATAATGTCCGAATTTGCACCAAATACACAAAAAACACTTGTTTGTTGTAACAGTACATGAAATATTTATTTACATCGTTTAAATGGCTGAGGCTTTACTGCTGGTCTTTGTGGAACATGTAAAATATATAAAATGAAAAAAATAGTATGAATCTATTAGAACAAAATAATAAATACAACACAAGAATATAACTGTATTTACGTGTAAAGAAACTTGAAAGTCAATGAACACAGTTTGTTTGGTCAATAAAGCCCAGGCCGAAAACGCAGGAATCAGAAACAAACTGCTCGTCAAGGTCGAGTTGGAATAACACAACACACTCACGGAATACGAAGTTGCCTGGCCCAATGCTGAGCTCACACTGAGCAATTGATCAGTCTTTGGCAACACTCCGCGGTACTGTGTGTCACACACCTGCGTTCCAGAGCTTACCCTTCAGAACCGTGGGCCTGCACTGGTTGTGTTAAAATGCTATATCTAGCCTTTGACTAATCGTGAAAAAATTAAAAGATTATGAAAGATAAGTTTTACTGCTTTAAATTAAGTCCTTATAAATGTTTTCATAAGTGACATACTTTTGGCACTATTTAAAAAAAACTTACAAAAAATAAGAAATTTCAGGGTGAAAATTTCAATATTTAATGCTCTATAATTCAGTAGGAGTGCATTATATTGTAAAGTTGTTAATTACCTTTTCTTCATAAAATGGGATGATTAACCTATTTTGTGTGTTATTTTTTAATATTCCCCCCCCCCATATAAAGTGTCCCCCCCCCTACCACCACCCCAACTACAATGTGGGCAGGCAAAGTGATGTATTTCAAGGAACTACGTCTCCCTTGATATGATATAACCAATTTCAAGTGAATATAGCAGCTTTCTATTAATTGTTACTCTTTTACCTGTTTACTGTATTAAATAGGGTCCCCTTTCAGTTTTTCTTTCAGTTTCAAAGCGGTTGATTAATTAAAAATGATTATAACGGTTGACTCAGGAATTAGGAACACATTTTAAAGATAAAAGGTGGGGTGCTATCCCAGCCAGTTTACTTGGAAGTTCTTAGATTATTTATAACACTAACAATATCCTTAGGCTCCACACATTGAAAATTTACTAAAACATAACCAACATTTTGAAAGATACTGTCTTCTAAGAGTTCTTGTGAATGTTGTACATTGGGACTCAAATTCAAACGTTTGCTAACATTAGAGAAATAGTTATTGAAACATTTGACTATTCATTCTAAATTTTAAGTAACTCCATGTTCTCTATTAATTTTATTTACATCATTGGACTTTTTACTTTTCTCTATTTCAATGTTAACTCTGCCAAGCTACTTTAGTTTTGTTTGTGGTATTTATTATTATTATTTTTTTTTCAATGTATAGCATTTTTTCGTTATATATAACTTTGTTACAGGTTAAATTTGGGCACTAGGCCTAGGATTTCAGTAGTAATGAAAGAAAAGGAAAGCAGTATACCTGATAAACTTGGTAGACTGGTACACTTTAGAAAGAGACACAATCACATCACAAAGAATTGGATAGTGAAATATTTCGGGGTCACTGGCCCCTTCTTCAGTCACTAAAAACACCCAGTCAGATAGTTGTTAAGTGACTGAAGAAGGGGCCAGTGGCCCTGAAATATTTCACTATTCAATTCTTTGTTTTGTGATTGTGTCTATCTACAGTGTACCAGTCTACCAAGTTTATCAGGTATACTGCTTTCCTTTCCTTTCATTACTACTGAAATATAACTTTACTACAAATATTTCTGTACCATTATACATGATTTTGAAAATCTGCATTTGTGGAATATTTAGCAAGTCTATGAAGTAATCTTTATTTATTTTTTTGCAAGATATAATGCCATTTGTTATCCATCCTTTGTCCCATTATTGTTACAGTGTTCAATGTTTCTTCCTTACCAAGAGAAATGCAGTCAAAGTAAATTAGTAACAGTTTGAGTAACATGTTGTATGGTTAATTTGGGTTGGATGTTAGTTCTTTATATAAATTGTAATATCTTATTAATACCAAATATTCATATTAATTTTATTTCCAAATTTAACATTATATATAAAATTATAACTTAAAAACTGGCAAGTATGGTCAACAAGATCAAAATCTATTTTATCGGTAGAGCAGTTATCTAAACTTAAGTTTACAAAGAAAATTGTCGTTGCATGTTTTAGTTGACTTACAGATTCTAGTTGGGATTTTTATAGAAATATTCAAGCAATATGAATCCAATTATTATCTTAGCTTATTTGTATGAGGCTTCTCTTTTAAAAACATTACAGTTAAAGTCACCAGCAATAGCTATTGTATAGTTAAGAAATTGTTGATTCATTTGAGTGAATCACTAAGCCAAAACACTCCATTTTTTGGTCTTGATCTGAATAATGACAAATGAAAAGGTTTTTAACAAGACTTATTACACTTTCATGACTAAGTATACACACTCCCTCCACCTTTCATTTTTTAATATCTTATGTAGACTGATGATATTTTGTAGCTTAGTATTTTGTTTGGAAGAAAAACATTGTATTTGATTAATCCAGTGTTCAGTGCAGGCCCGCAGAGAGAAATCTCGGGCCCCTGGACAATCGTTGCCGCGGGCCCACTCCACTCCCCCCCCCCCAATGCAACGGTGCCGGCGCGGTGGTTGATGGTCTTAAACTTATTAATAGCACTTATCACACCATCTCAGAGTTTAAATACATTTTTAAGGCCATAAAGGACTTTTCTTTTTCACAAGAGATCTGTTATTTAAAGATCTCTCACTTTTTTTAATAAAAAGCTAGTTAGAGGTATCTATATTTTCATTCTTAAATACTGTTTACTGCTGTTAACACGTTCACTGCGGGTTACTGGACGCCCGGTAGATCAAGCCCAAGCCAACGCCAAGCTTGGTCGAAGAAACCCACTAAGAGTTACTAGGTTATAATTTCATGGTAAATTAAATATCTGAATACAAAGGTTCAAGGCATGATTAAGGCACAATTTAAAAATGAAAACTAGTTACTAGTTTATTAATAGTTGGTCTACGAGTAAACAATTAAATATATTCCCTTTAATGCATACATTAGGCAATTTTAAGTGAAAAAGGTTACACGTTCGATAATATGTATACGGATAAACAATTAATACTCATTCTCTACATACAGTACAGTAAGGAGAATTGCCTAACTTTATGAGTTACCTACTAAATTGCCTACTAAAATGAGTTAGCAGTTTGCCTAACTTTCATTTTCCTAAAAGTTTATTTTTCTCGCTTTCTTGTTTGCACTCTTCAATAATTTCACTAAAGTCAATTTGCCGTGCTAGATCACTTTCCATAGCAAGTGTTGTAAGGCCACACAGTCTTTCTTGTCCCATTGTAGAACGATTAAAGTTTTTGATCCGTTTCAAACTACTGAAAACTCTTTCGCCCCCAGCAACTGTCACAGGTAATGTCAAAAAAATTCTTAACGCCAGGTAATAATAAAAAAATTCTTGGTTGGGGTAAAGACAATCAAGCTTCAGTTCCTTTAATTTGTTTAGAAGGTCAAATGGTTTCAGTGCCGTGCTTCCTAAATTTGTTCGATGGATTGTTTTCAGATGGATTATTTCTTCTTTAATATCCTTTGATATATCTTCTGGAAAAGTAACTGATAGTCGGTTGGAATCCTCAACTATTGTTTCTTCTGTAGATAAGAGGTATTGCCACAGTATTTTAAAAACATCATTTAGCTATCTTGCGGTTTTAAATCTATTGGTCAATCCAGCTATCACTGCGTCAATAATTGTATAAAAAACATTAATTCTAAAATCTCTTTCTTGCTTGGTTTCATCCTCGTCTCCATCATCAGTTCTTTCTTCTTCACATTCTTCATCAAAGAAAATTTTCCTTTTTTTACGTCTTCGTTCATTCAGTGTCGTTTCTGTGTTTTTGTGTATAGCAGACATAGCTTGAGTAACAAGTTTAGTCTCCGTCAAAATTTTGTCAAATTTGTCTCTTAAATCCTTCAACTCTTGTAACAGGCTTTCAATGTTAGAAATCTCTACATCAAGGGATGCATCTCTTTTCTGCAGTATTTTGTTAAAGTGATCGATTGGCAATAATATTTTGTACCAAACGGAACACATTTAAGTACAATTGAAAGTTTGCAGGTATTTCTCAATTCCGTTAAGTTCTGATTTTGCGTCAGTGCTCAGATTTAGCTCTGTGCATCTGGAAACAGGTCTTTTGACTCCAGGAAGATTTTGGGCTAGTGGTTTCACTGCGTCAACCCTAGCTGACCACCGTGTTTCAGTTAGGTTATGGAGAGAACAATTAATTTCTTCTTCCAGAATTTTCCACCTGGTAGGAGATTTCGAAAAAAAATTGTACAAACGCTGCAGTATTCCAAAAAATGTCACTGCTTCTGTGCAGCATTCAGCGGCATTGGCACCACACAAATTAAGGCTGTGAGCGGCACAGTTTGAAAACAGAGCATATGGATTCTTTTGAAGTATCAGTGCCTGCACTCCTTTGTAAATGCCAGCCATGTTTGCGCCATTGTCAAAACCTTGACCTCGACAATCGTTTAAGGGAATCCCATGGTTGGCTAGTTCCTTTAATATCGCATCTGCAATGTCTTGGCCTGTTTTTTCACACAAACTGACATAGCTAAGAAATCTTTCTGAAATTTTGAAACTGTCTTCATTTTCAAAAATGTATCTTAACACAAATGTAATCTGCTCTTTGTGAGAAACATCAGGGGTTGCATCAACTAAAATTGAGTAGTATTTGGCTTTTTCCCTTTCAGCCAAAATAACATTTACTACTTCATTGGCACATTTTTCTATAAACTCATTTTGGATTTGCCATGATAGATAATGTGCTTGAATTCTTTTTCCATCTTTTTGACACTCCCTCACTTTTGTTACGTGTTCATGCAGAACCGGGTCATACACGGAAAGTAGTTCAATGATTCCTAAAAAGTTCCATTTTGCGGGTCACCGATTTTTGATGGTGATCCTCTTAAGGGCAAACCTCGTTCAGCCAAAAACAAAATAACTGCTAAAATATGTTCTAACAGTTTATTCCAATATTTTCTTCTTTCTTTCAATTCTTTGTCTAATTGAGAACCAATGTCTGAACCTTTTTTTAGTCGCCTCTCTAGTGTTCTCCGCTCTAAATAGCAAGTTTTATGGTGTTCACTCACTTCATGGTTAGGTAGCTTGTCGTATAACTTTCTCCAAGTATATTCTTTTTTCCAACCTTCGTTGCTCATTAGTACTGAGCGATTTTTTTCAGAACTGTCATTGCTACTACGACCAAATGAAGGCATGGAAAACAGAAAAGTGATTCATTACTTTTATTCCATGTCAACCAATCCCTAGGCCGGGTTTCTCCATTCTTAGATTTGGAATATAGAACAACCTTCGGGAAGGGTCGTTTACCATCACTTGGTAAACATTCAGGAATTAAATTAGGCCCTTTACGGACATAACTTTCAAGTTGATCTGAAGTTGGACATCCTGGCAGTTGTAGTAGGTCATATTGATCAGATACTGTGTCTGTGACTAAATTAGGCCTAATTAAAGTAGGCCTACTTTCGGGTGGAATATCCTCACTTGAAAACAGCTCACTCTCACAAGTCTCAAATTGAAGCAATGGTTCTTTAGTACTAGTTTCTGCTTTATCCTTACATAGAGTAATCTCTGCATTCTGTGACTGTAATAATGAGGTTTCAAGCTGAATAGGCTTAGGCCTACTTGAGGATGGCTGTTCGTTTTCCGCTTGAAATGAAGAGATTTGATTGTCATCTTTATCATTCTTACAACAGATTTCTGTACTTCTTGATGCACTTTCCAATGATACGTCTTCGTTACTAGAATCTTCTTTTTTTAAACCAACTTCAAATAATGTCCTCAATCCCTTTTTACTAGCCTCAAGTCGCTTTTCTCGTTCTTTTCTTTTAAGGGCCCCCGATTTATGTTTATAAGGGTCCATATTTGTAGTTACAAAACTCTCAGAAACGCACAGTTTTTCAATTAATAAACTATACACCGAACGATCGTCATTTCACAACAAAACAATAGCTAAATACCAACGCCGGCAACGCCACTTTACACACGGTAAACAGCAGAACAGAACAATAACCTCACTCACTGCACAATCAAATCAACAAACTGACACTAATTTTCCACTTTGCTTCTACAGTTCCTCCCTCGCCAAAGCCCGAAATTTCCCTTTTTTCCCTCAGGCTGAAATTGCCCGTGGCGGCAACACAATCCTACGAATCGTAACGTCACCCGTCGTGCGTCGCGGTCGTTAATAATATCACATCAGTGCCAGTGCCCCACAGCTTACGCAATAAGCCTTAAACTTAAAACTTTTGTAAAAATTATCATCAATAAATCTTAAGAAGACGTTAAAAATGTTTTATTTTAAATACAACATGGATTGTGAAATTATTGAAAAAGTACGTTCAGCAATATTCTCTATTATATTATAACGTTATAACTACTTATACTACATACTACATTTTAGGCCAGGCCCGGTTTGGGCCCGGGCCCGTGGGCAATGCCCCCGCTGCCCCCCCCTCTCGGCGAGCCTGGTTTAGTGATGAAAAGAAATGTAGGTTTTGTTTTTAATGTTGAAATAAATAAGTTAAATTTATCAAGTTTTTGGACACTAGTTAAGCCGTGAATATTCATGTGCTTAAATCCTGTTTTGTGTTTGCAATTTGATATACTTAGGTCTGGTTGTACATACTTCTTACACCTGAAAAACTACTCCTAAAATTAGAATTGTATATATCTTCCTTCTTCTTGTCACCAACGTTATTAACTTTTACTCTTGCCCTCGGGCGATAGAAAAATGATAATATTTTACTTATATTTCAATAAGTTTTAAAATTGAACATTAACGTGCAAAGGGAGCCTAACTTATATAACTGCACTATTTTCCTGTTGATGATGAATTTTGCTGCGGATATCTGAAAATGTCTGAGGACAAGCAATTTTTCTGAAACAGGCTTTAGAATGTCCTTCAATCAAAATTTACAGTGGGAAACTTAAAAACAAAAAATCTAAATAAAATAAAAGTAAAGGTAGTAGTAATTTTTTAATTTGAGTTGAGTAGTTGGCATTTTTTTTTTTTTATTATCAAGTATTTGCATCCTAGGCCTATGTTAAGTTTTGCTTAGTTTATACTTTTATAAATATGTATTGATGTATCTGAACTGAACTCAATCATTGTTTATTTGTTGTTTTCAAAATTGGTACCACCCTTGATATCTTAAGGTAGTCCAGAAAAGTCCCTGTAGTAAGTGAACAGTTTATTATATGAACTAGAGGTTTCAACAAAGATTGTCTAACATTTTAAATTAGTTTTAGAGGAATTTCATCATGGCCACAAGAGAATTTATTTTTTAAGGACATAATAATTTTATTAATTTCTTTTTCATTTAATTGATAACAATTAAACTGTTTTACTATTGCATTTTGATGAATATGATTTTGTAAACTGTGTACTGAATAGAAAATGTACACAACATATGTTTCTGCAGCATATTACAAAGGCTTGTCTTGATACATACCCTTGGGCTGTGATTCTTCCTGTAGCGACATAGAAATAAGACAAAACCGGTTCAGTGATTCATCCACAAAGAGTTAAAAGAAATTTAACCTCTACTTTTTTTAATTTACAACTAAAACAAACCATAATTTATTATGCAGAATGGTGATTAGTAAATCTCCCAAACCTAAATC